>JAKOOJ010000016.1:7252245-7512245 GCA_022577455.1 Arizona elegans | reverse complement strand
ATAAATAGATATAGAAAGAGTAGAGTAGAGTAGAATAGAATAGAATAGAAATAGAAATAGAAATAGAAAATGGAATGGAATGGAATGGAATGGAATGGAATGGAATGGAATGGAATGGAATGGAATAGAATAGAATAGAATAGAATAGAATAGAATAGAATAGAATAGAATAGAATAGAATAGAATAGAACAGAACAGCACAGAACACCGAATGGAATGGAATGGAATGAAATGGAGTGGAGTGGAGTAGAGTAGAGTAGAGCAGAATGCAGAATATAAATATAAATAGAAATGGAAAGAATAGAGTAGAGTAGAGTAGAGTGCAGAATATAAATAGAAAGAAGAGTAGAGTAGAGTAGAGTAGAGTAGAGTAGAGTAGAGTAGAGTAAAGTAGAGTAGAGTAGAGTAGAGTAGAGTAGAATAGAATAGAATAGAATAGAATGCCAAATGGAATGGAATGGAATGGAATAGAGTGGAGGGGAGTAGAGTTGAGTTGAGTAGGATAGGGAAGGGTAGAGTAGAGTAGAATGCAGAATAGAAATAGAAATAGAAAATGGAATAGAACAGAATAGAACAGAACAGAACGCCGAATGGAATGGAATGGAAATAACGATAGAATAGAATAGAATAGAATAGAATAGAATAGAATAGAATAGAATAGAATAGAATAGAATAGAATAGAATAGAATAGAATTAATTCTTTATTGGCCAGGCGTGATTGGACACACAAGGAATTTGTCTTTGGTACATAAGCTCTTCAGTGTACAGACATACAGCAACAAAATGATAGATCATAAATCACAGTTACAATCATTAATCATAAAGTGATCAATTATAAGATACCAATAGGCGAAGATAGTAGGAAAGATGCATGGGGTTTATTCTTCATTTATATATATAATAGTCGTTTGCCCTGCCCTAACAATATTGCAAACAAACAAGCCCAGAGACCACCAAAGAGTCCACATGCTGATCCAGTTCGACAGAAGAATTATTGAGTCTGTCATCTGCACCTCCATAACTGTCTGGTTTGGTTCCGCAACCCAACAAGACAGACACAGACTTCAAAGTATAATTAGAACTGCAGAAAAAAAAGAATTGCTACCAACCTGCCTTCCATTGAGGACCTGTATACTGCATAAGGCAAAAAGAGGGCAGTGAAAGTATCTACAGACCCCTCACATCCTGGACATAAACTATTTCAACTCCTACCCTCAAAATGACACTATAGAGCACTGCACACCAGAACAACTAGATACAAGGACAGTTTTTCCCAAATGCCATCACTCTGCTAAACAAATAATTCCCCCAACACTGTCAAACTATTTACTAAGTCTGCACTACTATTAATCTTCTCATCGTTCCCACCACCCATCTCCTTCCACTTATGACTGTAACTTTGTTGCTTGTATCCTTACGATTTATATTGATATTGTTTCCTGATTGCTTATTTGTACCCTATGACTATCATTAAGTGTTGTACCTTATGATTCTTGATGAATGTATCTTTTCTTTTATGTACACTAAGAGCTTATGCACCAAGGACAAATTCCTTGTGTGTCCAATCACACTTGGCCAATAAAGAATTCTATTCTATCCTATTCTATGAAGATTTCCTTGCAATTCACTGGGTCTGACATACTAGATTCTCACCTTCTTTGGTGCATTTGTCCAAAGATGGAGCAGGGAATAGGTGGGTGAGAGACACCCTTCAATGGATCAGATTTCAGAGGCTGTCAAACTGAATACCTGTGGGTCTGACCCCCAAATCGCAAGCAAATTGATATCTCCCTATATTGTTGGCCCCTGGTTTTATACTCGCTCTCTATGTTCCAACCCCATCCTCAATCCCAGTCAGCATATACATTATATATTTTTTTGAAATTATTTTTATTTTATAAACAAACAAACATACAATACATAATCAATCGTTCAGTGCTGCATCTGAGTACATCTTTTGTGTCTTCTTGTTCTCTAATGTTAATCATTTCATAATATCATCATTTCATTTATTGTAATATTTCTCCCACATGTCTTACTTTGCTTATACTTACGTTATCTTCTTCTCTCCTTTCTTCTTCCCATATTTCATTACAACATTACCTTATATATATATATTTCTTCCCTAACCAATGGTAAAATTGTCTCCGTATCTTATAATATTCAGATTCCTCTCTTTCTTTGATTGTCAAAGTCAATCTATTCATTTCTGCACAATCCAATATTTTCTTAATTACTTCACCCTCTGTAGGAATTTTCTCTGCTTTCCATCTTTATGCAAATACTATCCTCACTGCAGTTATTATATTAATAATCAGATATATATTTTCTTTACTCAATTTCTCTGGTAGGATACCCCAGTATATACATTATAAATGGAGATTTAAAAGAGACAGAATATTGTGTATTAAGAGGCACGTTTGATGCAGATTTTTTAAAAAAATGCAGATCCATGCAGATATGACAGAGACTTAACAACAGGCTCATAATTAGATTGGAAATTGACTGATAGCTAATTCAGTCATTCTAAGCTTTCCAGAGAAGTAAGAGTGGTAATGGATTAAAAGAAATGTTAGTGAAGCATGCCTATTTATAAATATAAATTCACAGCTATACTTATGCTCTCCAGAGCCTATGACCTAGTTATGTTTCTGGGTTTTCTAATTTCTCTTCCTTTTTGCCTATTTTATCATGCATGAGAAGGTACCTGAGAAATTGCAGCGTTTATCTTCAAATGCTAAGCTTCTTTTAATTTAACACTAACAAGGCCTGCTAGAGGCCTTGTTCACACAGCTCTCCAAAGATCAGACACTTGTTTTGCTATCCTGATAAAAGCCGAGGTGTTCTTACATTACAGAATCAGGGTACATTCTTGCCGTTTGATAGATTTAGAAGAAAAACTGAGTTCCGCAGCTGGTCATTTTTCTGCATCTCCTTCAGATTGCAAGAAAGACACCCCCTTCCCCCCCAAATTCAGACCGTTTGACTCAGATATAAAAAAAGATATTGGGACTCTGGAAAGAGTACGGAGAAGAGCAACAAAGATAATTAGGGGACTGGAGGCTAAAACTTATGAAGAACAGTTGCTGGAACTGGGTATGTCTAGTTTAATGAAAAGAAGGACTAGGGGAGACATGATAGCAGTATTCCAATATCTCAGGGGCTGCCACAAAGAAGAGGGAGTCAAGCTATTTTCCAAAGCACCAGAAGGCAGGACAAGAAGCAATGGGTGGAAACTCATCAAGGAGAGAAGAACCTAAAACTAAGGAGAAATTTCCTAACAGAGAGAACAATTAACCCATAGAATGTCTTACATCACTGGAGGCTTTTAAGAAGAGACTGGACAGCCAGCTGTCTAGAATCGTATATGGTCTGGAAACCCTGGAAACCTTGTCAGTCAGAAGTGGACATCAGGATACATCCACTGTCCCTTGGGTTATCCCAGAGATGCTTTTTCAAGAGGCAATTGGACTTTCTAGTTTTTCTTTGAAGACATTTTGCCTCTCATCCAAGAAGCTTCTTCAGCTCTGAGTGTATGGTGGGGAATGGAAGGATTGCAGACAGCTGGTTGCTTGCATTCCTTTTTAGAGAGTCATTGAGGCCACTTGGAGATTTGTCTGTGTCCTCAGGGTCATCTGAGTGGTGCAAATGGGTCTGGAGCCTTCTTGGAACTGATGAAAGGACCATGTTCTAGACTGGGGATAGATGGTGTCGTATCCTTTACCTTCTGTTGAAAGAGGGCTGTTCAATTTCAACATAAATGGCCACTTCGACCCCTCCTTCAATCACCAGCTGTCTGCAAGGAGTATAAATCCTTCCATTCCCCACCATCCAGTCAGAGCTGAAGAAGCTTCTTGGATGAGAAGCAAAACGTCTTCAGAAGAAAAAAGAAGAAAGTCCAGTTGCCTCCTGAAAAAAAAAAAAAACCTTGGGGACAACCATGACCTGAATGACTGAGAATCTCTACACATTTTTAGCTATACAATTTGGGAGAGACACCCTTTGAATGGTGTAAGAGTAGGAATGGATTTCCAGAGGAAAAAATTGCAGACTACAGGAACCAGGAGCACCGCTCAGGTGTCCCTGAGGACACAGATAAACCTCCAGGTGGCCTCAACAACCCTCTAAAAGGATGCAAAGGACCAGCTGTCTGCAAGGAATATAAATCCTTCCATTCCCCACCATCCACATCAGAGCTGAAGAAGCTTCTTAAATGAGAAGCGAAACGTCTTCAAGGAAAAAACAAAGAAAATCCAGTTGCCTCCTGAAAAAAAAGCACCTTTGAGACAACCATGAAAACCTGGATGACTGAGAATCTCCACAGTCATGTCCCTCGGGTTGAGCAGGAAGGATCACTTACTTGCTGCCTGAATCCGGGCTTTCCTGCTCACCAACAAACCGAAGCGGTTCTGAGCCATGCAACCGTATTCCCCTTCGTCGGAAGTGCCGTCCTCTTTCAGCTTCCGGAAGTGGGAGAAGTAGAGGGAGCCATTGACCAGGGTCAAGGGCTCCTCGCCCTCCTCCACCAACATCCCGTTCTTCCGCCACGTGATGCTAATGGGTGGAATCCCTTCCACTTGGCAATCCAAGACCAGCGGCTGTTCCTGCACAGCAATCTGGTCGCTGGGCTCTACAGTGAACGCCAGCTCAGTGGAGAAGCTGAAATCTGGAATAAAAGAGAAGAGAAGAAGTCCTTTTATGTATTATAACAATTTTATTAATTTATGATACACACACACACACACACAAACACACACACAAACACAAACCAAATACAAAAGCAAAAAGAAGGGAAGATAGGAAAGGAAAAGGGGAAGAGAAAAGTGTGGAAGACAAGGGGGTAAAAGAGAAAGAAAAGGCATTGATTTCCGACTCCCTTGGGTGCAGTAAAGGTAAAGATTCCCCTCGCATGTATGTGCTAATTGTTCCCGACTCTAGGGGGCGGTGCTCATCTCCATTTCAAAGCCAAAGAGCCAGCGCTGTCCGAAGACGTCTCCGTGGTCACGTGGCCGGCATGACTCAACGCTGAAGACGCACGGAACGCTGTTCCCTTCCCACCAAAGGAGGTCCCTATTTTTGCTACTTGCATTTTTTACCTGCTTTCAAACTGCTAGGTTGGCAGAAGCTGGGACAAGTTAACGGGAGCTCACCCTGTTACGCGGCACTAGGGATTTGAACAACTGAACTGCCAACCTTTCGATTGACAAGCTCAGTGTCCTAGAATAGGGTAACCACATTAATCCACAACTTTTTAGTTTTGCGTAGTAGTTTAAACTAGCCACTTGTGTAACACCATATCTACAGTATCTAATCTAGGGGTGTCAAACTCGATTTCATTGAGGGCCACACCAGGGTTGTTTCTGACTTCAGGGGGCTGGAGTGGGCATGGCCTCCTCAACGTCACTCATGTTGGGGCACCTGTGGTGGTCGAGCGCTCTACCAGCAGAAAGGGCTTGTGAGCTCTGTTTTTGGCCGCGATGGCCTCCTGCAACAAGTTTTGACAAATCCAGTTCATTTAGTGACTGTTTGAAGTTACAACGGCACTGAAAAAAAAATTGGCTTAACAATGATTTTTTTCACACTTACGACCGTCGCAGCATCCCCATGGCCACATGATTTACATTCGGATGCTTGACTACTGACTCACATTTATGACAGTTGCAGCGTCCCAGGGTCATGTGATCCCTTTTTACGACCATGTGGCAAGCAAAGACAATGGGGAAGCCAGATTCACTTAACAACCCTGTTGCTAACGTAACTGCCGCAGCGATTCCCTTAACAACCGTGGCAAGAAAGCTTGTAAAACGGGGTCAAGATTCACTTAACAACCATCTCACTTAACAACACAAATGTTGAGCTCAGCTGTGGTCATAAGTCAAGAACTACTCGTAGTGCTTTCGCTCTTTAAAAAAAAGAGAGGCCAGGAGCTTTGCCGTAGCTGGGGGAAGGCGATGTTTCAAAATGCTTATTAATGGGCTAATAAAAGCAGCGGGCGTGTGTTTATTCTCAGCTCGCCTGCGAAAGGTAAACTGAGTCTCCGAGTTTGGAAAAGTTTTGCCTTTACTTTTGACCCACAGCTCAGCATCCCTACCTTCCTGCTCGGTTTCTCCATGTGCCTCATCTCAAGTTACACTCCAAATTGATCCCCTCCTAATCCAACCTTTAGGTTGCCACCTAAAGGAGGAGGAGGAGGAATCTGGAAAACACCCGAATTTGCCCTGCCTGCTGATCCGTGGCCCAAAAGATCAGGATCTTCCCCCACTCCCTCCCTTTCTCCCACCCACCCCCCCAGGATTACAGATCAACAGAGTTGGAAGGGACCTTGTAGGTCATCTAGTCCAACCCCCCTCCCAAGCAGGAGACCCTACACCATTTCTGACAAATGGCAGTCCAATCACTTCTTTAAAGCCTCCAGTGATGAAGCTCCCACAACTTCTGAAGGCAACTTCTGTTCCATGGGTTGATTGTTCTCAACTGTTAGAAAATTTCTCCTTGTTTCTAAGTTGAATCTCTCCTTGATCACTTCCCATTCAGAGGTGGGTTTTTCAGCAGGTTCTGACCAGTTCTGGAGAACCAGGAGTGGAAATTTTGAATAGTTCGGAGAACCGGTAGTAAAAATTATGACTGGCCCAGCCCCCATCTATTCTCTGCCTCCCGAGTCCCAGCTGATCAGAAGGAAATGGGGATTTTGCAGTAACCTTCCCCTGCCACGCCCACCAAGCCACGCCCACAGAACCGGTAGTAAAAAAAAAAAATTTGAAACCCACCACTGTTCCCATCCATTATTCCTTGTCTGGCCTTCAGGTACTTTGGAAAATAAGTTGACCCCTCCTTTAACAAGGAGTTTAGTTTACTTTACTTTAGTTTGGTTTGGTTTGGTTAACTTTATTGTCATTGCACCTCGTACAATGAAATTAAATGCCATCTAACTATAAAAATAAAACAAAAACAAACATCTTTCACATTCTATACAATTGAATTGAAAACCCAATATTGAATTAGTAAGGATAAAGTGTCGCGTAACAGGGTGAGCTCCCGTTACTTGTCCCAGCTTCTGCCAACCTAGCAGTTCGAAAGCAGGTAAAAAATGCAAGTAGAAAAATAGGGACCTCCTTTGGTGGGAAGGTAACAGCGTTCCGTGCGTCTTCAGCGTTGAGTCATGCCGGCCACATGACCACGGAGACATCTTCGGACAGCGCTGGCTCTTCGGCTTTGAAATGGAGATGAGCACCGCCCCCTAGAGTCGGGAACGACTAGCACTTATGTGCGAGGGGAACTTTTACCTTACCTATACAGTAGAATTCAATATAGTTACTGCCCTGGGATAGAAGCTGTTTTTCAGCTTATTTGTCCTCGTTTTTATTATCCTGTACCGTCTACCAGATGGTAATAGTTCAAAAAAAGGATGCCCAGGATGAGATGGAATTCCTTGTTAAAAAGTGAGGGACGAAGATGATTCCCGAGATTCATATGCATTGCCTGGTAGCATTTAGTGCCATCTCTGGCTAGGCTTCCCAGTGTGGAAAAGAGGTCACAGGTAGTCCTCAAGTTATGACAGTTCATTTAATGACCATTCAAAGTGACAACAGCATTGAAAATGTGGTTTAGGATTGTTTTTCACACATATGACCAGAAAATGTAGTTTAGGATTGTTTTTCACACGTAAGACCATTGTGGCATCCCTCTGGTTATGTGATCAAATGTTAAGCACATGTATTCATGACTGTTGCAGTGTCCTGGGGTCACATGATCCACTTTTGAGACCACCTGACAAGGAAAGTCAACGGGGAAGCCAGATTCACTTAATAACCGTGTTACTAAACATGGAGAGAGAAAAAAATTGCAGACTACAGGAACCGGGAGCACCACTCAGGTGACCCTGAGGACACAGATAAACCCCCAAGTGCTTCAACAACTCTTGAAAAGGATGCAAATGACCAGCTGTCTGCAAGGAATATACTGTAAATCTTTCCATTCCTCACCATCCAGTCAGAGCTGAAGAAGCTTCTTGGATGACAGGCAAAACGTCTTCAAAAGAAAAAAGTCCAATTGCCTCCTGAAAAAGCTCCTTTGGGACAACCATGACCTAGATGATTGAGAATCTCTACAGATTTTAGCTATACAATTTGGGATGAACACCCTTGGAATGGTGTGGGAGGAGGAATGGATTTCCAGAGGAAAAAGAATTGCAGACTACAGGAACCAGGAGAACCCTGGTTCTCCTGATTCCTGAACCAGAACCAGGTTCTGTCCCCGTACCACACACGCACCCCCACGGACGGCCCGGAGTTAATAAGCCACACGACAAAACTCTTTGAAGATAAAGCTGGCAGCAACCCAGTGGCTAACTGCCAATTCAGACTTTACTCACACAAAACAAAGATTAGACTGCAAGCATTCCGATAGAACAGGCAGAGTTTCAATAATACAAGGATTAATCCAAATGCAGTCCGATAAAGCAGGCAAAGTCCAGTAACGCAGAGATCATGGATTATTTCAGTTTTTGCTCGTCACAAACTGAACCGGCTACCACACCCACATTTATACCCTGTGGGGTGTGGTCCAGTGACTCAGCTAATCTCTGGCACGCCTTCCCCTCTGCTGCGCACGCTTCTCCCTGCGCCTCTGCCGAGGGTCCAGCCAGCACTTATCTTCATCATCACTGTCCACTTGTGGCTGCGGGGACGTGCTTGGCTCTGAGCCTATCAATTATCCTTCAGTGTCCTCCGGAGGCATTGCCAGAGAGGAGGGTCCTGGAGAGGGAGGCCTTGCCAACACCTCTCCCTCACTCTTAGAGTCTGCATCTGTCGATAGCCCAGGCTCAGGCAACGGAGCCACAACAAACTCCTGTGAACCCCCAGTCTAGAACCTACTTTTGTAACTTACATCGGTGAGAGGTAGATGGTGGAACAATGATGGTGTTCGACTAAGGCTGATCCAGGTTCAAGTCCACCAGAATGACAATTCAACTGGTGACTTGGAGCCAGTGACTGTCTCTCAATCCAGCCTACCTCATGGGATTGTTTGGGGAAAAAGGACGACCAACTGGAGAAAGACATACTAAGAAGACTCCTCTGAACTCTTGATTGTGGGGTGGGCCAGAAATTCAACAAGTCAACCCAACAAACAAATTAAGCAGCAAGTCAAAAGAAAGGGGTCTCCCGACCCATCAAGAGAATGGCTCTGGGCTCAATTATCCTGCCTTATCGGATTCCAGATCTTTAACAATTCAGGTTGTTTGACACTCCAAATTATAGGAAGAGGAATGTTAGAGACAGCATTCCTGGGCAGGCAACCCTGTAGACCTTTGGCCTTTGACCTCACCTCCGGTGGGGTGGGAAAACCACTTTTGAAAGTCAGAAGAATGTTTACATTAGAGGCTGACTCAGACCCAGCGGAATAAGCCTGAAACATCACAAAGAGACAAGCTGGAATGAGAAACACGGATTCTTTCCCTGTTTGACTTAAAAAAAAAAAAAAAAAGACTTGAAATTCTCTCCAAAGAACGGAAAAACAGCTCCGGGTCAAACCACCAGAAAGAAAGAAAGAAAGAAAGAAAGAAAGAAAGAAAGAAAGAAAGAAAGAAAGAAAGAAAGAAAGAAAGAAAGAAAGAAAGAAGGAAGGAAGGAAGGAAGTAAGGAAGGAAGGAAGGAAGGAAGGAAGGAAGGAAGGAAGAAAATGAAATTGAGTTGGCTCCACTTCCTCTTCTAGCAAATGGAAACAATTCAATGAAATTATTAATTGAGAATCACCACTCATTTTCCTAATAAGTCACTTATTGGCTGTATATTACTTAAGCCATCGCCTGGGGTAGGGGAAGCATCTTGGATTGGCAAAGATGATACCTTTCAAATCAAAACACATTGCAACATTGAAAGGATGACATGTTGCGTCGACACACATTTTATTCAGAAACAAGTTCAATATTCAGCCAGGCTTGCAGCCCTAGGTATTTCTTAAATATTTGGGCGTTTCTTCACCCATCAGTTATGTGCAAGTTTTCTCATCACCAACTGGTCTTCATTAAGAGAATTGTTGTACAGATAATCCTCCACTTACAACCATAATTGAGCCCCAAATTCGCATTGCTAAGCAGGACAGTAATTAATGATTATTATTTTTTTGGCTGCAATTTATTACCTTCCTTGTGACCCCTTGGTTGTTTACAACATCAGCATTATTTGCATCTTGTCCCCAACAATCTGGGTCCTCATGTTAATACCAATCTCAGAAGGCTGGAAGGCTCTGTCAACCTTGAGCTGGTTAGGATCGAACTGCTGGCAGGGGGCAGAGTTTGCCTGCAATACTGCAGCCTAACCACAGAGACACACTTAATATTTAATATACTTAGGAGGAGGGCATGGAAACCGGAAAGCACTGCAGCTCCATTCATAGCCATAAATAAAATGATAAAATTAAATGGGAAATTGGAACATCTGTAAGCCCTTTAAAGTAGGTCAAGTCACGAAAGAAAGAGCAAGGTGGATTCTTTGGAGCGTTAGCTCTACTCTATTCTATTCTATTCTATTCTATTCTATTCTATTCTATTCTATTCTATTCTATTCTATTCTATTCCATTCCATTCCATTCCACTCCACTCCACTCCACTCCACTCCACTCCACTCCACTCCACTCCTCTCTTCTCTTCTCTTCTCTTCTACTCTATTCTATTCTACAGATAGATAGATACAAGAAAGAGAAGGGGGGGGAGAGAGAGAGAGAAACTATTTTGGGCTCAATTGTGTTGTAATCTGAGGACTACCTGTACACCCTTGTGTAGGTTCCTCCTTCAATTACCAGAATAATTCGGAGAAGAATTATCCTTCTCACCCTCTTCTTGGTTAAACCCTTGCAAGTCAGAAAGCAAGCTGATTTATCTATGACCTGGACATCTGCCACCAGCCCTGGCAGAGAAGTGCAGGATCTCCAAGTCCTCATGTTCACCCTGAAGCAACCCTAACTTGTCAGCTAATTCTCTTAAGAAGCCATCAGGTTGGGTTATTTACGGTGACCCTGGTTGGCAGGGATGGGGAGTTGGGCTGGATCTCCTCCAGATGGTGCCAAGATAAGAAAGACTGAGCCAAAGCCTAAAAAATACAAATTCAGCTCTCTTAAGATCCCAAGTCACACCGTAGATAGGTCAGATAAGGGGAATCCCAGTCTCTTTACAGTAGCAGTAAATAGCTTTCTTATGATAAAACCTCCTTCTGTACCATTTCTGGAATCTCAGGTCAAGCCTTTGCAAATAGAAAGGTCAGAGCTGGGGGAAAAATCTAATCCTATTTTTCTATCTATCTATCTATCTATCTATCTATCTATCTATCTATCCATCCATCCATCCATCCATCAAATCTATCGTCTCTCTGTCTATCATCTTATCTATCTGTCTGTCTGTCCATTCTTCCATCCATCCATCCGTCTGTCTGTCTGTTTGTCCATCCATCCATCCATCCATCCATCCATCCATCCATCCATCCATCTATCTATCTATCTATCTATCTGTCTATCTATCTATCTATGGTATCTATCTGTCTATCATCTCTCTCTCTCTCTCTCTCTCTCCATTCATCTATCCATCCAACTAATCTATCTGTCTGTCTGTCTATCATCTATCTATCTATCTATCTATCTATCTATCTATCTATCTATCATCCATCCATCCATCAAATCTATCGTCTCTCTGTCTATCATCTATCTGTCTGTCCGTCCTTCCATCCATCCGTCCATCCATCTAATCTATCGTCCATCCATCCGTCCATCCGTCTGTCTGTCCGTCCATCTGTCTGTCTAACTAACTATCTATCTAAGGTGTCTGTCTATCTATCTATCTATCTACGGTATCTATCTATCTATCATCTATCTATCTATCTATCTATCTATCTATCTATCTATCTATCTATCTATATCTATCTATCTAATCTATCTATCTCTCTATCCATCCATCCATCCATCCATCTAATCTGCCTGTCTATCATCTGTCTGTCTGTCTTTCTGTCCGTCCGGTCCATCTGTCTATCATCTATCTGTCCACCCATCCACCCGTCCACCCGTCCATCCGTCCATCCATCCATCCATCCACCCATCCATCTATCTATTTATCTGAAGGGCAGCAGGCTGCAGAAACTCACTGCAGAGACAGTAGTCCTGGGTGGGCTGGGAGAATCTGCAAAGGGTGCCAGGGCTTGAATATGGAAATAATCGGTCAAAATCCTGGAGAACTGGCTGAACGCTTGACACCTTCTCCTCAGCATTCACTCAAGAGCTGCTTGCACCCTAGTAAACCCATCTCTTCCTTTGCTCAGCTGTTTAGATTAGAAATGAGAGCGGATCCAATCTTGGCCCTTTTAAATTCTGCGCAGAAAGCCAGGTTTTGAATTTCATATATCATGTCAACATATATATTTTTTAATCGGTGAAACGATACCCAGCTTGTATTTTAAGCAAGAGAAAGAAGAACCGAGCAGGATAAAATGGCTTATTACATCAGTTTAAAAGAAACCAATCCCGTTCAACATCAAAAAACAAAACTCAGCCTATATAGACAGAGGAATTAATGAAAGCTAAAACCTTTGAATAATTTAAAAAGTGAGGCCCTACTTAACTATAAATGACACCATTTAATTCCGAGGCTGGAACTACGTCAGGGTGGGGAAAGCACTTGCCTGAAACCCAATGCTGGAAGAGAGGACAAAATCCAAAACAAAAATAAAGTCTTGTCCTTAAAAAAAATTATACAAGTAGCACTCAACATATAACCATTTGTTTAATGACCGTTCAAAGCAGGGGCAGGTTTCAAAAACCGTCGCTACTGGTTTGCTTGTGGGCGTGCGTGCACTGCTTCTGCGCATGGGCGGAGTGTACCACCGCCACCAGTTTGCCTGACCTGGGGTGAACCCATAGCAACCAAGCAGTTGTGGGATTTTAAAAAATTTACTACCGGTTCTGTGGGCGTGGCTTGGTGGGTGTGACATGGCTTGGTGGGTGTGGCATGGCATGGCATGGCTTGGTGGGCGTGACATGGCTTGGTGGGTGTGGCAGGGGAAGGATACTGTAAAATCTCTATTCCCTCCCCACTCCAGGGGAAGGTTACTGCAAAATCCCCATTTCCTCCCGATCAACTGGGACTCGGGAGGCAGAGAATAGATGGGGGCAGGGCCAGTCAGAGGAGGTATTTACTGGTTCTCCGAACTACTCAAAATTTCCACTACCGGTTCTCCAGAACTGGTCAGAACCTGCTGAAGCCCACCTCTGGTTCAAAGTTATAATAGCATTGAAAAAAGTGACTTTTGACTGTTTTTCACACAGCCATTTCAGCATCCCTCTATTCATGTGATCAAAATTCAGACACTGGCAAAAGACTTGTATTTATGATGGTTGCAGTGTCCCTCGGTCATGCGATCTCCTTTTGCGACCTTACAACTCGCAAAGTCCATGGGGAAGCCATAGATTCATTTAACAATTGCAATGATTCCCTTAAAACAAGAGTGGCAAGAAAAGTCGTAAAATGGGGAGAAAAAACTCCCTTACTAACTGTCACGCTTAGTAACAGAAATTTTGGGCTCAATTGTGGTCGTAAGACAAGAGCTACCTGCAGGTAAGGTTTGCCGAGAAAACTTATCAGAGACTGAGATGGAAATTTGCAATATGAGTAGATTTGGGGCAGAGGTGGGTGAGGAGAGCCACTACAAAATGCTTCCTTGGAGCAGTGCATCCTTCCCATTGCCCCACTTAATTTCAGTGGCCTGGCCTCAATTTATGACGCCTATACTCGATTTTATTGAAGGCTGCATCAGGGTTGTGTATGACCTCAGGCGGCTGGGGTGGGCATGGCCAATGTGGGCATGGCCAACACAAGATCACTTGTGTCGGGGGCCCTGTGGTGGCTCAAGCCTGCGGCCCTTCTGAGCTCCATTTTTGTTGGCAAAGGCACCGTGAGCTGGTCCTTTGCTGTTTCCAGGGCGGCCCTGCGGGCCAGATCTAAGCACCACATGAGCCAGATATGGCCCCAGGGCCTTGAGTTTGACACCCATGGTATAGGTTTTCCTGCTGGAGCAGGGGGTTGGACTAGAAGACCTCCAAGGTCCCTTCCAACTCTATTATTCTGTTGTTATTCTATCCAATATCAGTTCTAGCTGTCTGGTGGTTCACATTTATGAAGGATTTGGCTGTCGAGAGTTTGTCAGGGAGAGAGAGAGAGGGAGAGAGAAGGGGGGGGAATCAACATTATTTCAATCATTTTAAGTAAAGGTAAAGGTTCCCCTCGCACATATGCGCTAGTCGTTCCCGACTCTAGGGGGCGGTGCTCATCTCCGTTTCAAAGCCGAAGAGCCAGCGCTGTCCGAAGATGTCTCTGTGGTCATGTGGCCGGCATGACTCAACGCCAAAGGCGCACATAATTCTGTCACCTTCCCACCAAAGGTGGTCCCCATTTTTCTACTTGCATTTTTTTTTTACGTACTTTGGAACTGCTAGGTTGGCAGAAGCTGGGACAAGTAACGGGAGCGCACCCCGTTACACGGCACTAGGGGTTCAAACTGCTGAACTGCCGACCTTTTGATCGACAAGCTCAGCGTCTTAGCCACTGAGCCACCGGCCCACCGCGTCCCACTCAATCATCTTAATTGCATGCTATTATCTCCTCTGACATCGTGACAGGCCCATCAGAATTGCCTAATTATTAGCAGTGCTTTATACCTCACCAGGACCCAGCATAAATGCTCCTTCTACCTTTGTTGGCAAAAAGTACAAGCTTCAGGAATTTAATTTTGCTGAAATCACCTACTCGGCCCCTTTTAATTATTTATTTCCCAGGAGGCTTCTGATCTGCACTTAATAAGGTCACTGTATTTTTCTTTTCTCTGCCTCTCTGAATCAATCCCTTCTTTTCTATCTTCCTCGCTGGTCCTTTTTCTCTTAGCTGTTGCTGTGATTACAGATAAGATTGTAGCGAACCTGTTGGAAGTTTTTTTTTTTTTTTCCGAAAACTTACAAAAATAGCTCGCCAAACACAACTATTGTATGATCAGAAGAGTGGAAGAGTGGACAACTTTTAAAACCCGCATCCTGCCCGTTCTAGCTGGCAAACTGGTCATTTGCTCCTCCGATGCTCTTAATCCCCCGAGAATAGCTTCATGTCTATAAAATTAAGCTCTGCGCATTGGATATATCGATCGCTATTCCTCGGATGCCATTGGCTGAATAACAAAGGAGAACAGGAGGAGGAGGAGGAGAAGGAATGACAGGGAGTCCTTGACTTACGACCGTCATTGATCCCAAAATGTCGGTTGTCAAGTGAGACATCTGTTAAGTGTTCCATTTTACGACCACAGTTGATAAGTTACTAACCCAGTTGTTAAGTGAATCTGCCTTCCCCCCCTCCCCCCGTTGAGTTTGCTGGTCAGAAGGTCGCAAAAGGGAATCATATGACCCGGGACACTGCCACCGTCATAAGCGTGAGCCAGTTGCCAAGCATCCGAATCTTGATCATGTGATGGTGGGGAAATGGCTGCAAAAGTCGTAACTGCCTTGGTGGCACAGCAGACTAAAGGGCTGTTAAGTAACACCAGCTGCCTGCAATTACTGCAAGTTCGAATCTCACCAGGCTCAAGGTTGACTCAGCCTTCCATCCTTTCGAGGTAGGTAAAATGAGGACCCGGATTGTGGGGCAATAAGCTGACTTTGTATAAAAAAAGAACACCGCTTAGGGGGGGCCAAAAGCCCTACTAAGCAAGTATATACAAAAAGTATGAAGGCTATTGCTTAATGCATTATAAGCCGCCCTGAGTCTCTGGAGAAGGGCGGCATATAAATCAAACCAATAAATAAATAAACTGTGAAAAGCGGTCGTAAGTCCCATTTTCCTGTGCTGTTGTAACTTTGAACGGTCACTAAATGAAGAGTTGTAAGTCGAGGACTACCTATGGAGAACAGTTTTCTCGTTGTTACCTTGAATGCCTTTCCGTTCATCCTCACCCACCTACCTTATAGGTAGTCCTTGACTTACGACCTTCTAGTTTAGCAAACAAAGTTACAACGGCACTGGAAAAAAAGTGTGATATGGCCATTTTTCCACACTTATGACCGTTCCACGTGATCAACATGGATAGCTCAACAGACTAAAAGCCTGTTATTAACATTCAGCTGTCTGCAGTTATTGCATGTTCAAATCTCGCCAGGCTCAAGGTTGACTCAGCCTTCCATCCTTTCTAAGGTAGGTGAAATGAGGACCCAGTTTGTGGGGACAATAAACTGACTTTGTATAAATATACAAAAGTATGAAGGCTATTGCTTAACGCATTGTAAGCCGTCCTGAGTCTCCGGAGAAGGGTGGCATATAAATCAAATTTAAAAAATAAATTAAAAAAATCTGGGCACTTGGCAACTGGCATGCATTTATGACAGGTCGAGTGTCCTGGGGTCATGTGATTCCCCCTTGGCGACCTCCTGACAAGCAAAGTCAAGTGTGGGGAGCCAGATTCATTTACCGACCACATGAATCACTTAACAACGTGGCAAACAAGGTTATAAACTGGGGTGCTACTCACTGAACCCCTGCCTTGCTTAACAAAAAGTCAAATTTGGGCTCGATTGGAGTGGTAAGTCAAGGGCTTGCCTGCACAAGTGCTTCCATCATTCTTCGCCAGACGGCTTGCAAAAGAGAGAGCCAGCTTCTATTGTCCTTTAAGAGGCTTTAGGGTTTTAACCAGGGGTAAAATGCTCCCGGTTTGGAGCATCAGGCAGTGGTTCCGAGAACTGGCAGCAAAAATCCCTGCGCCCCCTATGCCCAGCTGAGCCGCACAATCATCAGAGGCTTTTTTTTTTACTTTTAAAAGCATTTTTTCTCCAACTCTTCTGTTGAAAAAATGCTTTTAAAAGTAACAAAAAAAAGCCTCTGATGATTGCGCGGCTCAGCTGGAATCATCAAAGGCTTTTAAAAGAAAGAAAGACTCTGCTGATCAGGCAACTCAGCTTGGATTGTCAGAGGCATTTAAACTAAAAAAAAACCCTTTGGATTGTCAAAGGCATTTATAAAGAAAAAAAGCCCTTTTTTTTCTTTTAAACGCCTCTGACAATCCAAGCTGAGTTGCCTGATCGTCAGAGGCATTTAAAAGAAAAAAAGCCTCTGCCGATCAGGCAACTCAGGTGGGATCATCAGAGCCTTTTGAAAGCATTTATTTTACAACCTCTTCGATGAAGAGGTTGTAGAAAAAATAGTTTTAAATTTTTTTTTAAAAAAAATTGGCCACGCCCTCCCAGTCACATTACTCCCACCACCACCAAGCCACGCCCACAGAACTGGTAGTAACAAATTTTAGATTTCACCACTGGTTTTAACAGGTTAACAGAGTTGGAAGGGCCCTTGTAGGTCATCTGGTCCAACTCCCCCACACAAGCAGGAGACCCTACACCAGTGATGGTTAACCTTTTTGGTGCCGAGGGTCCAAAGCGTGCGCGAATGCACGCGTGCGTGCCCGAACCCCCAAAATACAATGCGAACACCTCCCTGCACATGTGCCCCCGCCCCCATGCATGCACACATGTCCCCCATGCTTGCGCCCCGCCCCCCACCTCAATGCCCAGTTTTGGCTTCCAGGTGGATGCAGCCCCCCCCCCGCGCCATGCCCCTTTTTGGGACTGGAAAAGCCTCCCGCACCAACCTGGAAGCCAAAACGGGGCACAGGGGTGCGGTGCGAGGCCCCCCGCGCCCCATTTTGGGCCTGGAAAGCCTCCTGCACCCCCATGCATGTGCCCCAACCCCCCTGCGCATGCATACACACATCGCCCACATGTGCCCCGCCCACCTCGCGCATGGCGGCAGGGACCCCGAAGACCAGTTGGCCGGTGGGAGGCGTATGCGCATGTGCAGTGGAGCTGGGCTGGGGCAATGGCTGGCGTGCCCCATATAGGGGGCTGCATGCCACCTGTGGCACGCGTGCCATAGGTTTGCCATCACGGCCCTACACCATTTCTGACAGATGGCACTCCTTACTTTTTTCTTTTTATGGTTCAGCACATAGTCAGCCCAGGTGTTTTAGACTGGATTTGGGCATTTTTGTCCACTTGTTTCTCCAAAAATCTGGGATAGGCAGATGTGGGACAAAAATTTGGGGTTCTACTGTTGCCGTAAACCTTTATTGGTGACATATTTAGAAGCTGGATAGCAGCAACGATTGGCAGAGCAAAAAAATAAACAAACCAACAGCTGTAAAACAACCCAGCTTTTCTGTTCCGTGGTTCCCAGGAAAAACCTTTTAATTCTTCGCTGTTCCGTGTGTATGTGTGTATGTGTGTGTATATTGGGGGGGGGCGCTTCGGTGGGCGGGGTCGGAAAAGGGGGCTCTTACATTTGTCACGAATAATTCCCAGCACTGCAATAAAGCATATTACTTTCAAGGATCAGAGGGGGAAACATCGTAATCCCCTATGCAGCTTTTCAATTTCTACTTTCCCGGGGAGAGTTTAAGCCATCATTTCACCCAATTATCTTAGCGTCGCTACTTACGATTCCACCACTTTCACACGTTCACCGGCTTAACGGCCGGCCGGCGGCAAAGACTCAAACGGAATTTAGCCGTTTTATTTTCAGCTGAGCAAGGCATAATTTGCAGCTTTTGTCTTTTCGCCTCTGCCAAATTATGTTCGCCCGAGATGCTTTTTTATAAATCCCTGGTTAAGAATCAAAAGATTAAATTGGATAAAACTCATTGCATGGATTCGCAGGACTGAACCACTGACTAAGCACCTTGGTTGTGATCGAATCGCTCCCCCAAAAGGCAGCATCTTTTTAGTACCAGGTAGTCTTCGCCTTACAACAGTTTACTGACCATTTACTGGACCGTTCAAAGCAGGGGTAAAATCCAAATTTTTTTACTACTGGTTCTGTGGGCGTGGTTTGGTGGGCGTGGTGGCTTGGTGGGCGTGGCATGGGAAGGATACTGCAAAATCTCCATTTCCACCCCACTCCTGGGGAAAGGATATTGCAAAATCTCCATTCCCACCCCACTCTGGGGCCAGCCAGAGGTGGTATTTGCCAGTTCTCCAAACTACTCAAAATTTCCGCTACCAGTTCTCCAGAACCTGTCAGAACCTGCTGGATTTCAACCCTGGTTCAAAGTTACAATGGCATTGAAAAAAAAGTGTCTTATTTATTTATTTTATTTATTTATTTTATTATTCGAACTTCTATACCACCCTTCTCCTTTCGGACTCAGGGCGGTGAACAGCCAAAATAAAAAACATTTATACATAAAGTACAATTAAAAATAGATTTAAAATAATTAGATAAATTTGGCCTGTAGTTTAAAATTTATCAATTTAAAATCCGTATCAAATTTTAAAACCAACCATAAAATCAAGACAGACCGGCTAACTGAAAAAAATAAGTTTTTAGGGCCCGACGAAAAGTCTGGAGGTCGGAGATCACTCGTATCTCTGGGGTAGATTGTTCCAAAGGGTAGGTGCCACCACACAGAAGGCTCTCCTCCTGGGGGGTCGCCAGCCGGCATTGTCTGGCGGACGGCACCCTGAGAAGGCCCCCTCTGTGGGAGCGAACTGGCCGGTGGGAGGCTATTGGTGGCAGAAGGCGGTCCCGTAAGTACCCCGGCCCTAAGCCATGGAGCGCTTTAAAGGTGATCACCAGCACCTTGAAGCGCACCCGGAAGTCCACCAGAAGCCAATGCAGCTCGTGCAGGAGAGGAGTCACATGGGAGCGCCCCATCGCTCCCATAATCCCCCGCGCGGCCGCACTCTGCACCAGTTGGAGCTTCCGGGTGTACCCCAAGGGGAGCCCCATGTAGAGAGCGTTACAATAGTCCAGACGAGAGGTGACGAGTGCTTGAGTGACTGTGCGTAGGGAAGTCCCGATCCAGAAAGGGGCGCAACTGGCGTATCAGGCAAACCTGATAAAAAGTCCCCCTGGCCACGGCCGTCATATGCCCTTCTAAAGACAGCCGTGCGTCCAGGAGGATGCCCAAGTTGCGGGCCCTTTCCATGGGGGTCAGTGATTCGCCCCCAATAACCAGCGATGGCGTCAGCTGGCTATACCGGGACGCCGGCAGCCACAGCCACTCGGTCTTGGAAGGGTTGAGTCAAAGCCTGTTTCTCCCCATCCAGACCTACACGGCCTCCAGGCACTGGGACATCACTTCCAAGGCATCGTTGGGATGGTCTGGGGTGGAAATGTACAGCTGAGTATCATCAGCGTACTGATGGAACTCCACCCCACTTATGACCATCTTTCATACTTATGACAGTTGCAGCATCCCCAGGGCCACGTGATTTACATTCAGATGCTTGATGACTCACATTTATGACGGTTGCAGTGTCCCTGGGTCACGTGATCCTCTTTGCGACCTTCTGACAAGCAAAGTCAATGTGGGAATCCAGATTCACTTAACAACTGTGTTGCTGATTTAACGACTGCAGTGATTCACTTAACAAATGTGGTGAGGAAAGTCGTAAAATGGGGCAAAACTCACTTAACAAATTTCGCACTTAACAACATAAATCTTTTGGCTCAATTGTGGTCGTAAGTTGAGGACTACCTATACTTGGCATATGATTCATGTTTATGGTGGCTGCAGTGTCCCGGGGTCATGTGATCCCCTTTTGTGACCTTTTGATAAGCAAAGTCAACAGGGAAGCCAGATTCACTTAACAACCATGTTCCTAACTTAACAACTGCAATGACTCGCTTAACAACTGTGGCAAGAAAGGTCGTAAAATGGGGTAAAACTCACTTGTCTCGCTTAGCAACATAAATTTTGGGTTCAATTATGGTCATAAGTCGAGGACTACCTGTATAAAGTGACACCTCAAAGTAATCACGCAGAAAAGAGAGTGCCTCTCAGCACAATGAGGTATGCATCTTACAAACTCCAGGCACAAACAATTAAAAATCCACCATTTGACTGAACGTTCAGGCCACTCATCGAGATATATACCATGTTTTCCCAAAAATAAGACCAGGTCTTATATTAATTTTTGCTCCAAAAGACGCATTAGGGTTTATTTTCTGGTTAGGTCTTATTTTGGGGAAAATACGGTACTAAATGCACCATCTGGCTGAGAATCTTAACTGGGGCTTATTTTGTGAGTAGGGCTTATATTACGAGCATCCTGAAAAACCATTCTAGGGCTTGTTTTCTGGTTGGGTCTTATTTTCGGGGAAACGGGGTACAAAGCCTAAAACTAAACATCCACACATCCAAAAATATTCTTAGAAAATAGTGACTTTTTAAAAAATAAAGTCCACTTGATTAGAATATTTCCCCCCTCCCCCAGTAAGATGTGGTCTCTCCACCAATCTTCTTCTCAAATTCTGCACTGTTCAACCATAAAGATCTCTTGCAAAACCAAGACACAATCTGTGCTCTCCACCATCCTGTTTTCAACAGAAGCCACCCAGATGCCTCCAAAAAAAAAAGCTGGCTAGAGGGGATGAGAGGGGGAGAATGGCCCTCCCCCCCTTTGGCCATCACAACCAATAGCCGTTTCCTTACACGCATGCGTGCCTGCACCTCCTCCTCCTCCTCGTGTCCTTTTATTCTGGATTAATTAATTCACCATTACCCAAAGGACAAGCGAGGGGTGCCATTAATCACTCTTTTTTCTTATCTAAAGCATGAATTGGAAAATCTAATTCATCGGCCTTCAGAGGAGAGCCGATTCCACCCATTTCCTAAAGAAACCAAGTTCTATAGCCAACCCACTGAGATTTGCCCCACTGGATAGGTTTCCTTGATTTGTTTTAAAAGGCAAGAGTATGAGTCGGATCTCCTGGATTTACAGGAATGTCTAGATATTTTTTTTTGTACTCCACGATAAACTTTAAGTGACCAAGGCATGAGGAAAAGAGAGAGAGAGATGAGGGGAGTGAAGGGAAGAAGAGAGGAGGGGGGAGGGGAGGGGGGAGGGAAGAAGAGAGAAGGGAGGGGAGGGGTGGGGAGGGGAAGGGAGGGGAGGGGAAGAGGAGGGGAAGGAAGAAGAGAGAAGAGAAGAGAAGGGAGGGGAAGGGAAGAGAAGAGGAGAGGAGGGGAGGGAAGAAGAGAGAAGAGACCAGATAAGATGAGAAGAGAAGAGAAGGGAGAGGAGGGGAAGGGAGGGGAAGGGAAGAGAAGAGGAGATGAGGGGAGGGAAGAAGAGAGAAGAGAAGAGATGAGATGAGAAGGGAAGAGAAGAGAAGGGAGGGGAAGAAGAGAGAAGAGAAGGGAAGGGAAGGGAAGGGGAGAGGAGGAGAGGGAAGAAGAGAGAAGAGGAGGGGAGAGGAGAGGAATTCTTATTATGCTCAGGGATACTGATGGTCCCAAGAAGAGAAGAGGATGGGAGAATATCTATGGAAATTCTCAATCAGCCAAATCACGGCTGTCCCAAAGTAAATTCCCCCTCCCAAAGGCAACTGGATTTTCTTGTTTGTTTGGGTGCCTTTTTTGTTTTGTTTTGTTTTCCTTTCTTTGAAAATGTTTCACTTCTCATCCAAGAAGCTTCAGTTGTGAACAAGCTTCTTGGCTGAAAAGAGAAAGATTTTCAAAGAAAAAAAACAAGAAAATCCAGCTGGCTTTTGGAAAAAGCACCTTTGGGACAAGAGGCTGGGAGGGACAAACAAAGGCCATGCCACTATCACAGGGCGGCTTACAATCCAAGGAGAAGCCGCAACAACCTCACGGAGCTCCTCTTTGTCCAAAGGGAGGAGATCTCGGGCTCCACGGCTGGGGCCGAGCTGGTCCTGGTGCATCTGCTTGCCAGCTGCCTCAGAGGAAACATCTGGGTCAGGCTGGGCCCTGCCCCAATTCTGACATGCCCAGGAAGGCTTTCCAGGACTCCCCACTGCAAACCTGGCAGCTGCAGTCACGCCACGGGCGAACTTTCCTGCGCGTTAAGCTTGGCTGGTTTTGCAGCTTAGCCTAAGTCGCCACCGCACGGCCTTAATTTCACGCTTTCCCGCGTTACGCCAAGCGAGGCAATCTTGGGCTATTTCAGGAACTGGGTTAAGCGGATTGTGTGAACTCGTCCGGGGGAAAGAAGCAGGAGCGGCCGGCGAGGGAAAGGGCAGAGCCCCGCGAAGCGCCCGCCTGCAACGCGCGCCCAGCCTCCCGGCTGCGCCCAAGGAGCCACTCTGTGCTCCTTGGCACTTTCCCCTCCTTGGAAGAGGCCTTGTTGACAGAACCATGTGCTTTCTAGCGAGGGGAGGGGAGGGGGATCCCAAACCCGGCAGCCAGCAGCGAGGAGCGGGAAAGGAGCGGGGGAGAAAAGCAGGGCACCAGTCGGGAAGGCTGCGGAGCGGGGGTCTGAGTGGGTGCCCCCAATCTGGAAGGGAGGGAAGAAAGGCGAGAAAGAGCTAGGGAAGGAAGGAGGGAGGGAAGGAAGGAAGGAAGGAAGGGGAGAGCAAGAGAGGGCTGAGGGAGGGAAGGAGGGAAGGGAGGGAGGAAGGAAGGGGAGAAGGGGAGAGCAAGAGAGGAAGGGAGGAAGGGAAGGAGAGAAGGGGAGAGCAAGAGAGGGATGGAGGAAAGGAGGGAGGGAAGGGAAGAAGAATGAAGGAAGAGAAGAGAGAAGAGACGGGCGAAGGAAGCAAGGAAAGAGGTGTGTAAGGGGAGAGCAAGAGAGGGATGAAAGAACGAACGAACGGAAGGAAGGAGGTGTAGAAGGGAAGAGCAAGAGAGGGAGGGAGCGAGGGAAGGAAGGAAGGAAAGAGGGAAGAGACAGGCGAAGGAAGCAAGGAAAGAGGCGTGAAAGGGGAGAGCAAGAGAGGGATGAAAGAACGAACGGAAGGACGGAATGAGGTGTAGAAGGGAAGAGCAAGAGAGGGGGGGCGAGGGAAGGAAGGAAGGAAAGAGGGAAGAGACAGGCGAAGGAAGCAAGGAAAGAGGCGTGAAAGGGGAGAGCAAGAGAGGACTGAACGAACGAACGGAGGGAAGGAAAGAGGGAACGGACGGGAACAGAGGAAAGAAGCGAAGGAAGCAAGGAAAGGGGTGAAAGGGGGAGAGCAAGAGAGGGAGGGAGGGAGGATGGAAGGAAGGAAGGAAGGAAGGAAAGAAGCAAGGAGGGAGGGAAGGAAGGAAGGAGAGAGAAAAGAGCGAGAAAGAAAGAAAGAAAGAAAGAGAAAGAAAGAAAGAAAGAAAGAAAGAAAGAAAGAAAGAAAGAAAGAAAGAAAGAAAGAAAGAAAGAAAGAAAGAAAGAAAGAACCTTCCCTGAGCCAAATCCCCAAGTTCAAAGCAAGGCTCGGGCGGATGAAAGAGGCCCCGGCTTCCCCGACCCTCCCCCCCCTCGCGCCTCGCCCTTCCCACCCATCCGCCCCGGGGCGGTGGCGCTTACCTGCTCCCAGGACCAGCAGCAGCAGCAGGAAGGCGAGCGAGCAAGCCGGCGCCAGCGAAGAAGCCATTGGCGGTTCACTCCCCCCACCACCTCCCGGAGCCGCCACCGGAGGCCGAAGCAGCAGCAGCAGCAGCAGCGGGGCTGGGGGGCTGGGTGCGGCGCCTGGCTCCGGCGAGGGCTGCGGACAAAGCGCCCGTCCGAGGCTGCGAGCGCAGGGATGGGGAGGGGGTGGGAGGTGGGAGAAGCCGGCTGAGGTGGGGTGGGGGTGGGGGGGGGTCCGGGGCTTGTTCTCCCGAAGGCCGAGCTAGAGCCCCCTCCTCAAACGGGGGCCGGGGTCGCCTTGCGCCATCTTGCCGGGCGGCAGCATCCTCGCGTGGTGCGCTCCGGGCTGCCGCCGCTGCTGCTATTGCTGCGCCCAGCCTGGCCTCTCGCTGCCACACACAACACACACACACACACACACACACACGCACAAACACCCAACACCGGCCCAAGCCCCTCCCTCGGGAGGCCCCGCGAAGGGGCAGAACAAAGACGAGCAACGGCCGGAGGGGCAAGTGACCCCCCCCCACCTCCACCCCTCCTCTTCCCCACCCGCACTCGAGGGGCTCCTGGACCAGCCCAACGGCGCCCGCGATCCTGGGCACCGAGTGACGGTGGTTGGGGTGTGTGTGTGTGTGTGTGTGTGTGTGTGTGAAAGGCGGTGCAAAGAAAAGCGGACCCCCCACCCCCACCCCAACTCCTCTGCGCGCACGTGCACCCGGGCATGGGATACTCCCTGGACTCCCGCCCCCTCCTCCTCCGCCTTCCTCCGACAGGGATGGGATGGGGGCAGGGCTGAAATCCAGCAGGTACTGACAGGTTCCCGAGAACCGGTAGCGGAAATTTTGAGCAGTTCGGGAGAACCGGCAAATATCGGTTGGCGCCAGAGTGAGGTGGGAGTGGAGATTTTGCAGTATCCTTCCCCTGCCACACCCACCAAGCCACGCCCTGAGAACCCGTAGTAAAATAATTTGGATTTCACCACTGCATGGGGGGGGGGGGTCGTCTCGCTGGAAGCTGGGGAGATGATGAAGTACCTGGAGTTCATGGATTTGGGGAGGTGGGCGAGGCCGTGCCAGGTTGCAAACCCATCGGCCCTGCTCCGAGGAGGCTAGAAACCCAGCAAGCTCCTGAGGAGGAGAGGGGAACACTGAAACACCTGGGGTGGCTGTTGGCCGGGACTCCTGTTCCCATGTGCCTGTGCTGGATTATGGGAGCTGCAAACCTTGCATCTGGTTCGGCCAGGTTGGTGGCTAGGTGAGACACCCCCCCCCCCCAAGGCTTGGAGGGAGCCAAAGTCTCTTCCTCCCTTCCCAGGGAGGTCTGTGGAGACTGCAAGGAAGATAAAATCCTGCTGTCTTCCGCCATTCAGTCAGAACTGAAGAAGCTCCTTGGATGAGAAGTGACAGGTCTTCAAGGAAAAACAAAAGAAAGTCCAGTTGCCTTTTGAAGAAGCGCCTTTGGGTTTTTAATATTTGTAAGCAGCCCAGGGAGGGGCTGCAGGTTATGGTGGTTAGCCTGCTTTCTTATCTCTCTACAGCAGGAGATTCTCAAATGGGGAGGCACCCCTGCAGAGATTCGTTAAGCGAGTTTTCCCCTCGTTTTATGACCTTGTTTACAGTTGTTAAGTGAATCATTGCAGGGGATAAGCGAGTAACCCGGTTGTTAAGTGAATCTGGCTTCCCCATTGGTCGCAAAAGGGGATCGCGTGACCTTGGGACACAGCAGTGGTCATAAGTAGGAGTCAGTATCCAAGCCTTTGAATTTTGATCACATGATCCGTGGGGATGCTGCAAAGGTCTATAACTGTGCGGAACGGTCATAAGTCGCATTTTTCAGTGTCGCTGTAACTTGGAACGGTCACTAAATGAGCCATTGTAAATCGAGGACTACCTGCTGCGAAGTTCCTTTCAGGAGCCCTCCCCCCCTCCTTTCAAACTCTGAGATCTGTGGAGACAAGCATTTGCTGAGGGTTAATTCCAGTGGTGAAATCCAATTTTTTTTACTACCAGTTCTGTGGGCGTGGCTTGGTGGGCGTGGCAGGGGAAGGATACTGCAAAATCTCTATTCCCACTTGACTCCTGGGGGAAGGATATTGCAAAATCTCCATTCCCTCCCCACTCCTGGGGTAAGCATACTGCAAAATCCCCATTCCTACCCCACTCCTGGGGGAAGGATACTGTGGGACTGGCTGCACATGGGTGTAAGTAGTTGGTGGGGGGCTTATTTTGGTGGGGGGCTTAGTTTAACGCATGCGCTGAAAAGCCTGATTGGGCTTATTATCCGGAGATGTCTTAGTTTCAGGGAAACAAGGTATGAACAGAAAATCTACAAAGGATTTTCTGTTGCACAAGCTTACACTGAATGCCATGTGGTGGTCGAGCCTATTTGCCCGATCTATAGAAGAGCTGTTTCCAGATATAGCCAAATTTCATTCAGTCCGAATATTTTATGCATTCGTACTGAAAACGACACATTTATGGGTTATTTTCTTCGGTCATCTAGTTTCAGTCTCCGTTCTCATTATAAAGGTGCCAAAGTCTTAAGGAGAGGACATACAATACCGTTTCTTCTAGCTGGAGGAGAGATTACTAAACATTGAAACCAGATTCCTTCCCTTGACAGAGATAGCCAAGCAAAACACTTCGCTTCACAGAACAGCTACTGAATTCCACTCCCCCGTCACTAACAGATTAGACCCAAGCTGGTAATAACCGTTCCAACTGCATTAGAAGCACTTTGATGGAAAATTAGTCAAAAAGCAAATGGAAAGGGAAGAAAATGCAGAAAATGCAACAGTTGCTGCTTGTGGAGGGGAGAGGGAGTATTAATCTTCCATGAGGCTACACTTACATTCCACCAAAATATAATCGGCTACTTTTGGGTACATTGCAGTGATGGGTTGCTACTGGTTTGCACCAGATCAGGCAAACCGGTAGCAGCAGCGACAGCAGGAGGCTCCGTCCACTCACCTGAACACTTCTGCACATGCACAGAAGAATCGTGCACGAGTGCACGCACACCCACAAGCGAACCAGTAGCAACAGGTTTTGAAACCTGCCCCTGATACAGTGCCAATATTAACAATGTCTTTAATGGAGATGGTGTAGGAGAAGAGCAGGCAGAGGTCGGGATGGGGTGGAGTTAAACGAGCCATCAGTCTAGAATCATTGCGTTCCCACAAACGGTCTAATCCAATTTCTCTTGAAATCCATTGACCTTATCTGGTACCAATTTAGTGTTGAACTTTACTTGAATAGATTCTTGTATGAAGGCTTGAGCAATATTTCTCTCTCTGGGCACCTCCTTGAGATTATATCTACTGAATATAACTCCTCCTTGGTGACAAGAAGGGCATCCGGCCAGTAAACACTCAGCTCCATTCAGTTGCCCAGACTCCACCCCTCAAGGGATTATATGGTCATTAAAAGACTAAGATGATGATGTAGGCTTGAACAATAAATATTCTGAACTGCAATTTAACGGATAGTCCTGATTCTTTGCGCTTGACAGGAATGCCCAGTTATGAGTTCTTGCATCACAGTAAACCATTGTTTTGCTAATAGTGGATAGTTAAATAAATCATAACTAGCTAAATTGTAAGATATAATCATGATTTACAAATCACAATAGATCAGTTTCTATCACATGCTAACCCAAATCGAGTAAAACACATGGCTCACCATAATGTAGGAAAGTATTTGCAGCTGTACACACTACTTCATAAAACAGCTGGGGTCTCCAGATGTGTAAAGTTTCAGCTTTTATAATCCCAGACCAAAATGGCACCTATTTACAATTTACAAACAAGATTAGCTGGGAACTATGTTATCTGCACAAGTAAATGTTAACCGAGTGTGAATGGACTCTATCTTGGATTTTTATAAAAAAATAAATAAATCCAAGCTCGATTTGTGTAGAAAACCTGATAGAAATAAGTAGATTTATGGTCCTTGTCCTACAACAAGGATACTTTAACAGTACAACTTGGATTGACAAGACAGTAGACCTTGAAATAAAATAGATTCTGACAGTTTATTGGAAGAGATCAAGGTTTTTAATTCATGTGGCATGAGGAGGTGAGAGGGGAACCTTATGCATCTGGCCTTGGCGGATCTCCAAAAAGAGCTTTTTAGATCTACACAATTAAAATACCAGAAATATTAGTGGGCTACAACTTTAGCATCTGGACCACAAAGCATGTTCTAAAACAGGACTTCCCAAACTTAACAACTTTAGGACTTCCAACTCCCAGAGTTCTCCAGCCAGCAATTCTGGGAATTGAAGTCCACACATATCTTAGCATTACCAAGTTTGGGAACCCCTAATCTAAAACTTAAACAACAGTGTAAACACAGCACACATATCCAAAACAAGTCACCCCTCCTCAGTGGTGGGATTCAAATAATTTAACAACCGGTTCTCTGCCCTAATGATGGTGGTCATGTGACCGTGTTGACATGGCCAACCCAACATCACTCACTGTTACAATGTAATAAGGATTAACCGGAGAGGCAGTTTCTGTAAACAGGGCAATAAAGATTAGGCTAGAAACACCAGAATGTTTCCTTCCTACCTTCCTTACAGGATTAGCCCTGTAAAGTGGAATAAAACAAAATAAGATTTCTTCCAACAACCTGTTCTCTGAACTGATTAGAAAGTTAACAACCGGTTCTCCCAAATAGGTGTGAACTGGCTGAATCCCACCACTGCCCCTATTGGCTTATTGACTTGCGTGAACTCACCTACGGCTTCATACATGGGGATAATTCATGCTTTGTGTAAGCGGTCATTACACTAAGCTTGAAAGAACAGCTTAGAGACAACGTGAAAAGCCCGATAGCCAGTTGCTTAACATGAGTTATACATTTCATCAATTTCCTTTTAAAGGAGTAACTTAATAATAGAGGCATTAGCTGAGTTCAATTTGTTTGTGGTTTATGGGCATTTGTGGTATGATATAATACCAGGCACGGTAGTCTAGTATGAATTAGGCATTAAACTGTGGCTGGAAAGATCATAACAATGCAAACCCAACCAATTATCTCAGTGAAATGATTTTTGACTCTTGATTTTTCTTCTCTCCTGTTTCTTTGACATCGTCTTTTAAAATGTGGGTATTTATGTGGTTAGTACAAGGAACGGGAAGATAAAGGACGATATACAATTAAGACTTGATTATTGATAGAAATAAGTCACAGCTGAATTCATGTTGCAAAATGATCTGTAACTTTTTTTTTACTTGCTTTCAAACAATTTGATAAATAATTCCTTTGTTTGTTAACTACATCTTGTCTATTTTGACCAGTACAGTGTTTAAGGCTACCCTATATCTACTTTCATTAAATTCAATGGAATCCCTTTTAATGTGATCAACCAATCATCTCTCTCCATCCATCATCTATCTATCTATCTATCTATCTATCTATCTATCTATCTATCTATCTATCTATCAATAGAATAGAGTAGAGTAGAGTAGAGTAGAGTAGAGTAGAGTAGAGTAGAGTAGAGTAGAGTAGAATAGAATAGAATAGAATAGAATAGAATAGAATAGAATAGAATAGAATAGAATAGAATAGAATAGAATTTTATTGGCCAAGTGGACACACAAGGAATTTGTCTTGGTGCATATGCTCTCAGTGTACATAAAAGAAAAAAAAAAGATACGTTCATCAAGAATCATAAGGTACAACACTTAATGATAGTCATAGGGTACAAATAAGCAATCAAATCATGTTAGGAAACAGTCAATATAAATTGTAAGGATACCAGCAACAAAGTTACAGAAATACAATCATAAATGGGAGGAGATGGATGATAGGAATGATGAGAAGATTAATAGTAGTGCAGACTTAGTACATAGTTCGACACTGTTGAGGGAATTATTTGTTTAGCAGAGTGATGGCGTTCGGGAAAAAACTGTTCTTGTGTCTAGTCTAGTCTAGTCCATCTGTCTGTCTATCTGTTTATCTATCTATCTATCTACCTACCTACCTACCTATCTATCTATCTATCTATCTATCTATCCATCCATCCATGTATCCATCCTCATCTACCTACAGTACCTACCTTCCTACCCTATTTATATCATCTCTATCATCAAGTATTTATCATCTGGCTTTCTATCATCTCTATATTTATCACCTGTCATCTATCATCTCTTCCGCTATCAATTATCTATTGTCTGTCTGTCTGTCTGTCAGTCTCGCTCACCTCTCTCATCTATCAATTATCTCTTTTGCTATCATTAATTCTCTCTCTCTTTTTCTGTCGCTTATATCATCACCCATCCACTAAAGGAACTCTGGATGGCAAGCAGTGTGACGTTATGGTGCAGCCCTATGAAACTTTCAAGAGAATGAACTGAGATTTGAACTCAATGAATCTCATTGGAACGGATTATAACATAACACGCTTTTAAAATCTGCTTCAGTGGGCTTCATGATCTGGCCCTAAAGATCACATAGGGGCATCAAACTATGAAATTTCTAAATGTCATTGTCAGAGCAAACACTCAGGTGTGTCAAAGCCCAACTCATTCCTTTCGGTTAAAAGGATCTCAAGAAATTGGAAAACTGCATTTCACAGTTAATTCTGCTATTGGTTTATTGTTCATATTTTCGATTGCATTTTTGTTCAGGCGATGTGACAAACGGATTAGTCTCCCATGCTGCCTGAAAACTTTGTCGTTGTAGAACACTGGAAAATGAAAAAAGTGCATTTAATTGGATTGGTCAAATTTAGTAACATTGAAAACCCTTACAACTAAGGATACAGGACGTATTCAAGTCAGAGGTGGGAGTTCAGGTTCTGACCAGTTCTGGAGAACCGGTAGTGGAAATTTTGAGTAGTTCGGAGAACCGGTAAATACCACCTCTGATTGGCTCCACCCCCATCTATTGTCTGCCTCCCGAGTCCCAGCTGATCGGGGGATTTTGCAATATCCTTTCCCAGCCATGCCCACCTAGCCACGCCCACCTAGCTATGCCACGCCAATCAAGCCACGCCCACAGAACCAATAGTAATTTTTTTTGAATCCCACCACTGATTCAAGTACATCTTTACACTTCCATGATTTATTCAAATCCAATTGGCATTTTTTTCACCAAGAAATTTATTTTCGTTGGGCAAAAGTCATGCTGAGTAGAAATATTGAATATGGATATTAAAGAAGTTGTATTTCTCCCTAGCATCATAGATGTATCCATATTTGTTTATGTGTATATGTGCATGTATATGGAAATTCCACCCATTTTAAACACTTTTAAAAAATTGCTTTTGTTCTGGGTACACGATTTTTTGTTCTCTATATTTTTAAAAAAACATTTGTCCAATGTTCAGTTTCCTCAATCAAAAAGCAAAGGGAAAAAAAATCCATCACAGAAGTGAGTTAAAAATGGCAGCCTCTTCAGATGACTTTTAATTTTTTTTTTTTGCAAGATGGAAGAAAAGCGGAAATAGAATATTCATTATTAAATTCAGGAGTTTGGCAACACCTTTTCACATGCTTTGAATTAATTAAAAGGCTTTAGGTTCTATTAGCTACACACAATGTGTTACTCTGAAAAAATGATAGCAGACTTCAGATTTCTGTTTAGGATGAAACATTTTTGCTTTCCTACAGTAAACTTGTATTTAAGTCCACCTAAACAACAACAGTTATGTTAATTAATGCACTCAGATCATTATGGCAATTAAAAAAAAAACGATCTTATGCCCTCCACCTGATAGACCCTTAATGCAGAGGTGAAATCCAATTTTTTTCCCTACCGGTTCTGTGGATGTGGCTTGGTGGGCGTGGCAGGGGAAGTGTATTGCAAAATCTCCATTCCCACCCCACTCCAGGGAAAGGATACTGCAAAATCTCCATTCCCACCCCACTCTGGGGCCAGCCAGAGGTGGTATTTGCTGGTTCTCCAAACTACTCAAAATTTCCACTACCGGTTCTCCAGAACCTGTTACAACCTGCTGGATTTCACCCCTGCCTTAATAGCCAGCTCTTGAGCAAAGTTTATGGCATAAAGGTTTGGCTCTAGAGATGATTTAGGTGAAATCTGGAGTAATGCTCTTGAGGCAAGGGTATCGCCTCCAAGGTAGAATTGGATTTCTCTTGGTGTATCAGCCAACATAATGCCCAATGTAGGAAATCATCCCTAAATAGAATATTTATTTTATTTTTTTTATTATTATTCAAATTTCTATACCGCCCTTCTTCTTTCAGACTCAGGGCGGTGAACAGCCAAAATAAAACATTTATACATAAAGTATGATTAAAAATAGATTTAAAATAATTAAATTTGGCCCATAGTTTAAAATTTATCAATTTAAAATCCATATCAAAATTTAAAATCAACCATAAAATCATAAAATCAAGAGAGACCGGCTAACTGAAAGAGATGAGTTTTTAGGGCCCGACGAAAAGTCCGGAGGTCGGAGATCACTCGTTTCTCTGGGGGTAGATTGTTCCAAAGGGTAGGTGCCATCACAGAGAAGGCTCTCCTCCTGGGGGTCGCCAGCCGGCATTGTCTAGCCGACGGCACCCTGAGGAGGCCCTCTCTGTGGGAGCGAACTGGCCGGTGGAAGGCTATTGGTGGCAGAAGGCAGTCCCGTAAGTACCCTGGCCCTAAGCCATGGAGAATAGAATAGAATAACAGAGTTATTCGCGTGCCATAGGTTCGCCATCCCGGCCCTATACCATTTCAGACAAATGTCTGTCCAACCACTGCTTGAAAATTTTCAGTAATGGAGCACCCACAACTTCTGGAGACAAGCTATTCCATTGATTAATTGTTGTCACTGTCAGGAAATTCCAGGTTGGACCTCTCTTTGATTAGTTTCCATCCCTTCTTTCTTCTCTTGCTTTCTGGTGCTTTGGAAAATAGGTTGACCACCTCTTCTTTGTGGCAGCCCCTTAGATATTGAAAGACTGCTATCATGTCATCCCTAGTCTTTATTTTCATTAGACTAGAGATATCCAATGCCTGGAAACCGTTCTTCATGTCGCTAATCATCTTCCTTCATTGCTCTTCTCTGCACTCTTTCTAGAGTCTCAACTTCTTTTTTATATTGTGGCAACCAAAACTGGATGTAATATTCCAAGTCTAGACTTACCAAGACATTATAAAGTGATATCTAAAGATAGATACTTACTAGTATCTCTCTCTTCCCACTTATTGCTATCACCATGTTGCTTGTATCTTTCAATTATATTGTTTTTACTTGTTTCCTAGTACGATTTGATAGCTTATTAGTAACCTTGACTATCACTAAGTGTTGTATCTTTTTTTTTGCAAAAAGTTTTTTTATTTTTTAACCAAAAACAACACAAAACATCATCCTTCCAAACAATTACAGACAGTATTTCGATCAGTTAAAATCATTTCGTGCTCTCAAAATTTTCAAAATCTCATTATATGACAAATGTTCTTTCCTCTAACAAAAAACAAATATTTAAACATTTTATCCAAATTTCATTTCATATACTAAGTGTTGTATCTTTTTATTCTTGGTGAATGTTTTTTATCCCCCTTATGTATACTGAGAGCATATACACCTAAGACAAATTCCTTGTGTGTCCAATCACACTTGGCCAATCAAGAATTCTATTCTATTCTACCGTATTTCCCCCAAAATAAGACCCTGTCTTATATTTTTTTGAACGCCGAAATAAACGCTTGGCTTTATTTTCAGGGAGGTTTATTATTTTGGGGCATGTGGATCAAGATGGGGCTCCTCTTGCAGTCTTACTTGATTTCCAGTTCTGCATTTAAATATTTTTTGGGAGGGCTTATTTTCAGGGGACGGTTATTTTAGCGCATGCGCTCAAAAATCCGATTGGGCTTACTATCGGGGGATGTCTTATTTTTGGGGGAAACAGGGTATTCTATTCTATTCTATTCTATTCTATTCTATTCTATTCTATTCTATTCTATTCTATTCTATTCTATTCCAGTCTACTCTACTCTACTCTACTCCACTCCACTCCACTCCACTCCACTCCACTCCACTCCACTCCACTCCACTCCACTCCACTCCACTCCATTCCATTCACACTTCACATGATTTTGATTCTATTTTGCCTTGTTGACTATTTCCCCCCAAGTATTGGTAACCTGGAAGGTTAGGGATGAATATATACCCTTCTTATTTGATACAGTTTAGATATGAAAGGGGAGTTGCTATCAAATCTTCTGTCCTTGCAGACTAGACACTTGGAGGAATTCCAGATAGCTACAAAACAGCATTTTCTTGCCAAAGTATATGGCTTTGAAACAGCCACTTCGTATCCTTTCTGCCTTAGACCTAAACATGACAGATGAAGAATGGACAAACCATGATTCATAGCCAGGAATAACCTGCTGAATCAGAGTAGGCAATTATCCCAACCTCACAAAACCATCTTTCCTATAATCTAAATGTCTTGCTATTAACTAATTGTGTTTCAATTATTATTATTATTTTTTTAAAAAATACAGGCCATTTCTGATACCGTTTAGCAACATTGATCATAATGTGTCAGTGAATTCTACAAACATTTAAAGTGGAAGAGAGAAAGAAAGAAGAAAGCGGGACCAAAGAGCAAAATCTACTCCTTTATTTTCATTTTAAAAAACAAAACAAAACAAAAAAACAAGCATGAGGTAGTTGTGTTAAGGGGAAAAGGGAGACACAACAGAGAAAAAGGTGTAAAAAGGCTACTCTAGAACACACGCTATTATTATTTCCCCCCCCCTCTCTTTTATATAAAATTAAATAATATAAAGACGCTCTGAAGAAATAAAAAATACATTGTCATACGTTAAAAAAGGAGAAAAGAGATAGATCCAATACCTAAAATATTAGGTACAAGAATTCAGAGGCCTAAATTGGCAAAAAATGTCTGTTGCAAATCTAATGCAAAGAATCCTGTACAGATTCCAGTCACTTCCATGGGGCTGGTGTGGGGAAAATCCCCAGAGGCCTCCTAACCTAAATGCACAGATTGGTGAGGCAAGCCAGGCGGGCCAACTCGCTACAGCCAACTTGTCACGGTCCACTTGCCTTGGCTGATTGGCTGCGGCCAACTCAATACGGCCAACTCGCCACGCGACCCCTCGCTGCGGGACAATTCACCAATTCAGTTTCATGATTTAAAATAACGTAAACATTATTTTGATGTTTGTCATTCACATTTCATTTTGTCCCTCCTTTGGCATCCTTTTTTTTTTTTTAATGATTCTATTCCACTGTTTCTTTGATCATTGGTGTAACTCTTGTTCCAGGGCACGTCCCCCCACCTCCGTGGTGAGTTGGCTGAGGCGAATTGTTGTGGACCCAACCCAGGAGGCTGAAGAAAGTTCTCAAGTTTTCAGTAGAAGCTGTTAGAAGCACTTGCAGAGTGTGTCGTAAGGAACTGCCCTGCCTACTTTTTGGAAGAGTCGTCTTACGCAACAGAAGCGAGAGCTGTGAGAGAGATGGCTTTCAGCTTGAAACCCCAAAGAAATGAGAGAAACAGCCAGCTCGGTTTTCTTTTTTAAATTCTGCATTCCAAGAAAGGAAGCTCCAGAGTTGAGAAAATGGGTTGCATCAGAGTGAAAAACCATGGTTGAATCGTCGCTCTAGTTTTTCAAAAGATTCTACCGAGAGAACTTCTCTGTATGCTAATCTTCATCAGCTCTCAGCCAGAAGGGGTCCAGTCCACTTCAGACCACCCCTGTTTCAGACAAAATGGTAAGACTAGTTTGGTAAGACTAGCTAGGACCTACCAAAGCTTGCTTCACCATAGTGTGTTGAAGAATCCACAAATGGTTGGCTTTGAGAAAGATGCTGGTTGTAAACCATGATTTACAAACCAAGTGGCTGGCTGAACATAAATTCATTCAGGTCATTTGATTTTGGCTTTGTGTCTGGTATGACCCATCTCAAAGCGTTAAGCAGGCTAATCAATTGTTTTAGACAATTGTTTCAGACAATCCTGCAGACTGAAGCCACAATAACAAGGAACTCCAATGAGGGTCAAATCTTCTTAACCAAGTGATGGAGAAAAACCTGTGGTTCTTGCATCACTCTTAGCCATGTGGGTAATAGAATCAAGTGGGTAGGTTCACACTACTCTTGAAGATTACAATGTCCACATTTGTTTTTCAGTCTTTCACACAACTTTCCTGTAGTCACTCCAAGATTGCTCTTAGTCCTTGGTTATCTCCCCAGATGAGGACTCTCTGCTTATATTTGGGGAAGGGCTTCACCCAATGGGCCAGATATTATTGCAGCAAGAAAAGTATCACTAGTGGGGTCTTCGAATCAAAGACAAGTGGAGACAGTCCACGGCACTGTTCCTGAAACTAATTCATGTGTGATTTTCAGAACTTCATCACTGATAGATGGTCCGTACAAGATGGTCCATCTTACAATGGGGGATGTAAATTACGTTCCACCTATAGCATGCCCATTTCAAGAGAATGCCATCAGGCTGAAGGTGAATCACTGCAGCACCAATAGTACTTTTCATAACTTATCAGCTCTGGTTAAGGAGGAATACTGGCCAAAAATGGAACTATGTCATGAAGGAAACCTTCAGTTCTTTTGTTGACGGAGTTAAAGTACAAACATACTGGTTGCATGATAAGTTACCTAGTCACAATCCATCTCTTAGACATCTTCAGGACACTAACGCCCATCTAACGCAAAATATATCTGTGGTTTGTTCTGGTGTGATTTACACTAGCCACATCTTGCATCAAACCCAGAATGCCAGAATATGTTAGCAGGAAGCTGACAAGATTAATGTGTGGATGTTTGGTTAACCCTCTAACCCAGAGCTGTCAAACTCCGAGCCCGTGGGCGAGATGCGTCAGGCATTGGCCACGGCCACGCCTGGTTTAGCGAAGGGAAAAAAAGTCCTGACTCATCACATGACATTGCTGTGACAATGTGAGTTTGACACCTCTGCTCTAACCATCCCAATGCTAATAGGAAAGGAAATCACATCCGGGCAATTGGGAATATTCCTCTGATTCAGTGCCTGAGTTCACACAACATGCTAAGCCAAGTTATGCTTTATCAGAGTCTGCTAACTAAAATAGCTGGGTTGACAAGCCACATTCAACTGTAACCTATGATTTATACACCATAAGGGTGGGTGGGTCATACAACATGCTTAAGCTACCAATGAACAAACCATAGATTGCCTTGTTGCGTTCTCTCTACATCTAGAGACTGACAGTGATTTTTTAAAGGGGGCTGAAAGTGGCTTGATGCTTCAAACCGATTTGTTAGGTTTTGGAGACCCGGGAGAGAAATATTTTCACAATTATCTTAATCGAAAGATCCTTGCAAAAATACAAATGTATATTATGCTGATGCAAATTTATTTTCTCCACAGTTCGCGATGGACATTTGGAGACCGATGTGTCTTCTTAGTAAAAACAGTGTTGGCAAAAAAAAATTGCATTTGGCTTTAGTCCTACATCAGTACCTACAACAGCAGAACAAGGGATACTACGAAATCTTCTCAGGCCATCTTTACTTATTGCTTTCCATCTCTGCTTCATTTTCATCCTTTGGAGACGTAGAAGAAGGGCACCTAAGATCTGTGACAACGTTCAGAACAGCAGTTCAACTCCAGGACCAACCTCAGGACGTCTCATGAAACCATTTTCCTCCCAACGCAACTGGTTATGTGCGACAGCTGCACCTGGTAGTAAAATGGTGTATGTAGCTGGTGGTCTGGAAAGAGGCCTATGGGCCTTACGCTGCCTACTCCTGGGTCTTGGTGAGGCACAACATTAACTCATAATTGGTATGAAGTTCGCCGATTCTCAGTAGCCTTTGCAGAGCAGCTGGGGAAGTGAGAGAGAGCAGACACAATACTTCGTGGGGGGGGGGGGGGAGAGGGAGGGAGGATCATTCCCTTCCCTTCTCAACCACGCTTTATGAGACTATTCTGTGCCACGAAGGCCTAATCTTTACAGCTATTCTGTTTCTCCGAGCTCTGCCGCGGCCAAGAATTTAATCGAAGCTCTCATCAAAGATGGTGGACGCACGCTGCGTTTTCAAACCCGGAAGGAGAGTCAATCATATTAGAGAGGCCGCTATGCAGAAGGCCTTGTGGTTGGGCAGTGGGAAGAGCGTCGAGCAAGATGGGCTGTGTGTCCACTGCCCCTTTGTGAGATGGCTCAGAGTCCCCGCTTCCCATTGCGTCCAAGCTTCCTCCCATCTGGGGGAGCCCTCCGTCTGCTCCGTGTAATTTGGTAGCTCTCTGGTGATCCTCTTTCTTGATCTTCAGCAATGTATCCGGGGCTTCAGGCTGACCCTTGCCATCTCGGTCTGGGGATATAATATTGAGGTCTTGCTGAGAAGGGCTGTAAGAAACCTGCTCAGGTAGGTCTTCCATGGGGACTGAGGATTCTGGTTCACAATCCTCACAGGGAGTCCTTTCCAGGTCCAGCATGTGGAGTTGGGAACCACAATCTCGGTTGGAGGCTAAGAAATCCGAATGGACAATGACCTCGGCTTCCAGTTGATTGAGGCTGCTGGGTGGGTGCTCCTTTTTCGCTTCATTCTTGGGAGTCAAAAAAAAGAAAAGAAAAAAGGATTGTTAGAACTCTAGAAACGGACGTGGCCCCTGAGATCAACAAACCCAACTCCCTGTTAGTGCAAGAATCCAAATTTAAGTCAGTAAGAACGTATTTCAAGAACATACCCAGTAAACTCAAGGTAGAAGTAGGAGAAAGATGCTAAATCACCCAACCTGCTTGGATTAGACCAGGGATGTCAAACTCGAATTCATTGAGGGCCGCATCAGGGTTGTGTTTGACCTTCGGAGGGCGTGGCTGGGGTGGGGTGGGCGTGGCCAGCTCGACATCACTCATGTCGAGGGTGCTTGTGATGGTCCAAGCTTTCTGCCAGCAAAAACAGGCTCCCGAGCTCTGTTTTCGGCTGCGACGGCCTCCTGCAACCCTCTGCCAGTGAAAACGGAACTTGGGAGTGCTGCCTGTGGCCCTTGCGAGTTCTGTTTTCACTGGCGGAGGCACTGCAGGCCGGTCCTTCACTGTTTCCAGAGTGGCCCCATGAGCCAAATCTAAGCACATCACAAGCCAGATTCGGCCTCCGGCCCTTGAGTTTGACACCCCTGTATAGTGTGTTCTTAGCCAGGTGATGTTGTGGTCCGCCAGCAGCCTGCGGAGCTGGCAGCGGAGTCGGACAGTGAAGAGGCTGGGGAGGAACATGGGCCAGTCCTGGAATCTGGGGAAGGCTCGGACAAAGGCTCTGCATTGGAGGCAGAGATGGAGCCAGGGCCATCTGGGAGTTATGCGCGGACTCCGGAGCCTCCAGAATCGGACAGCAGAGAGGCAGAGGAACAGGAGGAGCCTGTTCCTAGTGTGCATATGCGCAGAGCTGCCAGAAGGCAAAAACAGGGACGACTCAGGACTAAGGCCTGGAGATGATTGACCCCTCCCATAAGGCTTAAAAGAGGAGCAAAGGAATGTGGGCCCTTTGTAGGAAAGCAACGTTATTAATTCTGTTCCCAGTCCGCATCTCTGTTTGATTCTGGACTCCATGTGGCTTTGCCAAGTAGGTCTTTGAAGATAAAGGTTGATGATTATCCCGAAGGACTTCTCCCGAAAGACTTTTTGCAACTAAGTGGGACTCAGCTGTGAATGAACGTAATTCACAGCTGTTGCAATAAAAGAGGGTTTTGGGACTTCTCGTGTGTTTTAATGACTCAGGAAGCCGAGGTCACAACAGGTGAGCTATGGCTAGTCTACCTTCAGAATCCTGCTATTCAGCATACCAAGAAACCAGTAGGAGAGGCTGGGTGCTTATTCTGCTATTTTATTTTGTTGGGCCATGTACAAAATCAAGAGCAGAAACGACCCAATGATGCGCAGCTCCTGAAATCAGTGCTCTGTTCAAAGCGTGATAAATCCCAAAACCAGTACGATAAGTGAAGCTGAGCACCTTAAGAGAACTTCACCATCTCCATAGTTAGTCTTTTAACGAAGTGGTGGGTCTCCATCCCATTATGAACAGAAAAAGTCTCCCTGCTGGGAATACACACCGTGACAACCTCGTAAACCAGAGCTTGCAACAAGAGCTTCTGTCCTCCATTGGAAGCCATCTTCAGTGATCCATTTAAAGCCATGGCAGGCTCTTTTGGAATGGAGATTCCGTAGCCGGCGATGCTGTTTGTCCAGCTGTTCAGAGATTTCTCCCATGGAGGCTGCAGAATCAAAAGAAAAGGCACGTTATCTCTAATCCCACACTGGCATTTATCTGCTTAAAGCTATTTTATTTGCTCTTCCTTCTGATTTTAATTTCACAGGGCTTTACAAGAGTTCTCGGCATAATGTCGAACAACATGATCACAGCTTCATTTTAACGACGAAAGACCTAGATGAACACAAAAAGGCTTTGGCTAGGAAAACTACAACATGGCATCTAGAAAACCTCTCAAAACAGCATTATATATATATTTTTCATTTCCTCTAGTTGGCAACTATTGTATTTCTGGAAGATACTCAAAGAACAACTTCAGCAGAAGACTTTAAATACACAACTTCATTAGAAAGGAAGTCTGAAATAGGAAGATTTGAAAATTCAGGGTTCAAAGAATTTAGAGTTTAAAAGTTAAGCACCTGTATCTTGAATTGATAGAGAAGGGGTAAAATACTTTGGAAAGCGGTATAAAATTGTGGTATTGTGGTTCCTGGACCAGCTGAAAGAGTGCTGATGATTTTCTGCTTTATTTTGAAACTCAAAAACTTCTTCAAGTATAATGGATAGTAACACAACTGGAAGGTTGGGGCAGGGATGAAATGTAAAATTTGTTACTACCGGTTCTGTGGGCATGGCTTGGTGGTGGTGGGGTAATGTGACTGGGTGGGCGTGGCCAACTTTTTTAAAAAAAACTTTTCAAAGCATTTTTTCTAATGCTTTGAAAAGCCTCAGCCAATCAGGAAACTCAGCTGGGATCATCAGAAAGGCTTTTTAAAAAATACCTCTTTGCCGATCAGGCAATTCAGCTGGGATCATCAGAAACTTTTCAAAGCATTTTTTTTTACCACCTCTTCGTCGGCCAAGAGGTTGCAAAAAAAAAAATGCTTTGAAAAGCCTCTGACGATCGCAGCTGAGCCACAGGATCATCAGAGACTTTTTTTTTTACTTTTAAAAGCATATTTTCGTCGGAAGAGGTTGTAGAAAAAATGCTTTTAAAAATAATAATAAAAAAAGCCTCTGATGATCCTGCGGCTCAGCTGGGCATGGTGGGGGGGGGGGAGCGCAGGGATTTTTGCTACCAGTTCTCCGAATCACCCGCCGCCGTCGCTACCGGATCAAGCGATCCGGTCCGAACCGGGAGCATTTCACCCCTGGGTTGGGGGCAGTGGAATAGTGTAACCAAATTGTCACTGTTCAAAAATTATAGAAGCATATATACATGTATGAAAAGTCTTCACATATACAATATTTTGTCTGGTTTTACTTTTTGTTTCTTTTCCCTTTTTCCGTTAAGCCAAAAAAATAAAAGCCATTTTTTATCAAAAGAAATGCAGCCAACTGAGCAGTGTGTGTGTGTGCGCGCACACACACAGACATGCTTGCAAACAACTTTCAAAGTGGAAAAGTCTCCTGCTTGTCCCCACGAATTGCAAAGAGCAGGACAAACACAAGCACACATGCACACACACAAACACAATGATGTCTTAGCGGGTCAACTTTCAGCAGTGCATTTGCTTCCCTCTAGTGGCTGCACAAATGCAGGCAGGATTTACTGCGTTTATAGAGTCGGTGTGCATTTGTGCTTACAATACATTTGTAAATGCTGGCCTTGGAAGCTACTAGTGGGCAAAGGAGTGGGAGGGGTGTCAAAAAGGGGGGCAGGGCCAACTGAAGGCAATATAGGTAGCCCTTGGCTTATAACCATTCGTTTAGCAACCATCTGAAGCAGTGGTGGGTTCCTCCTGGTTCGGCCCGGTTCGGCCAAGCCGATAGAGGTGACGATATGATGTCACTGAACCAGTTTCCTCCCCGCCCCCCCGCATTGTTCTTACCTTTTATTTGGCCCCACCCCCAATCTATTGCTGCCTCCTGAGTCTCAGCTGATCGGCTAGAAGGAAAAAAACTGTTTAAACTCTTGCTGCGGGGCTTCAAAGGGCCGCCCTACAGCTGATCAGTGTTAAAAGGCAGTGTGGTGGTAGACCGATGCCTCCAAAAACAAATGAGTAGACTGATGCCTGCAAACATAAATGAGTAGACCAGTTCCTCCAAAAACAAATGAGTAGACCGGTGCCTGCAAAAATAAATGGGTAGACCAGTGCCTCCAAAAACAAATGAGTAGACCGGTGCCTGCAAAAATAAATGGGTAGACCAGTGCCTCCAAAAACAAATGAGTAGACCAGTGCCTGCAAAAATAAATGAGTAGACTGGTATAGCTCTGCAAGCAGTTAAAAGCCTGGTAGATCAGTACCTCTGCTAAATCCTAAAGAATTGTCACATGACCATCAAGCCATGCCCACAAAATAAGCCACGCCCACAGAACCAGTAGCAAAAAATTTTAGAACCCACCCCTGCTCTGAAGTTATATTAGGTAAAAGTAAAGGTTTCTCTTGTCCAGTCATGTCCCACACTAGGGGGCAGTGCTCATCTCCGTTTCTTAAGCCGAGGGACTCAGGGTTGTTCCGGGAGATTTCCGTGGTTACAGTAAAGGCCCAAATTGTGGAAACCTTTTGGGAAAAGTGTATTTTCTAAAACTAGCTAATAACACCACTTTTTTTGGAGTAGTAGTACCCTAAAATTATATATCAATAGAAAGATAATTTAATGAAGAATGTAATGCAATAACTTTTATGAAGGATTTGCTATTAGAATAGCAGTTACAGTATAAAGAAGAAAAGTGAAACACGTAGAAAAAACGAGATAAACAAAAATTATCATCATAGAAAAAACGAGATATACAAAAATTATCACCATGTCAGTTAATACTTAGTTGGGTAGCCTTTAGCATGAATTACAGCCTTACAAGGTCTTCCCATGGAGTGAACCAAGTCTTTTAGTTCTACAATTGTTATAATGTGAAACCAAGATTGAATGATTGCTTCCATTAACTGGGTTTTATTGGTAGGTCGCTTCTGATTAACAGGTTTCTTTAGTCGGATCCATAGATTTTCAATTGGGTTAAGGTCTGGGCTATTCCCAGGCCATTCCAGCAGTGGAATATTTATTTATTTATTTATTTATTTATTTATTTATTTATTTATTTATTTATTTATTTATTTTTATTTTATTTCTATACTGCCCTACTCCCAAAGGACTCAGGGCGGTGCACAGCCAAACAATAAAATACATACATACAACATTTAAAAAGTAGATTAAAATCAAATTAAATAGTTTTGGCCCAGACAAATTAAAACTCCAATCAATTTAAATATGATTATCTTGAAACCCCCCCTCCCCCCCAAAAAAGTGGTGTTATCAGCCATCAAACCTCAAAAAATACACTTTTCCCAAAAGGTTTCCACAATTTTGGCCACTACTGTATGTGGCCAGCATGGCTATACCCTAAAGGTGCACAAAGAGCATTTGCTATTTGGGATAGACAATCTACAGGATCCACCTCTCCATCATAAGTATGGGTTCCCATAGAACACAATGAAAGGACCGCACCCATACCTTTATAGGGATGTGGCCCACATTGTCCTCCAGAGGATGACCACGGATGAAACCACGGGCTTCAGTCAGCTCTGCACAATCGCTCGGAGGTGAGGGAGCACCGTCAGAAAGGGGAGCCATGAGGGACTCCATTTCATGGGAAGTTGAAGGGATTACCGAGAGGGGTGCCGCCTGTCGGCTCCGGTGGTGGTACGCATGGCTTCCTGAAGCTTGGGAATCCAAACCAGGCATAGATTTCCTACAGAAAAGGAATGAGACAGCTCCATAGACACTGGTCCCAGGCTGATCACAAGCCTGTAAAGGAAATCATGATCTTAGTAGCAAATGCTGCACGGAATGATGTTATTTTTCCTTGCTCAAGAACGGTGGAGATTTCCTGGAAACTAGGCAGTGGAGGAGGAGGGTAGAGATGGAGAAAATACTCAGATTGAACAGCCAAGAGGCAGATGTAGAAAGAGATAAAGATATTAGAGAGGAATACGGAAGACAGGTCAAAAAGAAAAAAAAGCATAGCAACTAAAGTACTAAAGTGGGCAAGAGATGATGGATAGATTATTTTTTGTTTTTGGTGTTGTTTTGATTTGCCTTCCTTTTCTTCTTTCTTTCCTTTTTTTTTTTTTGTAGGTAGGTGACATGATTAGAAGAAAATGTTTTTTTTAACAAAGATGACATGATTAAAAGTTAGAACAAGAGATAGAAATAAGAGAAAAGGGGAATATTAGTGTATATACTTTTATATAATAAAATAAGACGAATAATAAGAGAAAACATGGAATAATCGAATAATGAAAGATTGCAACTTTATATAAATATGTATCAGTATTAGAAATATATAAGTTGGATTGAAAGTAATAATTATGACTAATGCTATTAATCTTATTTGTATTAGAATATAATAAAATAAGAGTAATAATAAGAGAAAAAAAGGGAATGGTGGAGATTTGTTATGTAGTTTCTTGCAGTTTTGTTTACTCGTATTTGATGGCTTGCTGGTATTGGAAACCTCTCATCTCCAATTCTCTCTCCAATCTGGTGGCCTTATACCTCCTTTACATAATAGTTACCATCATATAGAATACAGAATAACACAGAGCTGGAACGGGCCTTGGAGTTCTATAGTCCAACCCACTGCTCAACCACTCTGGACAAATGGTTGTCCAGTTTCTTCTTGAAACCCTCCAGTGACCCACAAACTCTGGAGGCAAGTTGTTCCACTGATTAATTGTTCTCACTGTCAGGAAATTTCTCCTTAGTTGTAGATTGGAACTAAGTTGTTAAATCAAGACAAATCATTTCCTTGTCTTCAAGGAAAAAACCAAAGTCCAACTGCCTTTTGAAAAGCACTTAGAATGCGCAGAAATGGATAGATTAACGCTCACTATAAAGGATAAAGAAGAAACTGATTTTTTTTTTTTTGATATGGGATGTATTTTATCAATGGCTAGGGAATAGAAACAGACGTTAGAAAGGAGGAGATATAAAAAGAGGAAATGTTAATGTGGAAAAGAAGATGATGTTAGGTATTATTGTTATTATATTATTAATATTATTGTGATGAATACTACAACAAATATTAGTCATGGATTATGACTGTTTAAAAATTACTGTACCCAGATCACACAGTTTGATGGAAATTGAATGTTATATAAATAAAACAAATAAAACATGAAAAAAAAAGAAAAAAGAAAAGCACCTTTGGAACGTGACAGAATCTAGTTTCTGCTTGGTTGCCTTGTTTTCACAGGGGGGCATTTAAAGATCCCTCCCAACACGCATCTTGATAGGGTACCGTCCAGGGGTGGGTTCTAATTTTTTTTACTACCGGTTCTGTGAGCGTGGCTTATTTTGTGGGCGTGGCTTGGTGGGGGTAATGTGACTGGGTGGGCGTGGCCAACTTTTTTTTTTACTTTTAAAAGCATTTTTTCTACAACCTTAAGAGGTTGCAGAAAAAAAATGCTTTGAAAAGCCTCTGCCGAACAGGCAACTCAGCTGGGATCGTCAGAGGCTTTTCAAAGCATTTTTTAAACCACCTCTTCAGCTGAAGAGGTTGTAGAAAAAATGCTCTGAAAAGCCTCTGACGATCCCAGCTGAGCTGCGGGATCATCAGAGGCTTTTTTTTTTACTTTTAAAAGCACTTTTTCGCCCGAAGAGGTTGTAGAAAAAATGCTTTTAGAAGTAAAAAAAAAAAAGTCTCTGATGAGGTGGGCGGGGTAAGCGAGCAGCGACCGGGCTGGGGACCAGTTCGGGGGCGTGGCCAGCCAATGTTATTACCGGTTCTTGGAACTACTACAAATTTTTACTACCGGTTCTTGTGAACCGGTGCAAACCGGGAGCAACCCACCTCTGGTACCGTCGATTCCACACTTCCCAATTCTTTGACAACATTCACCCTTGAACCCGGGCAGAAGCCAAACGGGGCAGAGAAGGCAGACAAGTGGGCTCAAATGCGTTGGAGACGACATCAACCCAAGACTTACTTCAGGTAATTGTTGCGAAAGCTGGCACAGGCACAGAAGACGATACAGAGGAGGCAGATGGCTACCGTGACTCCAGTGACAGAATGAACTAAGATATCTGCAGGTGAAGGAGAAAGGAGGACATGAAAGCAGAGAGGAAGACTTCCTACTTTCCTTCTAACACCCATCCCGGAAGGTAGGTTGGGCAGATCTATCTATCTATCTATCTATCTATCTATCTATCTATCTATCTATCTATCTATCTATCCATCCATCCATCCATCCATCCATCCATCCATCCATCCATCTAGAGAGAAAGAGAGAGGGAGGGGCTGGTCCAAACCTTCCCCATGAACTTCTGTTGCTGAGGAAAGACCTGATCCTGAATCCCCATGATGTCAATGGGGTCAAGATATACCACAATGGTTCTCTAAAGTGTTAAACTTCTATTCTATTCTATTCTGTTCCATTCCGTTCCGTTCCGTTCCGTTCCGTTCCGTTCCGTTCCGTTCCGTTCCATTCCTATTCCTATTCCTATTCCTATTCTTATTCCTATCCCCTCTTCTAGTTCTAATTCTATTCTATTCTATTTTCCTATTCCCTTTCTATTCTATATTCCTGTCCCGTCCCGTCCCGTCCCATCCCATTCCATTCTATTCTAGTTATTTTGTAATCTCATCTCTTCCCTTCCCTTCCCTTCTCATTCCTATTCCTATTCCTATTCCTACTCCTATTCCACCCCACCCCACCCCTGCCCACTCTTCTTTTTAAGGTGGCAAAAGGAACCAGCAGCCCTTACCTGTGAATCCCTCTGGCAAGGTCTGCACGTCTTTCACGCTAGAATACGGTCCTGATCCTATAACCGTCTTCGCTCCCACCTTGAAGAAATATCTGGTGTCGCTCTCCAACCCGTCAACTTCAGCGCTGAAGGTACTGCCTGAAGAAGGGAGGAATTCTGGATGTGGAATCGGATTCCAATCTTCCAGCCCCAAGATTGCAGCTGTTTTTTTCTTCCCCAGATGACCCATGCTCCCCAAGGAAGTACACACGGAGGAGCTCAAAGAAGTAATGCCCATAAAAATAATAATAGAATAATACTGTTGGAAGGGACCTTGGAGGTCTTCTAGTCCAACCCCCTGCTTAGGCAGGAAACCCTACACCACTTCAGACAAATGATTATCCAATCTCTTCTTAAAAACTTCCAGTGTTGGAGCATTTACAACTTCTGGAGGCAAATTGTTCCACTGATTAATTGTTCTAACTTTCAGGAAGTTTCTCCTTAGCTCTAAGTTCTTCTCTTCTTAATTAGTTTCCACCCATTGCTTCTTGTCCTGCCCTCAGGTGCTTTGGAGAATAGCTTGACTCCCTCTTCTTTGTGGCAATCTCTGAGATATTGGAAGACTGCTACCATGTCTCCCCTAGTCCTTCTTTTCATTAAACTTGACATACCCAATTTCTGCAACCGTTCTTCATATGTTTTAGCCTTCAGCCCCCTAATCATCCTTGTTGCTGTTGCTGGCTGGGGAATTCTTGGAGTTAAAGTCCACAAGTCATGCTACTATTTTGTCACCCCTAGTCCTTCGTTTGTTTGTTTGTTTTATTGAACTTAAACAAAGTAAACTTTGATCACAGGATTGTGGCCAACATCTTGAATTTTGGATCCCACCCCCTCCTTTTGCAGACAACTCTGGATGTTTTTGTGCATTTGCAGACTCAGTGCTTCTTTCCAGAGGTGAAATCCAATTTTTTTTACTACTGGTTCTATGGGCGTGGCTTGGTGGGTGTGACTTGGTCGGCATGGCAAGGGAAGGATATTGCAAAATCTCCTTTCCCACCCCACTCCAGGGGAAGGATATTGCAAAATCTCCATTCCCACCCCACTCTGGGGCCAGCCAGAGGTGGTATTTCCAAGTTCTCCGAACTACTCAAAATTTCCGGTTCTCGGTTACCGGTTCTCCAGAACCTGTCAGAACCTGCTGGATTTCACCCCTGCTTCTTACCCTCTTTGGTCAACAGAGTCCACATCTCATCCGGCTGGGTGCAGTTGGCGTTGTAGAGGATGACATATTCCACGATGATGCCATTCGGTTCCGAGGGGGGACACCAGTGAAGCTGGACCGCGTATGGGTTGACGGGGTGTAACCGCAGGTCAGAAGGGGGAGTGGAGGGCCCTGCAGGAGAACAGCAGAGGCAGCAGGGGAGAGAAAGCAAGAATAAGGTGATCTGGATGAGCCTCTGAAACTCTTCCCGCCCCCAGGTTCCCTGATAAGTCAAATCAAATCAAATCCAGTCCTAAGGCCAGATATAAATAAAGATAAAATAAAAGTATTGTATCCATATCTATATCCATATCCATATCCATATCCATCTATCTATCTATCTATCTATCTATCTATCTACCTACCTATCTATCTATCAATCATCTTTCTTTCTGTTCGTCCATCCATCCATCCGTCTGTCTATCACCGTGATGGCGAAGCTATAGCATGCGTGCCAGTGGTGGGTTTCAAAATTTTTTACTACTGGTTCTGTGGGAGTGGCTTGGTGGGTGCTGTAAAATCTCCATTCCCTCCCGATCAGCTGGGACTCCGGAGGCAGAGAATAGACGGGGGCTAGGCCAGTCAGAATTTTTACTACCGGTTCTCCGAACTATCAAAATTTCCGCTACCGGATCTCCAGAATTGGTCAGAACCTGCTGAAACCCACCTCTGACGCATGCCCAAAGTGGCACACGAAGCCATGTCACCCGGCATGCGTGGCCTTGCCTGTTTGTCTTCTGGGTTTCTGGCGCATATGCGCTTGCGGTGATCAGCTGTCATTCGCGCATGCAGCAGTCCCAAAAACCGGTGTGTGCATGCACGCTGGCCTGCTGATTGTCGGGTGCGCAAGCGTGCCAGAACCTGGAAGTTTGGCTTTCCAGAGTGTGATCCCTTCACGAGCACGGTAGTCCCAAAAACCAGCCTGTGCGTGGGCGCCGGCCAGCTGATTGTTGCGCACACATGCACTGTAGAACCCGGACGTTCGGCTTTTCTGGAGTGTGACCCTGACAATCACGCACGACATTTCCGTGGAAATGTCATTTGCCATCACTGCTCTATCATCTACCTATCATCTGTCTAAATAAATAAAGACAACCAGAGAGAGAGAGAGAGAGAGAGAGAGAGAGAGAGAGAGAGAGAGAGAGAGAGAGAGAGAATCTTTTCCTTCGTTTGGAGAGAATTTTTTAACAATCTGCTCAAGCTCTCATTTTTATAGGTCCAATTTTAACTGGTTTTATCCGTACTAGCAACTGTTGTGGGTATTTGGATATAGAAAAGGCTTACATATAAACTTGTTGAAATGGGTGACTGTAGAAATAATAAATAATTAAATTAAATTAAATTAAATTAAATTAAATTAAATTAAATTAAATTAAATTAAATTAAATTAAATGAATAATAAAATTACTTTTACTCAAAAAATTAAATAAGTAATAAATTAAATAATGAAATTAAATAATGAAATGAAACGAAATAAAATAAAATAAAACAAAACAAAATAAATGAAATAATAAAATGAAATAAATAATAAATAACATAACATAAAATAATGAAATAATAAAACGAAATGAAATAAATAATAACATAACATAAAATAATGAAATAATAAAACGAAATGAAATAAATAATAAAAATAACATAAATAATGAAATAAATAATAAAATTAAATTAAATAAAATTAAAATTAAAATAATTAAAATTAAAATTAAAATTAAAATTAAAATTAAAATTAAAATTAAAATTAAAATTAAAATTAAAATTAAAATTAAAATTAAAATTAAAATTAAAATTAAAATTAAAATTAAAATTAAAATTAAAATTAAAATTAAATCTAGAATATTCTGGTGTTTTTTTAAAAGGTCATCTTTTCTGCCATACCAGAATTAAGTTCCTCCTTCGTATCCCCATCCCATCCCATCCCATCCCATTGTCAGGGAACATTTCATGCTGCTCTACTTACTATCTGGGAGGGTGAAACACTCCACTGCATTTCCAAATGGACTATCCATTCCGACACCGTTGGACTGCACTGCAAACTCGTATCTTGTGAATGGTTTCAGTCCGCTGATCAGAACATTCTCTTTAGAGCTATAGAGAAGAAGAAGAAATTCCCACAAGAGGGTGAACCCAGGATCACGCAAACAGGTGTCCTACAAAGACTGGCAAGTTTTCAGCAGCCTTTGACTGGTAGAATCATAGAATGATAGAAATTTGGGGCTGAAAGGCAAAAGGAATGTCTCGGTAGCCAATATGGGGCCTTTACCAGCTTCCGGTTTAGCCTTTTGTTTTATCTAAAGCAGTTAAAAACAGATTAAAATCTGGTGGGTCAGAAAATCCGACAACTACCCAAAGCTATTTCTCTGGGTTGATCAAGATTGAAGTTTAACAGAGACAAGTTTAACAGATTAATGGAGTTGGAAGGGACCTTGTAGATCATCTAGTCTAACCCCCCCATCCCCACCCAAGCAGGAGACCCTACACAAATCTCAAAACAGCTCAGAAAACTAAAGACTGTAATATAAAGGCAACTGGGCATTGTTTTTCCTTGAAGATGTTTCACTTCTCATCCCAGAAGCATCTTCAGAACTGAAGAAGCTTCTTGGGTGGGAAGTGAAATGTCTTCAAGGAAAAACAAAGCCCAGTTGCCTCTTGAAAAAAAAGCACCTTTGGGACAACCATGACCTGAATGACTGAGAATCTCCATAGACAGTGTAATACGAAGGAGAAAACATAAATGCTCCCCACTAGATGATCTGAATGGTTCCAATAAGAAAAAGTCTATTTTTAAGTCTTTGGTAAGAAAAGCTGTTGTGACCTCGGCTTCCTGAGTCATTAAAACAGACGAGTAGTCCCAAAAACCACTTTTATTGCAACAACTGTGAATTACGTTCATTCACAGCTGAGTCCCAATTAGTTGCAAAAAGCCCTTCGGGAGAAGTCCTTCGGAATAATCACCAAACTTTATCTCCCTTGACACTCTGCCAAAGACCTACTTGGCAAAACCACACGGAGTCCAGAATCAAACAGAGATGCCGACTGGGAACAGAATTAACAATGTTGCTTTCCTGCAAAGGGCCCATGCTCCTCTTTTAAGCCTTATGGGAGGGGCCAATCTCGTGAGCTGTCCCTTTTGTTTTAACTGTTCTTGCCTTCTGGCAGCTCTGCGCATGGGTGCACTAGGAGCAGGCTCCTCCTGTTCCTCTGCCTCTCTGCTGTCCGATTCTGGAGGTTCCGGAGTCCGCATCACTCCCACATGGCCCTGGCCCCCTCTCTGCTTCCAACGCAGAGCCCTCGTCCGGGTCTTCCCCAGACTCCAGGACTGGCCCATTGTCCTCCCCAGCCTCCTCACTGTCCAACTCTGCTGCTAGCTCCGCCGGCTGCTGGTGGACCACAACAAAAGCCCCCACATTAATTCTGCTTGGAACTGTCCACCACACAACTATGATAGCACATGCCTCATGATTTCATTTGCACAAGGCATCACGATCCTTGTGACGTCATGTACTCTCCTACCTTGTGTAATACATCACAAGCGAGGCATTCTTTAACCCCCAAGGGCTGAATCGCACTGTGTAGTTGACGATCTTCACGGTGGTGAAGTTGGGTTTCTTCCACCGCAGCCAAATCGTTGTGGAACTATTGGAATCGACGTGGAGATGCCCAGGAGGTGGTGGGGGACCTTTATGAACTGGAAGATCTGAGAAGATAAGCACGGAAAAGAAGGGGGGAGGAGGAGGAGGAAGAAGAGGAGAAGGATTAGGAGAAGGAAGAGGAGGAAGTGGAGGAAGAGGAAGAGGAGGATTAGGAGAAGGAGAAGAAGAAGGAAGAGGAGGAGGAGAAGGAAAAGGAGGAGGAGGAGGAGAAGGAGGAGGAGGAGGAAGAGGAGGAAGAAGAGAAGGATTAGGAGAAGGAAGAGGAGGAAGTGGAGGAAGAGGAAGAGAAGGATTAGGAGAAGGAGAAGGAGAAGGAGAAGAAGAAGAAGGAAGAGGAGGAGGAGGAGGAAAAGGAGGAGGAGGAGGAGAAGAAGGAGAAGGATTATAAGGTAGGTATATAAATCAAATAAAAGTAAGTAAAGTAAAGATTAGGAGAAGGAAGAGGAGGAAGAAGAGGAAGTGGAGGAGGAAGAGGAGGATTAGGAGAAGAAGAAGGAGGAGAAGGAGGAGGAGAAGGAAAAGGAGGAGGAGGAGGAGAAAGAGAAGGATTAGAAGGAAGAGGAGGAAGTGGAGGAAGAGGAAGAGGAGGATTAGGAGAAGGAGAAGGAGAAGAAGAAGAAGAAGATAGAAAGAATATATCTGGAGTATTAAGTGTGGAAGGACTAGTATCAGTAACGGCTGTTGCTTGCATGGCTAGGTTTCCTGTCACAGGGCTCTACACATCAAATGCTCCATTGATTCTTTGGAGTTCAGAGAAACAACATTGTGGGAACTCTCACAAAACAGAAGTTGTCAAGAGAATGGCCATTCCCACCTACAAAATGGTGGCCATGTTTTTCCCAGGCAATCATAAAGTACTTATTTTCAGAACGCCCAAGTGTGGCTAAACGAGCCAATCCAAAGGTCTAACTACAGGTAGTCCTCGACTTACAACTGCTCACTTAGTGACCATTCGAAGTTACAACAGCATTGAACAATGTGACTGATCACCACCTTTCACACTTAATGACCGTTGCAGCATCCCCACGGTTACGTGATTTATATCTGGATGCTTGACAACTGAGTCACATTTGTGACAGTTGCAATGTCCCCGGGGTCACGTGATCCCCCTTTTGCGACCCTCTGACAAGCAAAGTCAATGGGGGAAGCCAGAGTCACTTAACAACCATGTTACCCATTGAAGAACTGCAGAGATTCACTTAAGGAACGTGGCGAGAAAAGTCGTGAAACGGGGCAAAGCTGAATTTGGGGCTCAATTGTGGTCGTAAATTGAGAATTACTGCTAATAAAAATAATGTTAATAATTACTAATAATTACTGCTAAGACCCCATGTTAAGCTTATGTTTGAAGCAGTTGCAATTTTTTTTAACACACACAAAAAAAAATTCAACAGTTAAAAGAGAAGATACCTACCAGCTGCGGTGACAGGTGCTCGCTCCGTCCTGCCTTTCCACACGGCTGCATAGCCCTCTTCATGCTTGTTGAAAGCTACCAGCCTGATTTCATAAAGCTGTCCAGGAACTGGACAGAGTAAAACAGAGATGCAATTACTAAACAAAATGCCAAAAAGAGGCAAAACCCAGAATTTTTTTTTTAGTTTAGCTGAACTCTGGCGTTCTGCCACCCTGCTTGTTAGAAATGACAAAAGTGCATCAGATCTGGAACCTGGGAAATGGTAGTTTGATTTGGACAAGAGCCTGTAGTACAGTGGACTAAAGCACTGTTATTAACATCTGCTGCTTGCAATTACTGCAAGTTCAAATCTCACCAGGCTCAAGATTGTCTCAGCCTTCCATCCTTTCAAAGGTAGGTAAAATGAGAACCCAGATTGTGGGGGCAATAAAATGACTTTGTGTAAATATACAAAAGTATGAAGGCTATTGCTTAATGCATTGTAAGCCGCCCTGAGTCTCCGGAGAAGGGCGGCATATAAATTAAAAGAAAAAAAAAAATCTGATGTCCCAAAACTATCCCAGTTTCACCTAAATTTTGATGGTAGCAGATTCAGTGGTGGGTTGTTACTGGTTCTCCCCGGTTCTTGCGAACCAGTAGTGGAAATTTTGAGTAGTTTGGAGAACCGGTAAATACCACCTCTGCCTGGTCCCGCCCCCAATCTATTTGCTGCCTCCTGTGTCCCAGCTGATTGTCTAGAAGGAAAAAAATCAGGGCTCACTTGACAAAGAAGAGGAAAAAAAAAACCAAGACACTGTAGCTTTAAATTGAGAAGCCAAGAAGCCTCCAAACCGATCGGCTAGAACTGATCCGCTCCTTGTAAACCGTTCGGTGGTGTTAGATTGGCAATTGAGGCCAAGATGCCTGAAAGTGGTTTCCGATGCTCTCGGTGGTGGCAGAGCGGCAAAAAATTGTTTAAACTCTTGCCTTAGTGCTTCAAAGGGCCGCCCTACAGCTGATCAGCGGTAAAAGGCAGTGTGGTGGTAGACCAGTGCGCTCCAAAAACAAATGGGTAGACCGGTACGGCTCTGCAAGCAGTTAAAAGCCTGGTAGACCAGTACCTCTGCTAAATCCTAAAGAATTGCTTGTCACATGACCATCAAACCACGCCCAGAAAATAAGCCACACCCACAGAACCTGTAGTAAAAATTTTTAGAACCCACCCCTGAGTAGATTCCCTACTCAGCCAAGTCATAAAAACATAGAAAAGTGGAGTTGGTAGAGACCTGAAGTATCACCAGCCTTTTGCTATATGCAGGAAAACCAAGTACAGATAATTTTCCACTTACGACGGTCATTTACTGACCGTTCAAAGTTATGACGGCACTGACAAAAGTGACCTATGACCCTTTTTCACAGTTACAACCTTAGTAGCATCCCCGTGATCAGGTGATCAAAATTTAGATGCTGGGCAACTGGTTCATACTTGTGACCGCTGCTGTGTCCCAAGGTTTTGTGATCCCCTTTTGCGACCTTTTGATAAGGGAAGTCAATAGGGAAGCCAGATTCACTTCACAACCAGGTTACTAACTTATCAACCTCAATGATTTATTTAACTGTGGTGAGAAAGTTCATTAAACGGGGCAAAACTTCACTTAACAAAGGTTTCACTTAACCGCATAAATTTTGCGGTCGATTGTGGTCATAAGGCGAGGACTACCACTACACCTATTCTTAAAATGCCTACGGAGATTCTCAGTTATCCAGCTCATGGTTGTCTCAAAGGTGCTTTTTCAAAAGGCAACTAGACTTCCTTTGATTTTTTTTCCCCATGAAGATGTTTTACTTCTCATCCAAAAAGCTTCATTGGTTCTGGCAGGGTGGTGTTGGGGACGTAAAGATCAAGTTTCTTTGCAGTCCTCTGGTCGTTAGCAGTCTCTCTGAGAGCTCTTGAGGCCACTTGGGGATTTATCTGTGCCCTCAGGGCCACCTGAATCAGAGTGCAAATGGGTGCAGAACCTTCTCGGAACTGCAGAAAGGACTGTGTTGTAGACAGGAGATAGGCAGTATCGTACTCTACTCTCTCTGTTGAGAGAGGGCTACTCAGGGGTGGGCTTCCAAAATTTTAGCACAGGGTTCTCTGCCCAGTTGCTGGGTGGGTGTGGCCATGGTGGGCATGTCCTAGTCAGTTTCCTGCACCAGGGTGGGGGGTGTTTTTGCCCTCCCCGGGCTCTGGAGGCTTTTCTTGAGCCTCCAGGAGGGCAAAAACAGCCTCCCCAGGTTCCAGAGGCCCTCTGGAGGCTAGAAATGGCCTTCCTGAACTTCCGGTAGGCCCGTTTTTTGCCCTCCCTGAGCCTCCACACCTGCACTTACCTGCATCCAAAACGTGGAGACTCCTGGGAGGGGTGGGTGGGGCGAAGCGGGGCCATCCAGGAGTCGGGATTTGAGGGTTCTTCAAACTGCACAGAATCTTAGCTAGAGGTTCTCCCGAACCCCTGCGAACCCCCAGCAGCCCAACGGGAAGCGAGTTGGTGTTCCCTAATTATGGGTCAATGGTGCGAAAGGCCACCCCACGCTCTCCTCCAAAAGCAGAGAGCCCGAAGTAGGTCATTGAAACGGCTCGATTGCCTGCTGCCAACGTAGAAATGGGGCAAGCTTTTCTTTCTTTCTCCCCCCCCCCTTTCTTAATCCAATTAAATAATGGCACGAGGCCGGTGCACCAATGCAGGATGCCCTAGGCAACTTCCCCACCCCAGGCCAGTTCAAAAGGAGCTTGGCAAGTGAACGGAGGGGGTGGATCCGGCCACTGCCAACTCGGGCCGATTCTTGCAATGGACAGCCAAAAGACAGGCCGTTTCTGCCTTTGGCTGGCTCTTCTCTTCTCTCTTTTTCGCTGCCTTGTTGAATATTCTTTAAAAACTGTCCCATAACTCGATTTCCCCCCTTTTTATTTTCTCTTCTCTTCTCTTCTCTTCTCTTCTCTTCTCTTCTCTTCTCTTCTCTTCTCTTCTCTTCTCTTCTCTTCTCTTCTCTTCTCTTCCCTTCCCTTCCCTTCCCTTCCCTTCCCTTCCCTTCCCTTCCCTTCCCTTCCCTTCCCTTCCCTTCCCTCCCTCTCTCTCTCTTTTACGAATGTACTTATTCAGGACGGGGTGGAATGGCTCAGAGTTTACAAATAGAAAGAAAATGGGGCAATTCTCCTTTGGAGCACCCGGCCGCTCCTTCCCAAATGATCTTCCCCTCTACGTCTCCTCATTAGCTTCCCCGATGAAGCCTTGCTAATTAAGGATGGCTCTATTCACTGCCTGTGGTTCAATGGTGCCAACTCTTTTTCAGTTCCACAAAGCAGCCTGCAAACGCCCTCTTTGAGCGCTGCCAAGGGCATCCCTCTTGCTTTGACTATATTGTGGGCAGGGTGGACGGGGGCGAGTGGGGGGCAGGCGGGCGGCTGGCTTCCAGCTCGTCTTCCCTACCAGGAAAAAAAAAGAAAAAAAGCACAAGATGGAGTAGGAGGATCAAAAGGTCCAGCCACATTTGCATCTGGAAGAGAAATCGTGTTTAAACAGCTCTTCTCTGCTGGCTCTGCGGATCGAGAGACGGTTTTTTTGTGGGCTCTAAAATAAGGTTGGCAGCCGCAAGAACGGAAGGACAAAGGGAGAAATGGACGGCGGGGTGTGTGTGTGTGTCTTTTGGGGAAGGGCCGAGAGGGAGATCCAGAACTGTCCAGAGGGTTAAATTAAAAAAGATAAATCTTAAATTTTTCCTCCACGCAAGGGATAAAAGGATTTAGCCTGGCTAGGTGGCTCAGTGGCTAAGACACTGAGCTTGTTCAGAAAGTTTTGCAGTTTGGCGGTTTTGAATCCCTAGTATAGGTCTCCTGAGTGAGCAGGGGGTTGGACTAGATGACCTCCAAGGTCCCCTCTAACTCTGTTACTGTGACTATTAAAATGTGTGCCGATATCATGATGAAAATCCCACCCCTTGGGTCCCTACAGGGGGTTGGTTGGTTATTTATTTTATTTATTTATTTATTAGTTTGATTTATATGCCGCCCTTCTCCGGAGACTCAGGGTGGCTTACAATGCGTTAAGCAATAGCCGTCATACTTTTATATATACCTGCTTAGTAGGGCTTTCGGCCCCCCCTAAGCGGTGTTCTTTTTTTTATACAGAGTCAGCTTATTGCCCCCACAATCTGGGTCCTCATTTTACCTACCTCGGAAGGATGGAAGGCTGAGTCAACCTTGAGCCTGGTGAGATTTGAACTCGCAGTAATTGCAGGCAGCTGGCAGCTAAGTGCTACTTAACAGCACTTTAGTCTGCTGCGCCACCAAGGTTGGTTTCTTGCTTGCTTGCTTGCTTGCTCATTGATTCATTGATTCATTGATTCATTGATTCATTCATTCATACAAAGTGTAGAGAAGAGCAACTAGAATGATTAAAGGCCCAGAGGCTAAAACATATGAAGAATGGTTGCAGGAATTGGGTATGGCTAGTCTAGAGAAAAGAAGGACCAGGGGTGGGGGACATGATAGCAGTGTTCCAGTATTTGAGGGGCTGCCATAAAGAAGAGGGAATCAACTTAATTTCCAAAGCACCTGAGGCAGGATAAGAAACAATGGATGGAAATTAATCAAGGAGAGAAGCAACCTGGAATTAAGGAGAAACTTCCTAACAATGAGGATAATTAACTAGTGGAACATCTTGCCTTCAGAGGTCGTAGGGGCTTCATCAACTGGAGGGTTTTTTTAAAAGAAAAGACCGGACATTCATCTATCTGAAATGGTCTAGGGCAGTGTTTCTCAACCTTGGAAGCTTGAAGATGGGTGGACTTCAACTCCCAGAAACCCCCAGCCAGCAGCGCTGGCTGGCGGATTCTGGGAGTTGAAGTCCACCCATCTTCAAGCTACCAAGGTTGAGAAACACTGGTCTAGGGTCTCCTGCTTGAGCAAGGGTTGGACTAGAAGACCTCCAAGGTCCCTTCCGAGCTCTATTCTGAATTGTTTTGAATTGTTCCAAAAGGCAACTTTGGATCTGACAAGAAAAGTCATAAAATAGAGCAAAACTCAATTAACACATTTCTGACTGAGCAACATACATTTTGGCCTCAATTGCGGTTGTAAATCAAGGACTATCGGCACATCACATGGATCTCTTCTCCTCATAAACAGACCGAAACCGATCAATCCGAAAATCACCAGTTCATTTTGATCCCTTTTCAGCGAATGGCCCATCCGCCGTCGTAGAGCGCTCTTCCAGAAAGCTTACCTACCTAATTGTCTCAGCTCGTGTTGCTTCACTTTCTTCTTCAGTTTTACGGGTCCGACATCCCGAAGACGGCCTTCCGAAGGGATCTCCCTGCTTGACTCCTCAGTGGGTATTTCCCGATAATACAGCTTGTAGCCTGAAATTTGTCCGTGGTTAGGTGGAGGCTGCCAGCTTACTAACAGCGAGTCCATTTTGGCTTGGACCATCAACTCAGTTGGGGCAAAGAGAACTAGGAAAAAAGGGAGAGCAGAGTCATGAGACACAATGAGAAGTAGTCTCAAATTCATCTACATCTCCATAACGTTTCCCTATCCTTTCCTTCTCAAATTTGCCCACAGTAGTGGCCAAAATTATGGAAACCCTTTGGGAAAAGTGTATTTTTGAGGTTTGATGGCTAATAACACCACTTTTTTTTTTTTTTTTTTTTTTTTGGAGTTTCAAGATAATCCTATTCCACTGCTGGAATGGCCTGGGAATAGCCCAGACCAGTGATGAAATCCAATTTTTTTTTATTACCAGTTCTGTGGGCGTGGCTTGGTGGGCGTGGCATGGGAAAGATACTGCAAAATCTCTATTCCCACCCCACTCCAGGGAGAAGGATATTGCAAAATCTCCATTCCTTCCCCACTCCAGGGAGAAGGATATTGCAAAATATCCATTCCTTCCCCACTCCAGGGAGAAGGATATTGCAAAATATCCATTCCTTCCCCACTCCATTCCCTCCTGCCAGATGTGGCATTCGCCGGTTCTCCAAACTACTCAAAATTTCCGCTACCAGTTCTCCAGAACCTGTCAGAACCTGCTGGATTTCATCCCTGGCCCAGACCTTAACCCAATTGAAAATCTATGGAGCCGGCTAAAGAAACTTGTTAGTCAGAAGCAACCCAGCAATAAAACCCAGTTAATAGAAGCAACCATTCAATCTTGGTTTCATATTATAACAGCTGCAGAACTAAAAGACTTGATTCGCTCCATGGGAAGACCTTGTAAGGCCGTCATTCATGCTAAAAGTTACCCAATGGAGTATTAACTGTATCACATGGTGATCATTTTTGCATTATCTTGTTTTTTCTATGGATAATTTTTGTATAACTCATGTTTTTTCTACGTGTTTCACTTTTCTTCTTTATACTGTAACTGCTATTCTAATATAAGGTGACCAGACGTCCCGCTTTTGGCGGGACAGTCCCGCTTTTGAGCAATTTGTCCCGCATCCCGCGTCGTTTTAAAAAAGTCCCGATTTTTCATTCTGCCTCCTGGTTCCTGGCTGCCTCCTGAATCCCCGCTGATGGCTAGAGGGAAAAAAACCTGTTTAAACTCTTGCCGCGGGGCTTCAAAGGGCCGCCCTACGTTAATTAGCTCGGCTTCCCCCTCTCAGCTGATTTGCACAGGGCTCTGCTCTTGCTAAATTGCTCAGTTTTTTTTTCCTCTTTGTGCAAACCAAGCTCAAAACGAAACTGAAAGTAAAACAGGCTGTTGGCTTTGCGGTTTGCTTGCAACGTTGGAAAATTAGGCAGCAGATTTATTTTCCTTTTCCTCACCAAAAAAGGTAAGTGCAAACAATGGAAAATTATTTAGGGCAAAAGAGGAGAGTTCAAGATTTTAAAACACAAAAGAAAAAAAAGCTCTTTTTAACTAGGGAATTGTAATAATTGAGATATTATTAATTGTATACTGTGTTGAAAGCAGAAATGGTTAAGTTGTGGTTTGGAGGAATATATGGGGGAAATTATTTGGTTTATTATTATTGGTAAGTATAATTAATTGATTTGTAAGAAATTGGATTGCATGGAAATAATTGGAATATTCATGTTCATATTGATTAATATACAAAAAAGATAGTTATATAACTAATTGATTTATATTAAAATGTTGAATTTATATTAAACAACTGTATTACATAATTACATAATTAACCAATGTGAGGATGGATATAAAAATAGATGACAATGGGAAGGGGTATAAAATAGAATAGAAGGGAAAAATTGAATTTGATTAAGATTAGAGATGAGGATGAAGGGTAAAATTGTTTTTTTAAAAAAATAGATGAGGAATAAATATGGCAAAAAGGAAATATAGAAATTGTAAATTTAATTGAAATGACTAAACACTGTTTAAATTTGTGAACCAGCCAAATATTCTGTTCAAAGAAAATACATTGTATGTATGTGTGTTTCTAATTATTGCTATTTATTTATATTTGTTCTCTTATTCTTTAAAGTTTAACAATTCATTCTTTATCTTAATATCTTTATATTTGTTTGGGGTTGGCTTTCTTCCCTTTCATCTCTTTTTATTGTACAGCAATCTTTCTCCTCAAACCTACCACCTCTATCTTTTCTTTCCTTCTTACTTTCTCTCCCCCCCGCTTCTTCTCCTCCCTACTTCCTCTTCCTTTCTCCTTCTCCTTCTCTCTTCCTCCCTCTCTTACCCTCACTCCTACTCTAATCTCCCTTCCCTTCCTTCATCCTTCTCTTGGTGTATCCTTTTATGCATATGGACTACTCAGAGGGCTGAAAAAGTTATTTTTGACTGGTCCTCGCATTTTTGACCAGTCCTCGAACTTACGACTGTCCTCACATTTTACGTTTTTGCCCTATCTTGTCACCATGGTGAAGAGAAGCAGTTGTGAAATGAGTGACATGGTTGTTAAGAATGCTGCACGGGCATAAATGTGAGGATGGTCATAAGTGTGAGGACCAGTCAAAAGTGTGAGGACCTGTCAGAAATGACTTTTCAGCCCTCTGAGTAGTCCCTATACACACAGCCATGGCCACCCGGTCACATGACCAGCTAGCCACGCCCACCCAGTCACATGGCCTCCAAGCCACGCCCACACAATAAGCCACGCCCACAATGGTGTCCCTCTTACCAATGTTAAAATCTGTTCACCTTACCCTATACACATAGCCATGGCCACCCCGGTCACATGACCAGCTAGCCACGCCCACCCAGTCACATGACCAGCTAGCCACACCCACAAAATAAGCCACGCCCACAATGTCCCTCTTTACCAATGTTAAAATCTGGTCACCTTATTCTAATAGCAAATTCTTCATAAAAGTTATTGCATTACATTCTTGATTCAATTATCTTTCCATTGATATATAATTTTATGGTACTACTCAAAAAAAATGGTGTTATTAGCAAGTTTAAGAAAAATACATTTTTCCCAAAAGGTTTCCACAATTTTGGCCACTACTGTAAATCAAACTGAATTACAGTACAGGGCAGTCCTAGTACCACTTAGTGGTCCATTTAGTGATTGTCCAAAGTTTCAATGGCCCTGAAAAAAAGGGAGTTACAACCAATTTTTCACACTTACGACCTCAGTAGCATCCCCACTGTCACGTGATCAAAATTCAGATGCTTGGCAGCCTATTCATCTTTATGACAGTTGCAGTGTCCTGGGAACACTGTTTGCAACCTTCCAGCACGCCATGTCAATGGGGAAGCCGGATTCGCTGAACAACCGGGTTGCTAACTTATCGACCTCAGTGATTCACTTAACAACGGTGGCAAGGAAACAACGTAAAATGGGGCAAAACTCATTTAACAAATGTTTCATTTCACAATTTTGGGCTCGATTGTGGCCAAACATTGAGGATTACCTGTAGACCGCACCGGAGGCCATCAATGATGTCGAAATGGCAGATATGATTGGGTAGTGTGTGATAAACATTAAAAGGTGGGCTTTGATGACCTGGACGCGCCCACCATTTTGACATTGAAGATGACTTCTGTTGATGTCCTTGGAACCCACCAGCTGAATAAGCTGATTTTCTCCTTCCCTTGCTCAAATCCTGATCCAGGGATGGGTTCTAATTTTTTTTACTACCGATTCTGTGGGCGTGGCTTATTTTGTGGGCGTGGTTTGATGGTCATGTGACAATTCTTTAGGATTTAGCAGAGGTACTGATCTACCAGGCTTTTCACTGCTTGCAGAGCTGTACCAGTCTACCCATTTGTTCTTGGAGGCACCGGTCTACCCATTTGTTTTTGAAGGCACCATGTCTACCCATTTATTTTTCGAGTGCACCGGTCTATCACCACATTGCCTTTTAACACTGATCAGCTGTAGGGTGGCCCTTTGAAGCCCCTCGGCAAAAGTTTAAATAGTTGTTTTCCTTCTAGCCGATCAGCTGGGACTTGGGAGGCAGCAAATAGATTGGGGGCAGGGCCAAATAAAAGGTAAGAATAATGCGGGGGGTGGGAGGGCCCAGCTCCTGAACAAAGAGAACCAGTTCGGTGACATCATATTGTCACTGCTACCAGCTCGGCCGAACCGGGCCGAACCGGGAGGAACCCACCACTGTCCTGATCCATTTCATATTTCCCCCTTCTTCTACTGAAAACACCGTTCTCTTAACGGAGTCACTGCTTCGGTCCAAATTGCTCCCCTTTGCTTCCAACCCTGCAGACAACTTGAGAGCCAGGTCCATCTCTTATGTCTGTTGACGCTGCTGGGTCAAACTCGGAAGGATTCTGAGGTAAAACAAGAGGGCCGCTCACCATGGGTTTGGTTGTCCTGATCTGGAGTGCGGTGCTGAGTCCATTCTGATGGAGCCCCATAACCCGCACTGGTGCTTGCTGCAATCCGAACTTTGTAGATTTTGTTTGGCTGCAACCCGTAAAGCACCAGCTGGGTTTCATTCCCATTGAGCTCCGTTGAAGAAATCAGGTCTGAGAAGGAGAAAACGAGCCCAAAGATTATTGATGTAATGAAAAAAGGGCGTATCAAATAGATCAGGGGTGTCAAACTCAATTTCATTGAGGGTCACATCAGGGTTGTGTTTGATCTCAGAGGCCAGGGTGAGTGTGGCCAGCTCAATGTCATTCGTGTTGGGGGCTCCTGTGGCAGCCCGAGCGCTCTGCCTGTCAGATCCCTAAAAGTGATACTGCCAGTCAACTGGGAGAAGGGGGAGACTTGGATTCGATTTACTAGCATTGCCTGTGTCAACAGATATTTTACACCCTATATCCTGGCTCCAAAGAGCCCTGAGATCCTCTTTACGTGGAGGAATGTTTATGATAGCCATGTGGGTTGTTTCACTTTAAAGGATAATGGTGGGAATGCATGTTTGCTTGGGTTCTCAGGGAAACTAGTAAAGAAAACATCTTCACACTAGTGTATTGGCTAAAATCTGCATTCTGATTTAAAGGGAGAGGTCTCTACTGCTTTAATCCTACTTGTCTTGCCTAAGGGTATTCAGATCTTGCTTTAACTGGGTTGCTATCACTTCTGCTTAATAAAAGGATCGTTTTGAACTATCACGTTTCAAGAGTCTTTACTTTCTTAAGTTAAGGAGAGGCAATCATTACACTGCCAGCAAAAACAGACTCCCCAGCCCTGTTTTCGGCTGTGACAGCTTCCTGCAACCCTCTGCCGGTGAAAACAGAGCTCGGGAGGGTCACACATGGCCTTCCTGAACTCCGTTTTCGCTGGCAGAGGCACCGCAGGTTGGTTCTTTGCTATTTCCAGGGTGGCCCTGCGGGCCAGATCTAAGCACCCCATGGGTCGGATCTGGCCCCCAGGCCTTGAGTTTGACACCCCTGAAATAGATTGAACCTTGAATTCTTAAACTCACACTTCATCTGTCTAATCCAGAGTTCCCCAACCTTTCCAAGTTGATGGCCTGGAGCGAGGGTGGGTGGGTGGGAGGGGGGAAAGAAGGGATGGTTTAGTGGGAGGGGCACGTGTGTGAGCACTTGTTGCTTGTGCAAGTGGGGCCATGAGCACCTGCAATGCTCGCACGAGGGGGGCTGTGTGCATGGATGCACCAGCCGGCCATTCAAGTGACCTGGTTGAGAATAGATCCATGGACTGGTATTTGGCTGTGATGCCACAGATTGGGGACCCCTGGTCGAATCCACCCTGCATCTTAAGGCAATGGATTGATTTATCCCTAAAGTACAACCCCAGACATAAAGAAGCTTCAAGTGAAGCACATCTAAATGTTGACATCTCAACACTCTGGAATCCACTCATTCTTCAAACCTCAATCACTCTAATCCAGTCTTTGTGGATTCAGGGTGAAGATGGCAGCTATGATGATGATACTGAAGGCATAAACGTATGAAATCATCAAGACTTTGCTCACACTTTTGTGATTGCCCCATTGATTTCTTTGATCCCTTTTGATCCCTTTTTTGATCGTGTGGACACTGGGAAGAGAGGATTGTTCCAGAGCAGCGTTTCTTAAACTTTTTTTCTTCCCACTTTTAAAAAAATTAGGTAGGATTCCATAATTTTGTTTGTATGGGTTATTCTGATCAATATTTAATGTATTAAAAGCATTGAATTATACTGTGACATAGCATGGCAAATAATTTTGATTTCACAGGTCCTGAGGGGGGTCTTGAGGAACCCCAGGGAGTCCCTGGACCACACTTTGAGAAACAATCTTCTAGAACGGGGGTCTCCAAACTTGGCAACTTTAAGACTCGTGGACTTTAGCAGAGCTGGCTGGGGGACTCTGGGAGTTGAAGTCCACAAGTCTTAAAGATGCCAAGTTTGGAATGTTCTAGAGTGTCAATAACCAACCATTCTATATCATAAGGCCCTCGGACCTCCTCTTTCTCACCTTCCTTGAGAGAAGCATACTCAATTTTGTACTTGATGATTTTTCCGTTGCTCAGTTCTGAAGGGAGAGGCTGCCATATCGCCTTGATGTCAGTCGGAGTTATACTGGACAGGGAAATCTGAGGGGCTCCACCAGGAACTGGAAGAGAGCAATAGAAGAGATCATGCCACCTCAAAAGGACCATCAGAGTTATAGCAATTCTGCCTGAGAAGATATATTTCAACTTGGAGGGCTGTGTCCATCCAGGGATATGTTCCCTGGTAAGTCTAATTTCTCTAGCAGATTAAAGAATTCTGGATAGTTTCCTTGCCTGCACTAGTTAGATGACACAACTGGTTCTCTATCACGTCCATTCCACATATCTGTTACATTTTTGGAGAGGATAAAATACATCACATTTTTTTAGAGTACACAATTAAGATGTGAAACTATCATCATCTTTTTTTAACGACCCCATAATCCCTTAAGGGGTGGAATCTGGGCAATGGAGTTGAGTGCTTACTGGCCAATGCCCTTCCTGTCGCCAATGCGGAGTTTTATTCAGCAGATATATTCTCATCGTGCCCAGAGAGAGAAATATCTGCCTCTACCTAGGATCGAATTGACAGCCTCCGGATTGTGATGCAAGAGCTCCACCTCGAGACTATTGTACCACTCTAAGATGTGAAACTATCCTTCAAGAAAAAGGAGCTGAGTTCTAGAATCCCAACCAATTGGGACTATGTTCCTGATTTTTCATTATCTGCATACAAAGAGATGTAATAATTACAGGAATCACATATCCCACATACGTCCCCTTCTCACACGCAAACGTATCAAGAAGTTCTAGGCCTAAGTATGAACTGTACTATCAATTGTCTCTTTATTTGCCTTTTAACTTGTTGAGTCTCCAACTGTCGACTCTTAGACACCTCTTGGATTTACAAAAATGATCTCCAAATTCATCTCATTTAGTTGATTTGCTCCCAAATGGGAGTCAAACAACCATTCAAGTCATGAGATGCTTGAGTTCACTTGACAAGCTCGACTCTAAAGATGGTGTAACACAGCACAACTGTTGCCTTCAGAGAACAAACGATAGCCAAAATAGTAGACCATGTTAATAAGGGGTGCAGAGGGTGGCGATACGGGCAGTTTTGGGGGCTCCATGTTACATCGCTGTTCTGAGAGCTGCATTGGCTGCTAGTTTGCCTGGAAATTTGCTTAGCAGGTACAATTCAAGGCGTTTGTTATCACCTTTAAAGCCCTTCATGGCATGGGTCCAGAGTATCTGAGGACCCATCTCAACAAATGGAACTAGCCCACCCCATCTATGCCAGCAGAAAAGGCATACTGCAGACCCAGCCAGGTGGGCTGCTGAGGGTTCGCAGGGGTTCAGGAGAACCTCTAGCTAAGATTCTGTGCAGTTCGGAGAACCCCCAAATCCCACTCCTGAATGGCCCCACCCACCCCTCCCTTCCCCTCCTCAGAGTCCTCAAGACGCCCGTTTTGAATGCAGGTACGTGCAGGGCGCATGTGGAGGCTCAGGGAGGGTGAAAAATGGGCCTACCGGAAGTTCGGGAAGGTCAGAAATGGCCCTGTTTTCAGCCTCCAGAGCCTGGGAAGGCTGTTTTCGCCCTCCCGGAGACTCAAGGAAAGCCTCCGGAGCCTGGGGAGGGCAAAAACACACATACACCCGCCGTGGTGCAGGAGGCTGACTAGGCCACGCCCAGAACCCCTTGCTAACATTTTTGAAGCCCACCCCTGTGCAGACCCCATCATTCAAGCAATTCCAGCTGGTGAGGTCCAGGAGAAGAGCTTTCTCTGCTTTGGCTCCTGCCCTTTGGAACACCTTGCCCATCATGGTGAAACCCATACCCATCCTTCTGACCATCCCTAAGGGCCTGAAGACCTCGTTCTTCCCCCTGGCCTGAGGCCCCAATGAGGGGGGGCTCACAATGGAGGTGGCTGATGGATTAAGACAAGACCCCTACCATGCATATCCAGCGCCCTTCCTCCCATCTTTTTCATTGTAAATTATTACTACTGTGATTATTTATTGCTTCAATGTTTTATCGGTTTTTAATGTCTGTGGAGATTCTCAATCATTCCAGGTCATGGTTGTTCCAAAGATGCTTTTCCAAAAGGCAATTGGACTTTCCTGGGGTTTTTTTTTTCTCTTGAAAACATTTCACTTCTCATCCAAGCAGCATCTTCCATTCTCTGAAAAGAAGTCCAGTTGCCTTTTGGAAAAAGCACCTATGGGATATTGTCTTTGAAGATTCTCGGTCTTCCAGGTCACGAGTGTCCCAAAGGGGCTTTTTCAAAAAGCAACTGGACTTCCTTTGTTTTTGCTGGAAGATATTTCCCTTCTCATCCAAGAAGTTTCTTCAATTCTGACTGAATGGTGGAGGATGGAAGGATTTATATTTCTTGGGTTAATATCAATCCTTCCATCCTCCGCCATTCGGTCAGAACTGAAGAAGCTTCTTGGATGAGAAGCGAAATGGCTTCAAGGAAAAACAAAGTCCTGTTGCCTTTTGAAAAAGCGTCTTTGGGATTTTGGTTTTGAACGTTTATAAGCTGCCCAGAGTTGCCTCTAGCTGAGAAGGGTGGCAAATAAGTTTAATAAATAAATAATTCACTCAATTTTCCCAACTACAATTCACCTAGCTCCATTTCAACCTAGTTGGGCACCTCATGGAAACCTGTCACATCCTGACCAGGTAAAACCCTGGATTATTTACACCCCCCGTTTCAGGTGGCCCCAAGGGCAGATCTTCTCAGTTTCTATTCTACAAACCATCCTCCAAGGTCTTCACATTTATAGATGAGGAGGTCCGGCTAGCTCCGAGCTGGGAGTAGGCCACCACGTAGAAGATATAATTGGTGTTGGGCTCCAAGTCTTTCACCGAAAACTCAGTGGTGTCGTTATTCACCGCAAACTGGTATTCCACGTTGTCAGCACCTAGAGAAGGTACACAACGCTGTCAGACAGAAAAAAGAAGAAGAAAAAGAAGAAAGTTTTGTTCTTTCTTTAAACTAGTTGCTTGTGAGATGCTTACAAAAAGGCCCTGCACAAGCCCAGCTGATTGGGAGGAAATGGGGATTTTGTAGTATCCTTCCCCTAGAGTGGGAAGGGAATGGAGATTTTACAGTATCCTTCCCCTGCCACGCCCAGCAAGACACGCCACGCCCACCAAGACACGCCCACAGAACTGGTAGTAAAAAAAAATGAATCCCATCACTGCTGGCTACTCCTCATTGTCCTCCCCATATGGAAATGGATACAAGGACCCACCTTGTTCTTCCCCAGCTACGGACCCCAAAGAACGGAGCACACACAAAGTCCGTACAAACCTTAATTTACTAATTAAAGACTACTGATGAGCTTTCTTAGTAGTTGTTCGAACACAAGTACAATAAATCAGTCTTTTCTGAACAAGGGCTGTTAATTTAACTTCATTAACAGCCGACAAGAATTCAAAGAATAATAACTCTGTTCCGAGGCACAGTATTTCAGATAACCGTAATCTTACTGTGGTTGGCAGAATGCCCAGAAGCAATTTATCAGGAAAACTGATAAGAGAGAAACAAGAGCCAAATCAAACGTTTTCTGTAATCAAGATGCAAAGGAATTTGAACGAAGTTGTTTCCTGCAAATTGCATCAGTCGTTGTCCTTTCTTAAATGGGCTAGGGGAGTGGCCAATTAGCCCCAAGCCTTACTCTCAAGGAGACCTCCTCCTGAGGAGCCACTCTTGCCTTTTCGCAGCTCTGCGCACTCGTGCATTGAGAAAGGCTCCTCCTCTTCTTCCTCTTCACTTATAGGAGCTTCTGGAGGTTCTGAAGGCCCTGGCTGAATCCCTGCCTCTGGCACCACATCTTCTCCAGCCTCCTCATTGTCCGACTCGAGTGCCAACTGCACTCGACTGCCACACCAGCCTCCTTGCTGTCGGAATCAGCTACTAACTGCACAGGCCGCTGACGGGCCACAACATACCTTGAAGAAAACTGCTTTGCTTTCCATGTTTTATCACCCTCCCACAAATCCTTCAAAAGGTCCATAACTTCTCAGCTCTGTCCCTTACAAGCTGCTCCTCCTTTGATTAAAGTTACTCTCCACTTTGGATGAATAAGTGCATTAAAAGCTGTTTACCTGCCAACACACCCAATCAATCCATTCAATTAACAATCAACTAAGTGCTTGAAGTCCTGGATCTTCTCCTGTGTTTAAACATTTATGGTTTCCAACCCGCATTAATGACTTGAAAGATTGCAATTCTAAAGCATCCTCCCTAGTGAAGAGGCTTAGGAAACATTGTGGAGCTCATAAATACTTATTTAAACATCATCATTCAGAAAGAGGGGAGATAAGGGGGACTTGAGAATAACCCTAAAGGTGGATCAGCCTGAGCCAAAATATGGTCCAATGTTCTGTTTTCCCAGTTGCCAACCAGATACAGAAAGTCCACAAGGAGGCCAGCTGATCTGAGCAGCTCATTCTGATAGCATACCAACAGAATAATGAGAGTTGGAAGGGACTTTGGAGGTCTTCTAGTCCAACCCTCTGCACAAAACTGTTTGCTTGTATTGAGTTTTTAATTGTAAACCTCCACTCTCCATTTTTCTCTCCAGTCTGGGGGCCTGACAACTCTTTTACATAATAGTTACCATCATGTAGAATATGGAATAACAGAATTGGAAGGGACCTTGGAGGTCTTGTGGTCCAGCCCCCTGCTCAAAACAGGAGAGCCTACACCATTCCAAACAAATGGTTTCCCAATCTCTTCTTGAAAACCTACAACTTCTGGAGGCAAGCCAGTGGAGGAACCATTAATTGATTGTTCTCACTGTCAAGAAATTTATCCTTCGTTCTAGGTTGGCTCTCTCCTTGATTAGTTTCCATTCATTCCTTCTTGTCCTACAAGGTTATTATACAAAGCTAATCATCATCATTGTTTAACGACCCCATAATCCCTTGCAGGGTAGAGTCTGGGCAACTGAATGGAGCTAGCAGAGTGTTTTTCTGGCCGGATGCCTTTCCTGTCTCCAGTGTGGAGTTTTGTTTGGCAGATATATTCTCATGGTGCCCAGAGAGAGAACTATCTGCCTCTACCTAGGTTCGAACTCATGAGCCTCCTGATGGTGAGGCGAGAACTCCACCTCTAGGCCAACGCGCCACTCCTATTATACAAATCTAACGCTCCCCTATTTTCTTGCATTAGGATTAGCCCAAAGAGCGTATCTTTAGGATACCAGAAACGCACCGAAGGCTTTTTGGTAATGAAGAGAGAATCCAATAATCTGCTCACTGTTGAACTCCGGCCGTTCCCAAGATACCAAGACAGTGGTGCTGGAGAGAGAACTTGCCGATACCCTCTTCGGAGCGCTGGGCAGGCCTTCCCGCACGATCACCTCTAGCCTGGCGGTAGCACAGGCCATGCCAAGGTGATTTTCAGCCACACACTGGTAATAGCCGGCATCGTCCAAGCCGATCTGGTTGATCACGAGGGTACCGCTGCCCTGGATTTTAACCCGCCCTTTAGACAGTAGCAGCTTTCCATTCCTCGTCCAGTGTACGGTGGGCAATGGCTCTCCTTCTGCTTTGCAGACAAACCTGGCAGTGCTGGCCCGAGTGCGAGAAATGGTTTCAGGTGCCTGGGAGATTGTAGGAGGAGCTAAGAGATTGAAAAAAACAAACAAACATCAAATGAGCATGCCGGCTGAGGAGGGAACTTTCAAGAACAAAAGGAGATGCGTGAAACCATATGTGGATGAAACAAGGATAATTGGCAAGAAGGGTAGATGGACACACTGCCTAAGTTCACACAACCCACTTCTCAGTTAAGTGAATCACCTCCTTTTCCAGGGACACCGACTATTTACTATCAACCATGGGTGAAATCCAGCAGGTTCTGACAGGTTCTGGAGAACCAGTAGCAGAAATTTTGAGTAGTTCAGAGAACCGGCAAATACCATCTCTGGCTGGCCCCAGAGTGGGGTGGGAATGGAGATTTTGCAATATCCTTCCCCCAGGAGTGGGGAGGGAATGGGGATTTTTGCAATATCCTTCCCCCAGGAGTGGGGAGGGAATGGGGATTTTTGCAATATCCTTCCCCCAGGAGTGGGGAGGGAATGGGGATTTTTGCAATATCCTTCCCCCAGGAGTGGGGAGGGAATGGGGATTTTTGCAATATCCTTCCCCCAGGAGTGGGGTGGGAATGGGGATTTTGCGGTATCCTTTCCCTGGAGTGGAGTGGGAATGGAGATTTTGCAGTATCCTTCCCCTGCCATGCCCACCAAGCCATGCCCATCAAGACACACCACGCCCACAGAACCGGTAGAAAAAGATTTGGATTTCACCACTGCTATCAACCATAAAGCAACTCGAGAGGCGAGTTCACACAAGCTTGGCCACCTAAAAAAAGGAAACTAAAATGAAAGCTGGAAGAGAATTTGAAAATACTGTTGTTGGGTGAACTCATAGCAACTGGACCAAAATTGGTTAATCTGAGACATTTTGTTACTCATCCAAGTAACTTCACCAGTCCAAAAAAAAAAAAAAAAATAGTTAGGCAGAGAGACTAAAAGGAGACTAGTATAGATCTATTTCAAAGATATGTAGCTCTCTTCAGGTAATCATACCTTTCTGGGATTCAAACTCAGGCTGCTTGCATATTAGGTAGATGTATTAACCTCTAAGCCACTAGTTCTCCTAGCTTTGTCAGCTATACCAGGGGAAATATTAAGGTTTTTTTTTTCTATCAGGGCAACGTGGTCTACTCAAATATGGGACAGAGCATACTGCTTCCACTTTTCCATATTTGGGTAGATCAAATTGCCCTGATTAAAAAAACACTTAATCTCTTCCCTGGTATAGCTGACAAAGCTAGGAGAGCCCGTGGCTTAGAGGTTAATACATCTACCTAATATGTAAACATCCCAGGTTTGAATTCCAGAAAGGGTGTGGCTAGCTGATGAGAGCTAAATAGCTTGAAATAGAGCTATACTAGTCTCCCTTTATTTCTTTGTTGGTAAATATAAATCTCTTTTTCAAAACTGAGAGACTGTCATCCCTACAAGGTACACCAGCCCCAAACATCAAAGTCACTGGTACAGGTAGACCTTGACTTACAACAGTTCATTCAGTGACTGTTCGAAGTTGCAACGGCACTGAAAAAAGTGACTTATGGCCATTTCTCACACTTACAATTGTTGCAGCATCCCCCACGGCCATGTAATCAAAATTTGGGTGCTTGGCAACTGGTTCAGATTTACAACAGTTGCAAATTTAGAAAGAATCTTAATTCAGGGACTGCCTATATTCTCACAGAGATAGGAAGGTTTTTCGTTTTTTCCCCATTTTCTCTTTCTCTAATGCAGGAGTGTCAAATGCGTTTTTGCCCTCCCCAGGCTCCGGAGTCTTTCCTCGAGCCTCCAAGAGGGCGAAAATGGCCTCCCAGGCTCCGGTGGCTGTCTGGAGGCCGGAAATGGGCTCGAACTTCTGGTAGGCCCATTTTTCACCCTTCTTGATCTTCCGTGTGCACCCTGTACTTACCTGCATCCAAAATGGGTCGCGTGGGGACTCCTGGGAGGGGTGGGGTGGGGTTGGTGGGGCCAGCCAGGAGTGGGACTTAGGGGTTCTCTGAACTGCATAGAATCTTAGCTAGAGATTCTCCCAAACCCCTGCGAACCCCAAGCAGCCCACCCCTGCATCTATGTAGCTGAAGATCTAAACCAGCCATTATACTTATTAAACCATGGCTTACAATTTAACACACTAAACTAATGCACCCTTCATAAAATTCTAGTTAAAATTAGAGCTTAAAATCCCTAAAGCCAAATTCTTGACTGTCATAGCAAGTGTTGGTAAGACAGCCGGATCTTTCCTCTGGCAGAAGAAGGAAGTGACAATCTAAGGAGGCAATCACTTCTCTTCCATCCTTCCTGGAAGATCTGGAGTGAGCGAAAGAAGAAATCTGTTCTGCAGGACTGTTTGCAACCAGCCTATCCTCCTCCTGAAGGACCACAAAATAAAAACCAAGGCAACCTAGCGGCTGCACAGAAACCTTGTCTTCTGTGTTCTCACCAAGGACTCGGAGCTCAGCTGCGGCTGTTACAAACTGCCTGGTTTGGGGTTTGTTGGCCCGGCATACGTAGACGCCTGCATGATGAAGCTGAACGGAAAGGATCACAAGGTTGGTCCGTCCTAACACAATCACATCTGTTGAAATCGGATTCCCATCTTTAAAGAAAAAGCAAAGCATCACATTTTTACATGGAGTACCAAGTATAGCAGAAAAACAGAGCTGGAAGGGTGGCGGAATTAAGCGTGTCATCAGTTTAGAGTTGTTGCATTCCCACAAGCGCACCAAGTCCAACCACTTCTTGAATTCCATTGACACTTACCGTATTTTTCAGAGTATAAGGCGTACCGGACTATAAGACACACCTACTTTTTTTGGTGCGGAAAAGAAGAAAAAGAAATCTGTCTCTGCCTCCCAACAATTTTGCAATTTTGCAAACTAACAGCAATGTTAGTGATGGCTAACCTTTTTGCCATTGTGTGCCAGGAGTGAGGGGAGGGTGAAGGGGGGGGGTGTCACACGCATGTGTGCCCTCACCCATAATTCTATGTGCCCTCGCATGCGCTTGCTTCCCCCTTCTCCCCCCCCCGCTCCTGGCACGTGATGGCACGGTGGGCCCAGTAGGCCTGTTTTTCTCTCTCCCCAGGCTCCAGAGCCTTTCTAGGAGCTTGGGGAGGGCAAAAACAGCCTGTTTCCCTACTTTCAGTGGGCCCAGAAGGCCCGAAAATCAGTTGGCCGGGAGCTGAGCATGCGTGCCCACCGATATAGCTCCGCGTACCACAGGTCGTATACGTGCCATAGGTTCACCATCACGGCCCTGTTATTCTTCTTATTATTACTGTCATCTGTGCCAGCTTGTTTTGGTACCTTTATTCACTACCTATGCCTGTTCTATTCAGCAAAAATATAATTTTAATTTTCATTGTTGCAGCCATTGGTCAGATAGTTCGCCAATCGGCCATTTTCGGCTCGGTGTACTGAGTGCTGTTAGATCTGGGCCATAATATGCCACTTTTACAGAAAAAATGGCAGATTTCTATAAAACAGAGACTCTTCTCTCTCTGTTTCTGTGCTCAATCCCTGAAAGTGGTTTCTGTGATCTGTATCCCAGCTCTTAATCCTAAACATAACCGAAGTGGTATTTCTGCAGAGTGCTAACACATGTGTCAGATTTCCCACCAGATCTGTACAAAGATTCAGCCTTCACTCCCTGACCCTTTGAAACTGAGGAATCATCCGAGAGCAGCCTTGACGAATGTAGATCAAAAGGCATCCAGAAAGTAGAATTCTGTATCTTTTACAGATCAAAGGAGGCAAACCAATCTCGTGCTTTGTCTGTTTTTTAACTTTAACTGACAAGCTCGACTTAGTAGCTCCACTCCTATTACTACAAAGGTATATCTCTATATTCAACTGCAGATTATAATGTCCCAAAGGTGCTTTTTCAAGAGTCAACTGGACTTTCTGCTTTTTCTTTGAAGATGTTTTGCTTCTCATCCAAGAAGCTTCTTCAACTCTGATTGGATAGTAAGGAAAGGAAGGATTTATATTCCTTGCAGACAGCTGGTCATTTGCATCCTTTTTGAGGGTCGTTGAAGCACGTGGAGGATTATCTGTGTCCTCAGGGTCACCTGAGTGATGCTAATGGTTCCTGTAGCCTGCAATTTTTTCTGGCAATCCGTTCATACTCCCACCCTATTCAAAGGGAGTTTATTCCAAATTGTATAGCTAAAAGTCTGTAGCGATTCTTAGTCATCCAGGTCATGGTTGTCCCAAAGGTGCTTTTTCAGGAGGCAACTCGACTTTCTTGGGTTTTTTAGAACAGACATTGCATTTAGAATGCAATGTCTATTTAAAACAACAACAACCAGATTTTAAGACCAAAAGATCTTGGAATGGGCATCAGAAGGGGAATTAACTTCGTTTACCTTCCCGTATCCAAGAGATGAAAGGTGTGGGATTTGCCGAGGCGACACACTCCATCACAACAGTCTCTCCAACTACCACGGTGGCATTCTCCGGTGCGGTGACAATGACTACATCACCCATCGTTGGTTGTTGGGGACCTAGGGCAACAAAATTCAGATTTACGTTTCCCCCCTCCATTCCCCAGACACATATTTCTATTAGAAGGATTTCACCAAAAGCAAAAAAAAAAAAAAAAAAAAAAAAAAAAAAAAAAAGAGAAAGAAAGAAAGAAAGAAAGAAAGTTTTCGGAGTCCAGTGTTCAAGCTTTGCATGAGAATGAATTTCTTAGATAGTTAGACAGACTAACACTCTTATAAAATCTACACCACCTACAAATGCTTCCTTCCATTGTGAAAGTTTTCTGGTTTTCAACTTTGGGAACAAAGGAAAGAGAGGAAGGGGAAAGAAAGAAAGGAGGGAGGAAGAGGAGGTTAGGGGGAAATGAAAAGGATGGAAGGGCACAGATGGGAGAAAGGAAAGAAGTTAGTTGAAAGAGTGGGAGAAAATAAAAAGGAGGGATGATCTCAAATCTTGTGAAATTACTAAAGGTAAAGGTAAAGGTTCCCCTCGCACATACGTGCTAGTCGTTCCTGACTCTAGGGGGTGGTGCTCATCTCTGTTTCAAAGCCAAAGAGCCAGCGCTATCCGAAGATGTCTCCGTGGTCATATGGCCGGCATGACTCAACGCTGAAAGTGCACGGAATGCTGTTACCTTCCCACCAAAGGTGGTCCCTATTTTTCTACTTGCATTTTTTACGTGCTTTTGAACTGCTAGGTTGGCAGAAGCTGGGACAAGGAACAGGAGTTCAGCCCGTTACGCGGCAATAGGGATTCGAACTGCTGAACTGTCGACCTTTTGCTCGACAAGTTCAATGTCTTAGCTACTGAGCCACTGCGTCCCTCTTGAAATTACTACATTTCCCCAAATTTTCACAGTTGAAATTTCAAAGTGTTGGGTACACTTGTAGGAGTTCAGTCATGATGAATTCAACTTGGACTCTGGTTGCTACAAAAACCCTTGTTCTTAGATGCTGGGTGTTCCATCCTTGGACTTCTTTACTCCAAACATTTTTCTCCAATGTCGGAACTTGAAGAAAAAGAACTTTGATTACTTTAAGCAAATACTCTTAACACTCAGCTATAATTTCTTTTCTTCTTCTGTTCTCTCCTGTCCTCAATTCATTCACCTTGGGAATTTTTATCCTAAACCTCTCAAGGCCAGGACAATCTACCATATTAAAGTCACAGAAAAACTTGTGTTAAAAAAACACAACAGGATTCGTTTCTCTCCCTTTTTACCAACTAAGCCATTTTTTACCCAACTCACTTGATTTAAACTTGCATTAATAACTTTAATGCTAGCATTTATGTTTTTATTTTTTTGAGGCAAAGAAAGTACAGGTCTTCAGAAGCGGACAAAAACAATCCCTTGTTTTTAAAAGAGGAAAAACTAAACAAATACTTGGCTGGATTCCTTCCTCCCATTCACACTCCAAATCCACAACTGTTTGGGGAGGAAACAAATGCACATTTAATTCTCAGCCCCCCCTCTCAGTAATTAAATTTTCTCCCCACCAACCAATTATCCACCGCTTAAGTTCCTAATTAAATAGGTTCATGCTTGCAAAATCCTTTGGAGATAAAATAGGAGGGTTCCTAATACAAATGTATTTTGTTTAATTTCTCTCGCCATAGTAGGCTGTCCTCGGGGTCCCCGTCATCCTTTCTGGGGTTTTCACAGGGAGTCAAAAAACTCAAAATCTGATGGAAACCCAGCCTGTACTGCCTCTCTTGAACGGCTGTCCAAACCAGTAGCATTTGCAAAACATTTCATGTCAAGGGCTAACTGCCTTCTCGCTTTCTGAGCAACCAGGAAAGAAGGAAAAAATAAATCACAGATGGATCTTTTTTTCCCCTTCTCTTCTCCTGAACAGCTGCTCAAAGCCCGAATCCATCCATCCCCAGGGAGGTTGTGGGTTGCTGGAAAGGGGGGTGGGTGGGGGCTTCAACACAATGTCAAGCTTCTGTTCAGGAAAAAGGATGAGAAAGTTCACGCCAAGCCTACTTGTTCTATCTGTTTTCTCTCTTCCTCTTGAGATGCTGAGAGCAAGAACCCAAGGGAGATCCAGCACTCTGTCATCAACTTTGACCCCACTAGGGTTGCTGAGAGCCAACATGAATAGTATGTGCCACACACAAAGCTGTGATGCACTGCTGGGTATGGAATCTCAAACTAGGGCTGGGGAAACTGGACATGGTCCTTCCATGTAGGTTTAGGTTAAAGAGATAATACCTTCTTCTTCTGTATCAGGAGGAGTCTGGAAACATCTTTTCTGACTCCCAGCTTTTATTTCTGAATTAAATTTATAGCACTAGCACTAGCACTACAGCATTTAAGATTCACGTACCACTCCGTAGTGCTTTACAGCACTTCTGAGCGCTTTACAAAATGTCAGCATTTTGCCTCCCGACAATCTGGGTCTTCATTTTACCGATCTCAGAAGGATGGAAGGCTGAGTCAACCTTGAGCCGGTCAGGATTGAACTGCTGACAGTGGGCAGAGTTTGACTGCAATACTGCACTCTAACCGTTAGAGTGCAGTATTGAAGTCAAACTCTGCCCACTGTCAGCAGTTTGATCCTGACCGGCTCAAGGTTGATCGGTAAAATGAGGACCCATATTGGGGCAGGAGCAGTGAGCTGAGGCTTCCCTCCCTCCCAGACGGAGGCTTGGGGCCGTGCAAGAAGCCCGCTTAGGCGGGGAGGGAGTGAAGCGTGCCCCCTCGCCCTGGCGATTCTCACACTGCTCCTTCCCTGGTGGCGGCAGGAGCAGAGGGCTGAGGCTTCCTTCCCTACAGGGACATGCAGATTGGTGCAGGAGGCTTTCCAGGTCTAAAATGGAGTGCGGGGGGGTGCACATTTTGGGGGTTCAGGCATGCGCATGTGCTTTGGGCACTTGGCACTAAAAAGATTAACCATCACTGTACAAGGAAATCGGTGGAGACAATATCATAGATGTGCAGCTTTTCCTCAGCAGGGACAGGTGTTCCTTGAGTGAGTGCGTGGCTGTTGGAGATGACGCTCGGAGTTTGCTGCTGGCAGAATTTCATTTCAACTGACAGATCTAATTGCTTGCTGTGGTCATGCCCCACAGAAACATGTTTTCTGCGTCAAATATTTGTACAAGATCAGAGTGTCGGAACAGAACTAGCAGCATGCAAAGCTGCCTTCTTTTCTTCTCTAGGAAAAAGCACAGGAGTAGGAAGAAAGTAGAGGCAAAGGTGGGATTCAGCTGGTTGAGACCGGATTTGACGAACCGGATGTTAATTTTAATCTGATTTGCCGAACAGGTTGTTCCAAAGACTGGCTTACCCTGCCCACCCCTCCCCGCCCCTCCCAGGAGTCTCCATGCAGCCTGTTTTGGATATGAGGTAAGTGCAGGGCCCACGCGGAGGCTCTGGGAGGGTGAAAAATGGGCCTACTGGAAGTCCAGAAATGGGCACGTTTCCAGCCTCCAGAGGGCCTCCGGAGTCCAGGGGAGGCCATTTTCATCCTCCTGGAGGCTCGAGGAAAGCCTCTGGAGCCTCTGGAGGGCGAAAACACCCCACCCCCCCGCCGTGGTGCAGGAGGCCGAGTAGGCCGTGCCCCCATTGGCCACGCCCACCCAGCAACCGCCCAGTAAACAGGTTGTTAAATTTTTCAATCCCACCACTGAGTAGAGATAGGCATGTCGAGGGTTAGTACCACTTTATAATGCCTTGGTATAAGTCTATAAGACCACACTTGGAATATTGCATCCAGCTTTGGTTGCCACAATATAAAGAAGATGTTGAGACTCTATAATAAGAGTGCAGAGAAGAGCAATAAAGATGATTAGGGGACTAGAGGTTAAAACCCATGAGGAATGGTTGCAGAAATTGGGTATGTCTATTTTAATGAAAAGAAGGACTACGGGAGACATGATAGCAGTGTTCCAATATCTCAGGGGCTGCCACAAAGAAGAGGGAGTCAAACTATTCTCCAAAGCACCTCAAAATAGGACAAGAAGCAATGGGTGGAAACTAATCAAGGAGAGAACCATCTTAGAAATAAGCAGAAATTTCCTAACAGTGAGAACAATTAAAGGCAAGTCAGTGGAACGACTTGCCTTGAAAAGTTGTGGGTGCTCCAACACTGGAGGTTGTTAAGGAGAGACTGGAGAGCCACTTGTCTGAAATGGTTTAGGTCCCCTGCTTGAGCTGGAAGACCTCCGGGGTCCCTTCCAACTCTGTTATTCTGTTATCTTCTGGTGGCATGTCATGGGAGCTCTGACAGAATGACAACCATAGAGTCATTTGATCACATTAACAGATTAACATAGTTGGAAGGGACTTTATAGGTAATCTAATCCAACTCCTTGCCCACGCAGGAGACCCTGCCCCATTTCTGAAAGATGGCAGTCCAGTCTCTTCTTGAAAGCTTTCAGTGATGAAGCTCCCACCGCTTCTGAAGGCAACGTCTGTTCCATGGGTTGATTGCTCTCTGTGTCAGAAAGTTTCTCCTTATTTCCAGGTTGAATCTCTCCTTGCTCAGTTTCATTCATTATTCCTTGTTTGGCCTTCAGGTGCTTTGGAAAATAGCTTGACCCCCTCCTCTCTGTGGTAGCCCCTCAAATATTGGAAGACTGCTGTCATGTCTCCCTTGGTCCTTCTCTTCATTAGACTAGCCATGCCAATGACATCTCCCATGACATACTGGAAAACAAACCTCAAATATTGGAACAAGCAGGAGACACTGCCTCAACAGAGGGCAACCTTTGGTCAGGAGCCCAACTGGTGAAGCTCTTCCTCATTTTTCCTCTTAAGCAATGGAGGGTAGATGGGCACACAGCACTGGCATACGGGCTCTCCCTGTTTATATTTCTTCAGGGGCTTCCGGAAACAAACAATAAACAATGTAAAAGAATCCGTACCAATATAATGCATGATATAATCTATTTAAAATATGGACGCACCATATTTCCATCGAAACCTTCATGCAGCGCTTGGACAAATCGAATCGAACCAGATTGGATTTGGCAAATTAAATATCTCTATGTAATTTCTCTTGACTTAATTCATAATATTGACTTTTATGAAATGACTCGCCTTTTGCTAATGGAAGAAGAGGTTAATGGGATGTACAAAGGAAAACCCCTTCAGCTGAAAAACCCATCAAAGTCACCCCAAACTAAAGGAATGAGAGCTTTGACCTCAATTTCTCCAGAGGGCAGAAGTGGCGCAGTGGTTAGAGTGCAGCACTGCAGGCTACTTCAGTTGACTGCTAGCTGCAGTTCGGCAGTTCAAATCTCACCAGGGTCAAGGTTGACTCAGCCTTTCATCCTTCCGAGGTCGGTAAAATGAGGATCCAACATTGTTGGTAAAATGAGGACCCAAAATTGTTGGGGTTTACAGGCTGATTCTGTAAACCATTGGAGAGGGATGTAAAAGCACTATGAAGCAATATAGAAGTCTAAGTGCTATTGCTATTGCTAAGTAAGATGATAAAGTCACTTAATAAACTTATTTGGAGCATATGCACCAAAGGCAAATTCCTTGTGTGTCCAATCACACTTGGCCAATAAAAAAATCTAATCTAATCTAATCTAATCTAATCTAATCTAATCTAATCTAATCTAATCTAATCTAATCTAACTGGCTTGCAAAATGAAGAAGACTTCTCTGGCCAGCTATAGTCGGGTTCTGGAATGCCTACAGACATAGCTGACATATTTCCAAGAGTAGCTTCAAAGACATAAAAGACTCTGAACTTGAGGACAAGAATCGGAGATCTTAACCAGAGGTTTCATGTGTAAGGTGACCAGATTTTAACATTGGTAAAGAGGGACATTGTGGGCGTGGCTTATTTTGTGGGTGTGGCTAGCTGGTCATGTGACTGGGTGGGCGTGGCTAGCTGGTCATGTGACTGGGTGGGCGTGGCTAGCTGGTCATGTGACCGGGTGGCCATGGCTATGTGTATAGGGTAAGGTGAACAGATTTTAACATTGGTAAGAGGGACACCATTGTGGGCGTGGCTTATTGTGTGGGCGTGGCTTGGAGGCCATGTGACTGGGTGGGCGTGGCTAGCTGGTCATGTGACCGGGTGGCCATGGCTGTGTGTATAGGGACTACTCAGAGGGCTGAAAAGTCATTTCTGACAGGTCCTCACACTTTTGACTGGTCCTCACACTTATGACCATCCTCACATTTATGCCCGTGCAGCATTCTTAACAACCATGTCACTCATTTCACAACTGCTTCTCTTCACCATGGTGACAAGATTGGGCAAAAACGTAAAATGTGAGGACAGTCATAAGTTCGAGGACTGGTCAAAAATGCGAGGACCAGTCAAAAATAACTTTTTCAGCCCTCTGAGTAGTCCATATGCATAAAAGGATACACCGAGAGAGGGATGAAGGAAGGGAAGGGAGATTAGAGTAGGAGTGAGGGTAAGAGAGGGAGGAAGAGAGAAGGAGAAGGAGAAAGGAAGAGGAAGTAGGGAGGAGAAGAAGCGGGGAGAGGGAGAGAAAGTAAGAAGGAAAGAAAAGATAGAGGTGGTAGGTTTGAGGAGAAAGATTGCTGTACAATAAAAAAGATGAAAGGGAAGAAAGCCAACCCCAAACAAATATAAAGATATTAAGATAAAGAATGAATTGTTAAACTTTAAAGAATAAGAGAACAAATATAAATAAATAGCAATAATTAGAAACACACATACAAACATACAGTGTATTTTCTTTGAACAGAATATTTGGCTGGTTCACAAATTTAAACAGTGTTTAGTCATTTCAATTAAATTTACAATTTCTATATTTCCTTTTTGCCATATTTATTCCTCATCTATTTTTTTAAAAAAACAATTTTACCCTTCATCCTCATCTCTAATCTTAATCAAATTCAATTTTTCCCTTCTATTCTATTTTATACCCCTTCCCATTGTCATCTATTTTTATATCCATCCTCACATTGGTTAATTATGTAATTATATAATACAGTTGTTTAATACAAATTCAACATTTTAATATAAATCAATTAGTTATATAACTATCTTTTTTGTATATTAATCAATATGAACATGAATATTCCAATTATTTCCATGCAATCCAATTTCTTACAAATCAATTAATTATACTTACCAATAATAATAAACCAAATAATTTCCCCCATATATTCCTCCAAACCACAACTTAACCATTTCTGCTTTCAACACAGTATACAATTAATAATATCTCAATTATTACAATTCCCTAGTTAAAAAGAGCTTTTTTTTCTTTTGTGTTTTAAAATCTTGAACTCTCCTCTTTTGCCCTAAATAATTTTCCATTGTTTGCACTTACCTTTTTTGGTGAGGAAAAGGAAAATAAATCTGCTGCCTAATTTTCCAACGTTGCAAGCAAACCGCAAAGCCAACAGCCTGTTTTACTTTCAGTTTCGTTTTGAGCTTGGTTTGCACAAAGAGGAAAAAAAACCTAAGCAATTTAGCAAGAGCAGAGCCCTGTGCAAATCAGCTGAGAGGGGGAAGCCGAGCTAATTAACGTAGGGCGGCCCTTTGAAGCCCCGCGGCAAGAGTTTAAACAGGTTTTTTCCCTCTAGCCATCAGCGGGGATTCAGGAGGCAGAATGAAAAATCGGGCCTTTTTTAAAACGCTGCGGGACGTGGGACAAATTGCTCAAAAGCGGGACTGTCCCGCCAAAAGCGGGACGTCTGGTCACCTTATTCATGTGTCACACCTTGATGTTTGGGTGAAGAACATTATCTGACCAGGGTTACTCTAACACCAACCATCTTCTGCCCCTCAACCACAACTTCTCCGTTTCTTCCTGGGTTGGCGAAAACATCTCTTTGCAAAGGCCCCTCCCAGTCTCATTCTGCTTTGGAATGCAGATTCCTAAAAAAATGTCTGGAACTTAATACGGAGCAGTCTGCCCAGCCTTGTGTGTAACATCTGCCTTGTGTGTAACAACTGCTCAAATCCTTGCTACCAGGAAGGCAGAAAACACCAGAATATGACCTTTTCAACCTCGGCTTTAAAATAGCATTTAATCCAAGAGAAAAAAAAAAGCATCCATGCCACCCATCCATAGAAGCAAAACAAAGACCTTTTTTTTTTAAAGCACACAAAGAACGGTTGTAAGAATTGGGTATGCCTAATCTAGTGAAAGGGAACGCGGTTGCTCAGTGGCTAAGATGCTGAGCTTGTCAGTCGAAAGGTTGGCAGTTCAGCGGTTCGAATCCCTAGTGCTGCATAATGGAGTGAGCTCCTGTTACTTGTCCCAGTTTCTGCCAACCTAGCAGTTCGAAAGCACATAAAAAAAATGCAAGTAGAAAAATAGGGACCACCTTTGGTGGGAAGGTAACAGCGTTCCGTGCACCTTTGGTGTTGAGTCATGCCGGCCACATGACCACGGAGACGTCTTCGGGCAGCGCTGGCTCTTCAGCTTTGAAATGGAGATGAGCATCGCCCCCTAGAGTCGGGAACGACTAGCACATATGTGCGAGGGGAACCTTTACTTTTACCTTTTAATCTAGTGAAAAGAAGGATTGGAGTGACATGATAGAAGTCTTCCAATATTTGTGGCAAGGGTGAAATACTCCCAGTTCAGACTGGATCGCCCGATATGGTAATGATGGCGGCAGGTGGTTGGGAGAACTGGTAGCAAAAATCCCTGCCCCCCCTCCCCCCCGTGCCCAGCTGAGCCGTGCAATCATCACAGGCTTTTTTTTTTACTTTTAAAAGCATTTTTTCTTCGCCCGAAAAAATGCTTTTAAAAGTAAAAAAAAAAAGCTTCTGATGATCGCGTGGCTGAGCTGGGATCATCAGAGCCTTTTAAAAGCATTTTTTTACAACCTCTTCGACTGAAGAGGTTGTAAAACAATTAATCAGTGGAATTAATCACAATTAATTCCAGAAGTTGTGTCTGTTCCATCACTGGTTTTTAAGAAGAGACTGGATAGCCACTTATCTGGAATGGTATAGGGTCTCCTACCTGAGAAGGGAGCTGGACTAGAAAACCTCCAAGTTCTCTTCCAACTCTGTTATTCTTTGTTCTGTGTCCTGCGTATTATACTAATTTTTTCCCACTTTGTTTCGGTCTAACAATGGCTGAAATCCCCAAATCAATCGTTGCCACTGTGTGTAATACACTGAGAAGAAAAGATTTGCACAGCCTCCTTGAAACTCAATAAAAGCTCAGCAAGCTTAACTGGAAAAGATTTTAATTGGGCTTTTGCCCCAAATCTCTTTTGACTTATTCTTTGAGATATGGTGAGAAAGAATGAATCAGAAGAGGTCCTATTTCCTTTCATTTTTGTGTTGTTTGTTCTAAAATAAAATAAAAAAAAATTACAGAAAGGTGTAGGAAAAGGATGAAGGGTAGATGGAAATGAAGAAAAACATTGGAGTCTACCCTGATATGTGATGTTCCAAAATGTATAAATAATGATGATTTTTGTATAAACTGACCACATTCTAACAACATGAGTTTGATTTTGCAACTGTCGTACAAGCAAAATATCATTATTCAGCTGCAGGAGGAAAGATTTAAGTAACTGCTGCGAATTTCAGCCTAAAACTGCAGCGGGGAAGTCTTTGAAACTGGATTAGGAATCCTGATTTCCAATTAGTGAAGTTTCTCTTGCTGCTTGATGTGGTAGTGTAGGATTTCCAGGCCAGTACACATTTTCCTAGACAGCAGGCAATAATTCTCTGGAGCCATGGGGAGTTCTTCCAAAAATAAATTAAGGCTTAGGGCAAGGCCATAGGTTGGGTAAGGGTGAAGATTCCGTTGGATTAATCATTTCATTCATTCATTAATGAGAACTCCTGCGATTGCTCAGAACGAGGTCCAACTTACTGAAAAGATGGGAGCATCCTTCAGCTGGAGGATTATGAACTTGGAAAAAATTCAGCAGGGTTGGTTAGTCCTTGGAGGGGAGACATGGTTGGACTCAGAAGTGGGACGAAAGTTGCGTATTGTTGCCAAGAACTGTATGAACAGAATAATGGAGTTGGAAGAGGCCTCAGAGGTCTTCTAGTCCAACCCCCTGCTCAAGCATATCATTCCAGACAAATAGCAGTCCGGCCTCTTCTTAAAAGCCTCCATTAACGGAGCGGGGTGTCAAACACGCATCGTCATGTTGTTGTCATGTGACGTTTAGAATTGTTTAGAATAACAGAGTTGGAAAGGACCTTGGAGGTCTTCTAGTCCAACCTCCTGTTTAGGCAGGAAACCCTACACCACTTCAGACAAATGGTTGTCCAACCTCTTCTTAAAAACTTCCAGTGTTGGGAGCATTTACAACTTCTGGAGGCAAGTTGTTCCACTGATTAATTGTTCTCACTGTCAGGAAATTTCTCCTTAGTTCTAAGTTGATTCTCTCCTTGATTAGTTTCCATCCGTTGCTTCTTGTCCTGCCTTCAGGTGCTTTGGAGAATAGCTTGACTCCCTCTTCTTTGTGGCAGCCCCTGAGATATTGGAATGCTGCTATCATGTCTCCCCTAGTCCTTCTTTTCATCAAACTAGACATACCCAGTTCCTGCAACTGTTCTTCATATGTTTTAGCCCAGGGATGGGTTCTACTTACCTTTACTACCGGTTCGCAACGGGGCGGTGCACACGTGCTCACTTCGCTCAAGTTCTCTTCTGCACAAGCGCAGAAGCTTCTGTGAATGCGCAGAAGCGTTTTTATGACATCAGGGTCAGTGGGTGGAGCCTCCCGCCGGTTTTACTACCAGTACTATAGAACCGGTGCAAACTGGGGGCAACCCACCACTGTTTTAGCTGTATTGGGACTGTTCCCCCCTTTGCTAAACCGGGCGGGGTTGGGGTCAGCACATGATGCATCCGGCCGCGAGTTTGACACCCCTGAACCTCTGAAGGCAAATGATTCCACTAATTGTTCTCACTGTCAGGAAATTTCTCCTTGGTTCTAGGTTGCTTCTCTCCCTGATTAGTTTCCACCCATTGCTTCTTATTTTGCTTTCAGCTGATTTGGCAAAAAGGTTGACCTCCCCCCCCGCCCCCAGTCTTCTTTCTGGCAGCCCCTCAAATATTGGAACACTGCTATCATGTCACTCCTAGCTCTTCTTTTCACTAGATTAGATGTACCCAATTCCTGCAACCGTTCTTCTTCATAGGTTTTAGCCTCCAGACCTCTAATCATGTAATAATGATTAATCGTCTAATAGTCTAATCATGCCTGAAAGAAAGTTCTGATCGGTCTGCAAATCCACGTTGGAGAAAACCTCTGCAGTTGTGTGTCTGTGTGTTAAACTGTGTTTGTACAAGGAAGGCTGCTTTTGCAGAAGAGAGATTCCATGATCAGCTGCCCTTGGCCACCCCTGATGGCTTTGAAAAGAAGGCAAGCCAGCAAACGGCTTAGCCACCTGCTGGAGATGTCAAGATGTCAAGCCTTTCCGAGGTCCCAAACTTTAAAAAGACAGCCAGACAAGAAAAACAGCCAAACCGAACATTCAGCGTGCACAGATGTGTCTTCTCATCCATATTCTCTCTGCTTTTGCACTGAAGCCGAGGGAGCAAAATGTGAGAAATACATTTCCCTCGGAGGGCTTGGTGACAGTTTAAAACTGCAGTTGTCAATTAAATGCTTTAGGAAACAGAAAAAAAACATGGGGTCCCTGTCATTTTCTTGGCACCAACAGGTATTCCTTGACATACAACCATAATGGAGCCCAGATTTTTAAGTCATTGCAGTCATCAGCCAAAACATCACGTAACCAGACTTGATTTTATGACTGTTTTTCCAATGATTATAAAACAAGTCACTGCAGTTTTAAAGTGGACCATGTGATTGTTAAGCGAATCCCATTCTTCTCTGAATAGGTGGGGTTTTTTCCCCCCAGGAAACTGGCATACAGCACCGGAAACCAGTCAAATTGCAAATTGTGATCCCTTAATTATTGGATGCTGCAACTGGTTATAAATGTGAGCCAGTGGCCAAGCACCCAAAAGACAATCATACGACGGTGAGGAAATGGGAAGGTGGCAGTCATAACTTTGAGGATGAGTTGCAAGTAGCTTAAGTCTGTCGAAACTCTGAACAGTTATTAAATAACCAGTTTTAGGTCCAGAATTACCTATAGCCAAATCTTGGTGATGGAATTTGGGAATTGGTTTGCAGGATCTGGGGAGAATTTATGGTGTAATTGGTAGCACTTTCTCTCCAACGGGTCTCCTACTCTTAATCTCATTTTTAAATCCAACCCTGAATTGTCACCTGCCTCCCAGTGATATCACTGCTTCACCAATTGGTCCCGTCCTTATTGTTTTTAAAATATATATATATTATTTATACATTTTTCTTCGGTATACATAAAACTCAATATTTACATTGACAGTGTGTTGTCTGGATACAATTGATTTTGAATAACGATAACAAAAATTTTAACAATGCTATTTATTACAAGTATCATCAAAATATATTAATAATAATATTTGCTTATCCTTAATTATTCATCTTACATTATTTAATTAAACATTCTTTTCAATTTTAAGTTTCTAACTTCTGCTTCTGTTTTCTAGCCATTGGTAAAATGTCTCCCATGTTAAAAAGTATTCTGTTTCCTCCTTATTCTTAATTTTCATGGTTAATCTATCCATCTCGACACATTCTAATATTTGCTTTATTACATTTTCCTCGGCAGGGATATCTTCATTTTTCCAATTTTGTACATACGTTTACACGTTTTGCTGCTGTTAAAACGTGTCAAATCAAGTATGTATTTCCTTTATTGTATTTTTCTGGTAAGATACCCAACAAAAACAATTCTGGTTTTAAGTCTATTCGTTATTTTGTCATTTCTCCTAGCCAAATTCATATTTTCATCCAATATTTTTTATCCTTTGGGTCCCCAGCCCTTATTGAGAAGACTTCAGCCATTTATAAGCTGCTCGCTCTGGCTTTAGAATATCTGACCAGTCAGTTATCTCAAAAACCCTTTGCAAAATTTTTTGCTGGGATCGTTATATCCATGCAACAGATGGAAGCATCTGAGACTGAAAGAGAGAAACTTTAGAGATAGCCTCCCGTAATTCATTCACCCTACCCCGCTCCCAAATTTGTAGAATGTACCTTTCAAGAGAGTGAGGGGAGCATCCAGGCTGTAGCGACTTCCTACTGCATTGGTTGCCATGCAATGGTAGGCCCCAGCATCTCCTTCCTGGACATCCGTGATTTGCAGGACACCATGTGGAAGGATGATGAACCTATGAGCCCAAGGATGAAGAGGAAAGATCAATTCCTATGTTGGATCAAGTCAAAACACAAGAACACCCTAGCAAGCGCAGCAAAGATGATAAAGGATCTGGAGGCTAAATTAGAACTTCCATTCCCCATGTGTAGAAGGTCTCCTGCCTTGAACAGAGGGTTGGATTAGAAGACCTCTGAGATGCCTTCCAGCCCTATGATTCTATGTTAATAGCAATAGCACCAGTGGTGGGACTCAAATTTTTTTTATTACCGGTTCTGTGGGCATGGCTTGGTGGGCGTGGCATGGCTTGGTAGGTGTGGCAAGGGAAGGATACTGTAAAATCTCCATTCCCACTCCACTCCAGGGGAAGGATACTGCAAAATCCCCATTTCCTCCCAATCAGCTGGGACTTGGGAGGCAGAGAATAGATGGGGGCGGGGTCAGTCAGAGGTGATCTTTACTGGTTCTCCAAACTACTCAAAATTTCCACTACTGGTTCGTCAGAACCTGCTGAATACCACCTCTGAATAGTACTTAGGCTTATATATTGTCCCACAGCCCTCTCTAAGCGGTTTACAGAGTCAGCCTATGGCCCCCAACAATCTGGGTCCTAATTTTATCAACCTCAGAAGAATGGAAGGCTGAGTGAACCTTGAGCTAGTCAGGATCAAACTCCTGGCAGTGGGCAGAATTAGCCTGCAGTACTGCATTCTAACCACTGTGCCACCAAGGCTCCTTGTTCTGTGTTCTAATCCCTCTATGAGTTTCTTAGAGCTGATCATAGATAGACACACTGGACCATTCTGACAATCCAGAGATAAGCCCGTCAGTTGACACAACTACCTTCAGGCATCAAGCTTAGGCATAGACCACAGCTTGCAAGTCACAACCAGTGAGGCTTAGCAGCTGCAACTTAACTAACTCTGTTGAGTTTGATGCAATGAGTGAGCCCTGCATAATTTACCTTGGTTCCGAAGGCACAGCCTCCTTGTCTTTCTGCCAAGTGATGACCGGAGCAGGCAAACCTTTGATCCGACACTCAAAACGAGCCATGCCATTTTCTGGCACAGATTGGGGTTCTGGATGTTGGAAAAATGGAGGCAAGGCTGTGGTAGGAGGTTGGGGGGGAGGATAACCATTGACAGGAGATCAGAGAAAGAGGAAAGAAAGAAAGAAAGAAAGAAAGAAAGAAAGAAAGAAAGAAAGAAAGAAAGAAAGAAAGAAAGAAAGAAAGAAAAAGGGAGGCATGAGTTACAACTTACTATTGATAATTGCTTTGCGTTTTTTTGGTAGAATATTTAGTTTATTCAAGGAAAATTACAATACAAAGCACCAAAATATGAATATTAAAAAAATATATTTTTTAAAATAGGGTTAATTTTGGGGATGACTTCGAATTGAAGAAGGATTATTAAAACAACCTGTTTTGGGTATGGTCAAACATCAAACATTACATATAAAATTGTGTTTTCTCTGAATAAGACAGAATAATTGAGAACTGAGTCTGCTTGGGATAAATTATAGGAATGATACAAAAATATTTTCTTTTCATTCTGCCTTTTACTCTTCTTGCTGCATGTGGTTTTCCCCAGTAGTGAGTTTAAAATTCGGTTCGCTATTGCATCCGCAGAGCATTTTTGATGACATCTGAGCGAGTGGGAGGAGCCTCCCACCACCGGCACTACCGGTTTGCCGGAACCGGGGCGAACTAGTAGCAACCCACCACTGTTTTCCTGTTGTCTTATCTTTTGCATTCTGATACGTCTATTGACTGATCAATCAATCCATAATCCACAATAATACTTTAAGGAGAGGGGGGAAAATGAATTCCTTAGGAGGATTGTTTGGATGGCACAATCTCTGTAAATTGGGTACAGTTTTTTTTTTAATGAAAACCGTGAAAATAAAACACCAATTTCACTCAAATCAGGAGATTTGCTTTACTGTGTACATTTCCTTGGACAACAAGAAACTATTTTTTGTACTTTAAAGCTAGCAGAGGGAGTATCAAATTTCAGACGGGTTTCGCTTCCTTGCCTGGCTATTTAACCTGTCAAACAAGTTTTGCTAATGGACGCAGATTAATAAAATAGGCTTTATGGATAAGTCGCTTACATAAATGATGCATGGGCCATTAGAATGAAATGCGATCAGGATTTATTGAAACAGTTGTGTTTCTTCCTATATAGGTTGTCCTTGACTTATGACCACAACTGAGGCCAGAACAGGGGCAGGTTTCAAAACCTGTCACTATTGGTTCGCTCGTAGGTGCGTGCACGTTCACACGCGTAACACTTCTGCACATGCGCAGAAGCGTCCAGGTGGGTGGGCAGACCTCCCGCCACTGCGGCTACCAGTTTTCCCAAACCGGGGCGAACCGGTAGCAACCCACCACTGGGCCAGAACCTCTGTTGCTAGATGAGGCGATTGTTAAACGAGGCGTGCACCGTGACCTTTTGCCACGGGGGTTAAGCGAATGACCGCTGTCGTTCAGTGAATCCTGTGGTCATTAATCAAATCAGGCTTTCCCCATTGACTTTGCTTGTCGGATGCTGGCTGGGAAGGTCACAAATAGTGATCACATGGCCACTGGGACACTGCAAACTGTCATAAATACACACCAGTTGTCAAGCACCCGAATTTTGATCACTAAATAAACAGAGATCCAGTTGTTCTGACCAAATACGACAAACCCTCTGAAGTTAACTCAAAAGATTCCTTTATTAGGAGCGCTGGCAGCCCTAGCAAAAAGTTTCTCTTTCACCGCAGGCTAACAAGTCTGTCTGGCAGGGAGATTAATAATTGTCTGCCACACCTATTCATCTCCGCCCCCCTGCCTTTTATCCTCAGAGCTAGGGCGGTGGCTCTTCCGTCCCAAGGATCAGCCCATAGATTTCGCTAGCAGCGGTGGCTCTTCCGTCCCAAGGATCAGCCCATAGATTTCCACTGCTCTCCTCTCCTCTGCCTTCTGTGTCTGCGCGTCAGGCACTGGACCCAGCTGTTCCACCTCTTCCTCCTCAGCCACCTCCAGATTTGGGGGTTGTTGACTCCCCATCGGAGAGCTAATGGATGGCCCAGGCTCTGCCTCTGTCTCTCTCTCTCTGACAGCTCCATTCCCTCTTCCCCCTCGGAGCTCTCAGGTTGCCTTGATGCTGACCCTGACTCCCACACCTCCTCCTCATCTGATTCGGCTGCTCGCTTGAAAGGCTCTTGTAACAAATTGCAGAGGACAGTTACTCACAAGATTCTCGGAGCATCAGAGTTTGGCCAGTGACGGACCCAAACGGGCCCTGAGTGGTACAAGAATAATTTCCTTCCACGCTGGAGCCTCCTGAGTGGTTGTCGTGTTTCACAGCTGCTTCGATTGACGCGATCAACAAAGAACCGTTGGGGAGGACACGGAGGTTGTCTGCTTCTCTCAGCGGATGCCCGTTCTTCTTCCACATAATATTGGAAAACTGCTCACCGGATGGAAAGGAACGGAGACCTAGCCTTGGGAAGAAGAAAGGGAGCAAGGAAGCGACAAGGGAAGAGAAAAGATTACTCGGTGCTGAGAACCAAGAATGTGCAAGAAAGTAGCTCAACTCAACCCTGCCTTGATTTTGTTTGGTATAAGGTGGAGCAGAGACCAACTCTAGCAAGCTTTCAAGATTCTGTTATTATTACCCTACATTGATGTTTCTCAACGTTGGTGTTGTGGCCTGCTGGTCAGACAGTGAGGAGGTTGGGGAGAAACTTGGGCCAGTCCTGAAAGCTGGGGAAAGCTCAGGCAAGGGCTCTGCGTCAAGGGCAGAGAGGGAGGTAGACAGCAGCGAGGCAGAGGAACAACTGGAGCCTGTTCCCAGTGCGTGCATGCGTAGAGCTACCAGAAGACAAGAACAACTCAGAAAGCAGGGTCGACTCGGAAGTAAAGTCACACTTTGGAGGTGATTGGCCCCTCCCATAGGAAACAAAAGAGGAGCGAATGGAGAGTGCAGGAAACAATTTGTTCATTCCGTGACTCTGAGACTCTGTTCCAAATTTTGCCTTGTACTGCGGTTGGAAACAAGTTACGTGGCAGCTTGCCAAACGAGATAAGGTGTGTTGAGAAATATTCCTTTGAAAAACTGTTTGGACAAACCTTGCTGACTGTGAATGAACGTAATTCACAGCTGTGTAAATAAAAGAGGTTTTGCCAGAAATTCCTGCCTCCTGCTTGTTAAGGGAGCCTTGGTCAGAACAGTTGCTGACCTTAAGACCGGTGAACCTCCAAACCAGAATTTTTCTTACTGGGAATTATAGAAAGAAAAAATAAGAAAGATACAAATTATTTATTACTGCATATACTCACAGCGGCATGAATAGCCTTTGCTCAAAAATGGAAAGAGAAAGATATTCCAACTGAAGAGGAAATATTACTGAAAATCTTTAATTGTGCAGAAATGGACAGACTCACTTTGGAACTCAAGGATAAAAGCAAAACGAAGTGTCAGCTTTGGAAGCCATATTAGGCCGGAAGCTCCAATGCTGCCACCTTCTCGTGTGTGGGAAAGTAGGAGGGGGGATTAAGGAGAGGGGTTGTTAGTAGACATAATAGCATTCTTCCTGTCGCGGTCTGGCATCTGGAGGAGTGGTCAGGGGGCTGGATTGCGATGGAACCGACGTTGATTGGAGCATATGACTGACTGGGGGGAAAAGGGGATGGTTTTGGGAGCTTTGACTTACTGAAGGAAAACCTTGGAGTTGGGGTTTTTCTGGAACGCTGACACTAAGTACTACAAAATCTGGGAACAATTTTATGATTGGATAGATAACAAGAGGGTAGCCAAGACAAATGTATAGTGTTAGAACAAAAATATAGACGTTATTATAGATAAATGTATGTTTAAGAGATGAATAAATATACAGAAATAAGGGAAAAAGTATTAATATCATATTATCTTTAAATAATGAACAAAGCTAAAGAACTATACATTTATACGAGTACTAATATTATTGTAAAGTGACCGAAGATGTTTGGAACCAGTGATGTCATATCTATATCCAATGTTTTTTAATTTTGTATTATTAATAAAAAACTTTTTTTAAAAAAAGACCTGGGAACTTCAACTGCCAGAATTCCCCAGCCATGCATGGGGAATTTTGGGAGTTGAAGTCCACAGGTCTTAAGGTGCGCCAAGGTTGAGAAACACTGCCCTAAAACAATAAAGCAGGATTCCTGGAATCCTGACAGTGTCTTTTTCTTGACCGGACCTACCTCAAAGGGCTGACCTCAGGAAACAGACTGCAGCTCAGCTCCAACATCTCACTGGGGTTGAGGGTCACTTGTCCAGTTCCAGAGCTGCAACTCAACTCCAAGGCCTGCATTCGAGAGGGTTCTCCTGTAGAGAAATGAGACAACCCCCCAACTCATGTTAACCCATGGTTTGTAAAATTACAGTCTACGGAACCGGTCCCAATGGGCCAAGTTCTCACAGTGCATAAATCAAAATGCAGCAGGCCCATTCCAGCTCAGTGTGTTGAGTAAGCACAGATCAAGGTTTTTAAGAAGAGACAAACGTAGTCCAATTATTTGCTTGAGCAGGAGGCTGGAGGAGAAGAACTCCAAGGTCCTTTCCAATTCTGTTATTCTGTTATAAGGGCTCATTGGGGGGAAAATGGAATTTTCTTGACAAGTAGGTAAATGATTTCTTTGCAAATAAAAACAAGACATACTATTGGAGAGAGAGGGGGAGGGAGGGGGGAGAGAGAGATGGAGAGAGAGAGAGAGAGAGAAAGATGGAGAGAGGGAGATGGAGATGGAGAGAGAGACAGAGAAAGATGGAGAGAGAGAAAAAGAGAGAGATGGAGATGGAGAGAGAGATGGAGAGAGAGAGAAAGAAGGAGAGAGAGAAAGATGGAGAGAGAGAAGGAGAGAGAGAGAAAGATGGAGAGAGAGAAAGAGAGAGATGGAGAGGAGATGGAGATGAAGATGGAGAGAGAGATGGAGAGAGAGAGAAAAAAAAAGAGAGAGATGGAGATGGAGATGGAGAGACAGATGGAGAGAGAGAGAGAAAGAAAGAGAGAGAGAGAGAGAGAGAGGGAGAGAGAGAGAGAGAGGGAGAGAAAACACACACCTTGGCAAGAAAGAGTATATCTTCATATATAGGAGAACATATAGGTAGCTCTTGACTTACAGTGATTCATTTAGCAATTGTTTGAAGCTACGACAGTACAGATAGTCCTTGATTTACAACAATTTGTTTAGTGCCCAACTCTGCACTGAAAAAACTGACTTATGATCCTTTTTCGCAGTTACGGCAGCGTCCCCGCAGTCAGATGATCAAAATTCAGGGGCTTGGCGCATGTCCACGCATATGTGCGTTCTCATGCTTACCTTTAGGTTTGGGCATGCACAAGCATGCAGTTTGGGCACTTGGTGTCTAAAAGATTCACCATCACTGGTATAGGGTCTCCTGCCTGAGCAGGGGGTTGGACTAGAAGACCTCCAAGGTCCCTTCCAAGAACTCTATTTTGATCGATTGATTCTGCTACTCTGCTTTCAATCAACCTGTCGTCGTCCCCCCACAGCTGATTTTTGTTTTCCTGGCTCACTTTTTTTTTATCAGCTGATTGCTGATAAATAGGCCGTGTTGTGGTGGGGGGGACGGGGGACGGTGTGCAGGGGAGAAGGAGGGAGAGAGGGAGTTAGGAGCCGAGAGGAAGCAAATACACTTATGAGCTTGTAATTAACTGCACCAATGCCCAGAATGAACACAAGAGACGTTGAAATGCTTAAAAAAAAATGCAAAGGCAGCTAGGGACCAAAAATAACAAAAAACAAAAACCCTCACATTATTGGCAAATAAAATGCTTAACTGCTCCATTAATTTAAAGTAGTCGGTTCTTCTTGTCTGTACAATCTATCCGAGTGCTAATATTTCAAAACTAAGCACTGCCTGCTGTTTAACCCAACAGCTTCTTCTCACCTGGGCTTCCTCATCTCTTTAATACAACACCTTTCCTTCAAGGCCTTCCTTCCTTCCTTCCTTCAATGATTAGGAGGCTAAAATGTACGAAGAATGGTTCCAGGAACCATTCATCAAGTCATTAGACTTCATCAAGTCTAATGAAAAGAAGGACCGGGGGGGGGGGGGAGGGCATATTAGCAGTCTTCCAATATTTGAGGGGCTCCTACAAAGATGAGGGGCTCAAATTATTTTCCAAAGCACCAATAGGCAAGACAAGAAACAATGGTTGGAAACTAACCTATTCTCCGAAGCACTTGAATGCAGGACAAGAAGCAACAGAGAGAAGCAACCTAGAACTAAGGAGGAATTTCTTAATGGTGAGAAGCAATTAACCCATGGAATAACTGGCCTTCCGAAGATGTGGGGACAGGAGGCTAATGTCAGGGATTGCAAGTAACACCCCCAACAAAAGAAGACTCGGAGGCTTGGATTTCCTCAGAGTTCCATTTTATTTAAGATGTCATATTGGCACATCTGGGAAAACCCGAATCTGAAAGTTTCTAGGTTTTCCCCATCCAAGTGAAAGTTCAAGCCCCTGCCAAACACCCACGTCCATCACATGGTCCAATCATCCACCGTCCAAATTGGAGATACCTCCCAGTCATCCGACTTCAGGTGCCAGGGAAAGGCGTCCTTGACACTCTGAGGAAGGAATGTTATTTTGACTACATATCACCCATACTCTATACAATCCCCCCTCCCCCTATATGTAACATATAATGAACAGTTGTGGGAATTGGGAATGTCTAGTTTAATGAAAAAAAAGGACTAATGATGGCTGTGTTCCTATATCTAAGGGGCTGCTACAAGAAGAGGGGATCCGATCAACCTATTCTCCAAAGCACCTGAGGATAGGACAAGAAGTAACAGATGGAAACTCATCAAGGAGAGATCCAACCTAGAACTAAGGAGACATTTTCTGATAGTGAGAACAATCAACCAGTGGAATGGCTTGTCTTCAGAAGCTGTGGGTCCTCCATCACTGAAGGCTTTCAAAAAGAGACTGTACAGCCATTTGTTTGAAATGTGATAGAGTCTACTGCTCGAGCAAGGGATTGGACCATAAAACCTCTGAGGTTCCTTCCAACGAATAGAATAGAACAGAACAGAACAGAATAGAGAATAGAGTAAAATACAGTGGTGAAATCCAAATTTTTTTACTACCGGTTTTGTGGGCTTGGCTTGGCGGGCATGGCAGGGGAAGGATACTGCAAAATCTTCATTCCCACCCCACTCCAGGGGAAGGATACTGCAAAATCCCCATTCCCACCCTTCTCCTGGGGGAAGGATATTGCAATACCACCAGCCAGAGGTGGTATTTATCAATTCTCCGAACTACTCAAAATTTCCACTACCGGTTCTCCAGAACCTGTCAGAACTTGCTGGATTTCACCCCTGGTAAAATATGGAATGGAATGGAATGGAATGGAATGGAATGGAATGGAATGGAATGGAATGGAATAGAATAGAATAGAATAGAATAGAATAGAATAGAATAGAATAGAATAGAATAGAATAGAATAGAATAGATATTGGAATGAAGAAGAGAAGAGAAAGGAAGAGAAGAGAAGAGGAGAGGAGAGGAGAGGAGAGGAGAGGAGAGAAGAGAAGAGAAGAGAAGAGAAGAGAAGAGAAGAGAAGAGAAGAGAAGAGAAGAGAAGAGAAGAGAATAGAATTCTTTATTGGCCAAGTATGATTGGACACACAAGGACTTTGTCTTTGGTGTATATGTTCTCAGTGTACATAAAAGGAAAATATACATTCGTTAAGAAGCATAAGGTACAACACTTAATGAGAATCATAGGGTACAAATAAGCAATCAAATCATACTAGGAAACAATCAATATAAATTGTAAGGATACAAGCAAGAAAGTTACAGTCATTCAGTCGTAAGTGGGAGGAGGTGGGTGATAGGAAGAAAATAATAGAATATTATTCTATATTCTAGGCGTTCACCCTTTTATGGTAGAGTTGGCCCAACACATTTCTGTATTTTTTTTCTCCAAGAACTCATGGTGACTGTTTTGTCACGCTGATGAGGTGCATGGAAGGGAAGAAGAAAGAAAAAGGAAGAAGAAAGAAAAAGAAAGAAGGCCTGTCTGTATTCTACCAACCCAACAGAAGGAATTCTATGCATTTGGCCTCCTAGAATTCCTGTCTCCTGCGGTGACCCACATAGTTGTTTAACACAAGGCTGGAGTTATTTATTGGCTTTATTTTTATCACTCTCCCCAAAGAGCCTCTGTCTCTGTCTTTGCCTTATATGCTGATTCCATTTAAGCAGATTTTAGAAATATGCCAAAGGTGCTTTTTTTTTTTTTTTCCCAAGAGGCAACCGGTAGGTTAAGTAACCACCTAACCAGCCTAAAAATATTTTCCTTCAACTCGAGAGAGAACTTTCCCAGGCCTGCTTGCCAAGAATCTTTTAGCTGATGCAACTCCAGAATAACCCTTGTACTTTGGGCAGGTGTTCTCACCCCAGCCGGTATAATAAAGTCAAATCTCTCGCGCGCATTCAAGCTCGGCTTCTGATGACATCAACGGTCACACCCAGAATAGTTTTCTTGGCAACGAGCCAGAGGCTTTTTTTTAAATCACTGTCTTCTTCCAAGAATTTTTCTTTGGCTTCCCATTCATCCTGCATCCCTTGGGATTCCCCGCCCCCCCCCCCCATGAGGTCTCTCCTGTCTAGCTTTCTGAGATTAATAAAGATCCACCAGGTGCAGCTACTAGTTGGAAACGTTGCTCGAAGAGAAATTTTTCAAAAAAGTTCTCTCCCCTCTCCCCTTCTTTCTTCTGAATAAATCTAACCCTTTGTCACTTTGACAAAGTGACACAGTGATGGCTAACCTTTTTCTCTTCCAAAAGCGTGTGTGCGTGCGTGTGTGCTGGCACCCATAATGCAATGTGCGTGCCCCCGTGCGTGCATGCACAACCCTCCCACACATGTGCATGTCATCCCCCCGTGCATGCGTACGAGGAGTGGGATTCAAAAATTCTAGCAACCTACACCACGATGGCGGGGGGGGGGACATGATGTTTTCGCCCTCCTTGGGCTCCAGAGGCTTTCCTTGAGTCTCCAGGAGGGCAAAAACAGCCTCCCCTGGGCTACGGAGGCCCTACAGAGGCCGGAAACAGGGCCATTTTTCAGACTTCTGATATTTCCGGTAGGCTCGTTTCTCGTCCTCCCCAGGCTCCAGGGGCTCTTTCTGAACCTTTGGGAGGGCAAAAACGGGTTTCCCCAGGCTCCGGAGGGCCTCCGGAGGCCAGAAACGGACCTGCTTCCACACTTCCGGAACATGCACACTACTTCCCACCCAGCTCCCCCTGCCCCTGTGCATGCGCATGCATCTCCAACATGCGCCCCGCTCGTTGCACATCCCAAAAATCAGCTGGTCAGCGGGAGGCGCATACGTGCATGTGCAGTGGACATGAGCTGGGTGATGGCTAGCATGCCCGCAGAGAGGGCTATGCGTGCCAGCTGTGGCACGTGTGCCATAGGTTCACCATCACGGGAACATGCTATCCAAGTATTTTGCCAGAAAACATCAACCGTAAACTCCATCTACAGTTCCTAATTTGCAAAAAAAATCAGCAACCGGTTCCCAGTGGTTCAACAGAAACCACAACCACAGTCCAGAAGGCTACAAATTTATGCACATGTATTTGCTCAACTCGTAGCAAGCTGAATAACTCTGAGTCTCAATCAGTCCGAGCTGTAAAATGGGCCTTTTTTATTTTTAAAAAGTGGAGTGACACAACTCAGCTGCTCTTCGACATTTCTAGTTAACATGCTGTTAGTTATGTCCTAATTGCTTATTTTTGTATTGTCCAATTTGTGTCTTTACCCTTTAGAAAGATTTTCCTGAGAATCATTTTACAGCATACTATAAAAAATAAATAATTACAATCCATTGATCTCTCACTCAGCCTCAGGGCACCTCACCTGTAAAATATGTGTATTTAATATACTCGCCCTTCATCACTTTGGTATTGAAATCTCCAAATGATAATTCCTGATTGTTGATGGAACATAAAGAAACTAGCAGAATTAATTCCTTTAAACCACTGCTGCCCAGTTTTTCTCCTCGTCTGAATACGCTGAGATTATTTTGCAAGATTTATTTGTTCTCCAGAAACTCAAGACACTTTTACAGTAGTGGCCAAAATTGTGGAAACATTTTGGGAAAAGTGTATTTTCTAAAACTAGCTAATAACACCACTTTTTTGGGGGAGTAGTACCCTAAAATTATATATCAATGGAAAGATAATTTAATCAAGAATGTAATGCAATAACTTTTATGAAGGATTTGCTATTAGAATAGCAGTTACAGTATAAAGAAGAAAAGTGAAACACGTAGAAAAAAATGAGATATACACAAATTATCACCATAGAAAAAATGAGATACAAAAATTATCACATCAGTTAATACTTAGCTGGGTAACCTTTAGCATGAATGACGGCCTTACAACATCATCCCATGGAGTGAACCAAGTCTTTGAGTTCTGCAGCTGTTCTAATGTGAAACCAAGATTGAATGATGGCTTCTATTAACTAGGTTTTATTGCTGGGTCGCTTCTGACTAACCAGTTTCTTTAGTCGGCTCCATAGGTTTTCAATTGGGTTAAGGTCTGGGCTATTCCCAGGCCATTCCAACAGTGGAATAGGATTATCTTGAAACTCCAAAAAAAAAAGTGATGTTATCAGCCATCATACCTCAAAAATACTCTTTTCCAAAAAGTTTTTCACAATTTTGGCCACTACTGTATACGTAGCTCTTCATCTGTACAACAACAATCTTGCAAGGTTAGGATGAGAGACAGCCCAGGGACCCCCCATGGTTGAAGCTGGACTTGAACCTGGGACAATACCATTTTCTTTACATGGCCATTGGATAAGAAATTCACAGTTCCTTAGCTTTTGCTGAGATTTTATGAAAAGCTTCAGGACTGACATCTCTCAACTCTGATGTTTGGGGCACAGGAAAATGGTCTCTTTTGTGGATTAAAAGAAGACACGGATTCCAAAGCATCAGAAGACAAGAAACAATGGATGGAAACCAGCCAAGGAGAGAAGCAACCTGGAATTAAGGAGAAACTTCCGAACAGTGAGGACAATTAACCGGTGGAACAGCTTGCCTCCAGAAATTGTGGGTCCTCTTATCACTGGAGACTGGACAGCCATTTGTCTGAAATGGTATCAGGTCTCCTGCTTGAGCAGGAGGTTGGACTAGAAGGCCTTCAAGGTCCCTTCCAGTTCTATTCCAATTGACACTGGATCTCAGTCCTTTTTGGGAATGAACACAGCTGTCCTAAAAGGGTGCCTTAGCAAAGAGACAGCCGATTAGAGTGAATAAAACCTTGGTCTTTAGAGTGTAGAGCAGACAAACAAATGAACAAAAGCCACCACAAAACTCACCCAAAGATTTGTATCTTCTGAGCTAACATGCAAGAGGTCCCAAACCTCTAAATAATAAATTGCAACAAACGTGAATACCGCATTCAGTTTTGGTCGCCACAATGTAAAGAAGATGTTAAGAGACTAGAAAGAGTGCAGAGAAAAGCAACAAAGATGATGAGGGGACTGGAGGCTAAAACATATGAAGAAGGGTTGCAGGAACTGGGTATGTCTAGTTTAATGAAAAGAAGGACTAGGGGAGACATGATAGCAGTCTTCCAATATCTCAGAGGCTGCCACAAAGAAGAGGGAGTCAAGCTATTCTCCAAAGTTCCTGAGGGCAGGACAAGAAGCAATGGGTGGAAATTAATCAAGGAGAGAAGCAACCTAGAACTAAGGAGAAATTTCCTGAGAGTTAGAACAATGAATCAGTGGAACAACTTTTCTCCAGAAGTTGTGAATGCTCCAACATTGGAAGTTTTAAAGATGTTGGATAACCATTTGTCTGAAGTGGTGTAGGGTTTCCTGCCTAAGCAGGGGGTTGGACTAGAAGACCTCCAAGGTCCCTTCCAACTCTGTTATTCTATTCTAACCTGTCTTTTGCTTCTTCTCTTTTAGCGATGTCTGACTTCCATGTAAGTTGTTCTACTGATTAATTGTTCTAACTAGCCAAGAAGTTTCTCCTTAAGTTCTAGCTTGCTTCTCTCCTTGATCCCTTCCAACTCTGTTATTCTATTCTATTCTACACCCAATTGATTCCTTTAAGTTTTGCACAAACTGTTTTGCATTTTTTGCTCAAGTTATTAGGGGAACGAAAGCCAGGAGTGCAGAATACTTCATGAGACCCTTCTCTGTGGAAAGATCTCAAATTCTGAAACCCCCAGTTGCAGCGTCCCAGAATCGTGCGATCACTTTTTGTGACCTTCTTGACGAGCGAAGTCAACGGGGAAGCCAGGTTCTCTTTTGTGAACTGTGTTACCATCTTAACAACCGTTGCAAGGAAGGTCCTAAAATGGAGCAAAAGCAGTCTCGCTTAGCAACAGAAATTTTGAACTCAATTGTGGTCATAAGCCGAGGACTACCTATACTCAGATTCATATAAAAGTGGTCAGCGTAGGGGGATGGGGGCAGGCTTTATTTTAGAGAAAATCACATCAGGAAAACAAACTGGAGCCTATAACATTGCTTTAAGAATTAGGTAGTCATTATGCTAATGCATCTCATCTTCACATTGACCTGAGTGTGTTAATTTACCTAAGATCTAGCTTCTATTTTCTGACTCAAATGTTCTTTTCAGGAACAGAATGTACTTGTCCTCCCCTCAGGTAGAGCACCTACTGACATCACCTGCTTTTCTGGAACATTTTCTATCTCTCAAGAACAGCCTAGGGTGGGTCATAAGGATCTATTTAGAACAGGGTTTCCCAATTTCCTGGGCCACAGCCCACTACTGGGCCATGGCCTGTTTTGAACTGGGCCATGAAAGGGGGGGGGAGTGCATGCAGCTCCATTTACACGAGCAACGGGCAAGCGTGCATATAGCTGCTACTCGCGCATAACAATTCTTTCTCCTTTCCCCCTCCTGACAGTCCGCAAAGTTTGGAGATCGCTGATTTAGAATTTTGGAAATCTAGTAGATCTGGGAATTCAGACCATTAAAGACCTTCAAGGTCCCTTCCAGATTCTGTTCTATTCTGTTCTGTTCTATTCCTTTTCCTTTTCCTTTTCCTTTTCCTTTTCCTTTTCCTTTTCCTATTCTACTCTACTCTACTCTACTCTACTCTACTCTACTCTACTCTACTCCACTCCACTCCACTCCACTCCACTCCACTCCCAATTTCTATCCTATCCTATCCTATCCTATCCTATCCTATCCTATCCTATCCTATCCTATCCTCTATTCTATTCTTTCATTTTCCTACCCCCGTGATGGTGAACCTATGGCACGCGTGCCAAAAGCGGCACGCAGAGCCCTCTCTGCTGACAAGCGCACCGTTGCCCCAGGTCAGATCTCAGTGGCTTTTCTTTCGTGAGCTTCTGTTTCCCTGCAAACTATGAAACAGAAGTTCACGAAAGAAAAAGATCTTACCTCTTGCCGCGCTGCCAGTGTTGGGATGCCCCACCTCCCGCCGGCCAGCTGGCCTTCGGGTCTCTGCTGCACATGCGCACGCTCGCGCATATCCACATATGTGCATGCACACCCTTCCGTTTGGGCATGCGTGCATAGTTTGGGCACTCAGTGTCTAAAAGGTTCGCCATCACTGCACTGTCCTGTCCTGTCCTGTCCTGTCCTGTCCTGTCCTGTCCTGTCCTGTTTCAAGACGGTAGCTGGGTTCTTTCTCCTAATCCATTTGCACCATTGATTGGGGTAACCACTTTGCAGGGGTGAAATGCTCCCGGTTCAGACCGGATCACCCGATCTGGTAGCGATGGCGGCAGGTGGTTCGGAGTACCGGTAGCAAAAATCCTTGCACCCCCCCACCCCACCTTGCCCAGCTGAGCCGCACGATCCTCAGAGGCTTTTTTTTTTTACTTTCAAAAGCATTTTTTCTACAACCTCTTCAGCTGAAGAGGTAGTAAAAAAATGCTTTAAAAAGTCTCTGACGATCCCAACTGAGTTGCCTGATCGTCAGAGAGGCATTTTTAAAAAGCCTCTCTAAAGATCCCAGCTGAGTTGCCTGATGGGCAGAGGCTTTTCAAAGCATTAGAAAAAATGCTTTGAAAAGTTAAAAAAAAAAAAAAAGTTGGCCATGCCCACCGAGTCACATTACCCCCCCCACCCCAAGCCATGCCCACAGAACCGGTAGTTACAAATTTTACATTTCACCCCTGCCACTTTGCCCCAGAAGACAGTCTGATGCCGTGTACAAGAATATCCAGCTTGAACCGGTGCCCAAAACCTTTAAGGCTTTAATAGATATTTTTCATTAACAGCCTATACAAAAGGCAACGTGCTTGCCAAGATGTTAAAACTTGCTCTTTCCTCTGAAGGGTGCTTATAAAAATAAAGCCAATGAGCTATAACTCTTTGTCAATATACACTGTGGAAGCTCTGGGAAAGAATTTTTTTTTAAAAATGCATTTGGATTTGTCAGCATCCAGAGCTTTTAAAAATTTAAGAAGCTTGATCGTACAGATGGATTAGATTAAGCTTTGGGTCACTGTGCATGATTGAGTGGTCCAGTGGTGAAATCCACTGGTGGGCGTGGTATGGCTTGGTGGACATGACTTGGTGGGCATGGCAGGGGAAGGATACTGCAAAATCCCCATTCTCACCCCACCCCTGGGGGAAGGATATTGCAAAATTTCCATTCCCACCAAACTCTGGGGCCAGCCAGAGGTGGTATTTGATAGTTCTCTGAACTACTCAAAATTTCTGCTACCGGTTCTCAAGAACCTGTCAGAACCTGCTCAATTTCACCCCTGGAGTGGTCCATGTTCACCCTTATGGCTTGCTTCAGCATCTGCAAGGGAAGAAAGTAAGGAAAGCATGTACACCAGAGTATCAACCCATCTAGGTTAAACCTGGCTTGGGCCCGAGTTATTTGAAAGACCATCTTTCAAAGATGGACCACCTACCTTGACCCATCAGAACAGGGAGGCAGGGAACTCTATGGGTTCCCTTTCCCTAAGGAAGTTTGTCTGAGTGTTTGCAGCATGACTACTATTAACAGACAGCCCAGGAGCAAAACACAGCACACAGAGCCCTAGACATTTAACAGTGATTTATATATAGAAAATATACAGAAATATATGTGGTATGCAAATACCTGACAAGCAATCAAACTTCTTCTTAACTCTACCCGGAGAACTCAGCAATGAATACCAGACACAAGGAGAGAGAATACACCTGGCTGAAATTTATAAACACCTCTTAAAGGGGTAAAAGACTTTGTGGGGTGGGGATTATTAGCTTTTTATTGCTATTCATATCAGGTTTTTATCTTTGCAAACCGTCCAAAGTCATTGAGAATGAGTTGGACAGCCATGTAAATGTTCTTAAATAAGTAAACAAATGATTGTTTAGAGGAATTGGCACTGTGTGGTCTGTCTCGCTTGCACGATGCCATCCCATGCACACAGTGTTATTGTGGGTTCTTCTGGAAGGTCTAAGCCCGCAGTCCCGTGTGAGACAAAAGCTCTGGAGCTTTAATCCAAAGAGCCACGGAGCTGTTTCTATGTTTCCCGAACAGCTGCCCGCCATGGCAGACAACAAACATCTTTGGAAAGCGAGGGGAATTTCAAAAGCTGTTTGTAATCCAACACGATGAATGTCCTAGGGCAGAACAGCAGGAGAGCAGAAAAAAAAAAGATAAAAAATAAAGCAGAGTCTAGAGCCAAGAGGGAGGGAGTCAGATGCTGAAAAACTCTTTTTAAAAAAGGGGCAGAGCCAATGTCCCATCGCTTGGCACCAGCAGTGACCATCTGGCCTTAGAATGCTGGGCTCGTTCTGAAAACTGGAACTGTACATGAGCCAGTTTGGCATCGCTTCTGTTTCGCCCAACAAGCTTAATGTAGCTCTTTTACTTGTGTGTTGTGATGTTTAAGGAAAAAAAAAAACCCTTTCCTCCCCAAAAGTAAAGGTAAAGGTAAAGGTTCCCCTTGCACATATGTGCTAGTCATTCCTGACTCTAGGGGGTGGTGCTCATCTACGTTTCAAAACCGAAGAGCCAGTGCTGTCTGAAGACGTCTCCGTGGTCATGTGGCCGGCATGACTCAACGCCAAAGGCGCACGGAACGCTCTTACCTTCCCACCAAAGGGGGTCCCTATTTTTCTACTTGCATTTTTTATGTGCTTTCGAACTGCTAGGTTGGCAGAACTGGGACAAGTAACGAGAGCTCACCCCGTTACGCGGCACTAGGGATTCAAACCGCCGAACTGCTGATCTTTCTGATCGACAAGCTCAGTGTCTTAGCTGCTCAGCCACAGCATCTCCAAAAGAGAGAAATACCACTTCATCTCTTCTGAAATGCCAGGGTGTCCCCTGCAATGCCTCCCAACTTTTGGTCACTGAAGATATGTGAGAAAAGATCATCTTCCCAGCTGTCAAACCTGGTTCATCTTTAAAACAATCCCCATTTTTCCAAACTGAGACTTTCGATTCCCCCCCCCTTTTGTCTAAAGACTCCCTTCTTCACCTCCGCTTGGAATACTGCATCCAACTTTGATCACCATGATGTCAAAAAGTTGTTGAGACTCTAGAAATAGTGCAGAGAAGAAGAACAACAAAACATGATTAGGGGACTGAAGGCTAAAACATACGAAGAACAGTTGCTGGGATTGGGTATGTCTAGTCTAGTGAAAAAAAGGACTAGGGGAGACACGATAGACATGTTCCAATATCTCAGGGGCTGCCACAAAGAAGAGGGGATCAACCTATTCTCCAAAACACCTGAGGGTAGGACAAGAAGCAATGGGTGGTAACTAACCAAGGAGAGAAGCAACCTAGAACTAAGGAGGAATTTCCTGCCCGTGAGAACAATCAGTGGAACAGCTTAGCCCCAGAACTTGTGGTTGCTCCATCAGTAGACGTTTGTAAGAAGAGATTAGACAGCCATTTGTCTGGAATGGTATAGGACAGTGATGGCTAACCTTTTTGCCATCGCGTGCCAAAAGCGTGGGGAGCATGGGGGGGGTGCTCACACCCATAATTCAATGCCCCCCATAGCCCCATGCATGCACACACGACCTCCCTGTGCTACCCCTGCTTTTGGCAAGTGACAGCAAAAAAGTTAACGGTGGGCCCAGTAGGCCCGTTTTTCACCCTCCCCAGGCTCCAGAAGCTTTCTTGGAGCCTGGGGAGGGTGAAAACAGCCTTCCCCTCCCCAGAGGCCCTCTGGAGGCTGGAAACGGCCCGTTTCCTGACTTCCAGTGGGCCCTGAAGGCCTAAAAATCAGCTGGCCGGTGCGTACATAGGGCAACGCTCATATGCCCACAGATATGGCTCCGTGTGCCACCTGTGGCACCTGTGCCATAGGTTCACCATCACGGATATAGGATCTCCTGCTTGAGCAGGTGGTTGGACTAGAAGACCTCCAAGGTTCTCTCCAACCCTGCTATTCTGTTATCTAACAACATATGATCTAAGCAACCAGCTTTCTCCTTCCCTCCTTATCCTTCTATCAGCTTTTTGAAAAGTATTTTGCAAAGTAAACAGAAGTGGAAGAACATTTTAATAGACCGATCCCATTATCAAATCAAAATTGTCCCGATGATGATGATGGTTATGATGATGATGATGATGATGATGGAGCACAGATGAGGTTACCTATTTGGGTAGTGAAATATCTTCAAGCAAACAACCAAGCTCAGAGAGCACCAAGGACAAACACCACAAACACCAGAAAACACATGATTGAAAACACAACCCGCTGAATTCACACCTATTTGTTCCCTGGAAAGGCCGAAGGACACGTTGGCAGATCCAGTAATTCCAGGTCATCACTTATTTCCCCACTGAGCCAGGAGAGTAATGGGCCAAATCCTGATTAATCTGCGATTTTAGAAAGAAACCAGCTGAGCTGCTTGGACAAATAATCCATTGGCTCACACAACCGAGCTTACTTGGTTGTTGGTCTTCTAAAACAGGGCTTTTTAGTATGTTGTCTAACTTTGCCATAGCTTTCCTCCCCAGGAGCAAGTATCTTTTAATTTCTTGGCTGTAGTCCCCATGTGCGGTGATCTCGGAGCCCAGGAAAATATATGGTACCCGGTCTCAAAACGTTAAATAGGGTTGATTCATGGTAGAATTTGGATTCTGGACCACCAAATTTGAAAGATAGGCTGGATTGGGAAATTGAAAAGAAATATTCCAGAATTCCAGGATGAAATCTTTATTCCCAAATAAACTATATAGATGTATCCATGGAAGCTGAAGGAGTCAAGCCTGAGTCCTTTTTTACTGCCATCCAAGTGCCCAAACATCCTATACCTTTTCAACAATTCTGTGGGATCTCAGAGGGTACCAGCCAGACAAGGTAGATCAGGCTATGAAACTGATGCCATGGAAGTCCTGACTGCTTTCATGGTAAAGCTACAGTAAAAAAAAATATTGCAAATCTGAATATACCTCCCCCTTCCTCTCTCTAGCTCCGTGTGAATTTGGGAGATGCCTAAGACACTTTCTTGAGTTACTTTCTTGGCTTGGACCCAAGTCCTGTTTCTTTGTCTTGATAGCAGCTCTTCTTCCTTCAAAGCCATTCCCTCTGCTACTACTCACAGACCCCAGAGGTAGTATAAGAATTTTGAAATCCCACCACCGCATGGTTTCGTAACTTGCCTACCAGAAAAACATACAAAGCCAAGAGAAGGTAGTGGACAGCTCCTTGCAGCTCCTAGACTGAAAAACTAAATTCCCAAATAACTTTCTATGACATCACAGCAGCTCAGCCAATCAGGGGAAGGAGCATTTTAATCTAGCTCAGTAGGTATGAAGCACCATCAGCCTGGGCTCTTATCAAAACACGAAAAATATCATGGCGTATTCCAATTTTCAGGCCAGAAATGCTTGTCACTGCTCTCTCTCAGTCAAGATTTGGACAGTGCTCTGAATTCATTAGACTTTCACAGTACAAAGCGATTATGATAATCAACCTTAAGTTTATTAGCTGCCTTACTCACTGGTCCATAATCAATCCCATTTTCCAAAGCTAGGTATTATCAGCCTTGCTCTGATAATCCAAATCTCCCAACCGCTTTCTCAGTAATTTCTTCAAGCAAAAACATGTTCTTCCTAAATATCCTATTTGTTCAACTGTGGTCACGCCTTAAAGGATAACACTACGACATTTCCTGAACTGCCAGTTGCTTGAGATATTGTTCGTTTCTCATTGCAATTTTTCAATCCATTTTTGTCAAAATTCTTAGATCTATTGTTGGTCGGGTGTCTGGAGCTGTGTTCCTCCAGCTTGGCTACTTTTAACCTGTGTGGACTTCAACTCCCAGAATTCCCCTGCCAGCATTTGGGTCACACAGCCTTTGAGAGAAAGAGAGTGAGTAGCGGAAAGAATTAAGATTCTGTAAACAATGCACAATGTGTCTGCTTCCCTGCACAACGCAATGGAAGCAGACACAAGGGGAGAAGCAACAACCTTCTCTTTCAACTAGAAGCAGAATTATCATATTTTTCAGAGTATAAGATGCTCCGGACTATAAGATGCACCTACCACAGCATCGCTGTGGCCCGTTTGCCACAGCTTGTTTGCCGTGGCTCATTTGCCACAGCCTGTTCTCTGTGGCCCATTTGCAGTGGCCTATTCATCACTGGCATGGCCCAATCGGTGAGGCCCATTTGCTGCTGCCGATCCCCGTCACCTGGAACCAGCCGAAAATTTGATGCATGGAGGCCAAAAGCAGAATGTGCAGAGGCCGAAAATATGATGTGAGGAGGCCGAAAATGGCTGAAGGGTGGACGGGGCTTTGGCAACATTCAGTGCATAAGACACACCACAATTTTCAACCACTCTTTTTGTGGGGGAGTGCATCTTATACTCCGAAAAGTACGGTAATCCAACAACACAACGGTCCTTCATCATACAACCCACTATGGAAATAGGGATGAGAGAAGGTATTGAAGATCACAACTGGGTCAGTGGAGAAAATGATTCTGAGAAATCACCAGACAAGAGCCAAAAACTCCAAGTAACAATTGATTTATGATCATTCCCAATAGGGGTGTCTGCACATTTTGGTCAAAAAAGTCAAGGTAGTGATTCAACAGTGAGATTAATAAATGCCACCTGTTTTATATGTACAGCATGCTTCAATGCCACTGTTGCATCCTGAAGACACCTTAACAAAATAACAGAATTGGAAGGGACCTTGGAGGTCTTCTAGTCCAACCCCCTGCTTAGGCAGGAAACCCTACACCACTTCAGACAAATGGTTATCCAACATCTTCTTAAAAACTTCCTGTGTTGGAGTATTTACAACTTCTGGAGGCAAGTTGTTCCATTGATTAATTGTTCTAACTGCCAGGAAATTTCTCCTTAGTTCTAGGTTGCTTCTCTCCTTGATTAGTTTCCACCCATTGATTCTTGTCCTGCCTTCAGATGCTTTCAATTCATCAATTCCTTCAATTCTTCCAAAGTTCTGCCAATAATAGAGGGATAGGGGAGCTATGGACAGAAACAGGGTTTGCTGCACTTATAAGGACTGAAACAAAGGTTTGGGGAAAAATCTCCCACCCACCCCAGTTGTTGTCTTGAAGTGGGACACACACATACTCCCTCCCATATGTCATTCCAAAGAACTGTCACCGTGAGCACAATGCCTTAAATACAATTAGGACCAGGGGTGAAATCCAGCAGGTTCTAGAGAACCAGTAGTGGAAATTTTGAGTAGTTCGGAGAACTGGCAAATACCACCTCTGGCTGGCCCCAGGAGTGGGGTGGGAATGGAGATTTTGCAGTATCCTTCCCCTGGAGTTGGGTGGGAATGGGGATTTTGCAGTATCCTTCCCCCAGAAGTGCGGAGGGAATGGAGATTTTGCAGTATCCTTCCCCTGCCACGCCTACCAAGCTACGCCCACAGAACCGGTAGTAAAAAATTTTGGATTTCACCACTGATTACGACCTGAGATTGTCCTGTCTGGTGAGTATGGAGAACATTCTCCTCCAAAGCTGAGGCACATTTAGAGAGAGTACCTATTTATTTATTTATTTTTACCAGAAGCACCTTCTCTAGAGATTGCATAGCTATCTCTAAATACAAGTAAAGAATCCACTAAGCCAGCTAATGGCATCTTTGGTTACACCAGTTAATAGCACTGATTGATTGCCTAGTGAAAAGAACAGGAAAAAAAACCACCAGAAGCTCACATGATCTCTCTCAGCAGGAGGAGGAAAAACACGAACATCTGCAGAACTCTCAAATGCACACCTGTTGCCAGGAACATTCAGAAAGGTTATCTGAACCCCTCCAGGCTGTCAGCGTTCCAAGTAACACCCCCACCAAAAGAGAACTCCGAGGCTTGAGTTTCCTCAAAGTTCCATTTTATTAGAGATGTCATATTGGCACATCTGGGGAAATCCAAATCTGAAAGCTTCCAGGTTTTCTCCACCCAAAGGAAAGTTCAAGTCCCTGCCCAGCACCCACATGTCCTTCACAAGGTCCAATCAACACACCGTCCCAACTGGAGATGCCTCCCAGTTCCAGCCATCCAGGTGCAGGGCAAGATGTCCTTGACTCTCTGAGAAAGGAATGTTATTTTGACTATATATCATCCTGGCTCCATACAATCCCCCCTCTCAATTTCCCACAGACGTAAATGTGGCAGGCTTGAAGGCCCAATGAAAAAGATGGCTTCCAGGCCTGACAGGCTGCCTCCCCACCCCCAATTAGAGAAGTGTGTCCTACAACGAGAGTAACATAGTGGTTAATTTCAGCATACTAACCACCTCTCCCTCCCCCAGGGGGATCCTTTGGCTTATCAGGATACTTATGGAATTGCTTCACTAACCAATCTGCCTTGACATTCCAGTTTTTAATCCAAGTAGCTCAATAACAGAGGAGAGGAAAAGAGAAATAGCAACAGCACTTAGACTTATATACCGCTTCGTAGTGCTTTACAGCCCTCTCTAAGCTGTTTACAGAGTCAGCCTCTTGCCCCCAACAATCCGGGTCCTCATTTTACCCACCTCGGAAGGCTGAGTCAATCTTGAGCTGGTCAGTCGGCAGAGTTAGCCTGCAATCCTGCATTCTAACCACTGCACAAGGAAGGAAGGAAGGAAGGAAGGAAGGAAGGAAGGAAGGAAGGAAGGAAGGAAGGAAGGAAGGAAGGAAGGAAGGAAGGAAGAAAGGAAAATAGCCATAGCACTTAGACTTATATACTGCTTCATGGTGCTTTTACAACCCTCTCTAAGAAGTTTACAAAGTCAGCATCTTGCCCCCAACAATCTGGGTCCTCATTTTACTGACTTTGGAAGGCTGAGTCAACCTTGAGCCAATCATGATCGAATTGCTGGCAGTGAACAGTTAGCCTGCAATATTGCATTCTAACCACTGCACCACTCAGGAAGGAAGGAAGGAAGGAAGGAAGGAAGGAAGGAAGGAAGGAAGGAAGGAAGGAAGGAAGGAAGACAAAACAAATCACACAAACCTAACAATCAAGGGTTCCATGACTTTAATTCTAGAACCCAGAAGAGTTTCTATGCATGATTCCGACACACAAAATTAACTTACTGCCCAAACAACAATAATCTGGTTAAATTGTTTCCTTTTCCCTCTGTGGTGTAAATAGAGTTAGAAAACTTTGGGAAGGAGGCCAACAGCAAATTACTCTGCAATTAGATCCTCGGTCCTCTCTTAATTATATCAGCGAAGGGTGTTTGCAGCCACACCATAGAAGCTCGTTTCCATGTGACAAGTATTCTGCATCTTATTTTAAGATATAGGCCTCTTGGCCACACGAGGCTCTAACTTAAACCCATGAAACTAACTCATTTCCCATTCCGCAATATGGCTTTTATTTCTCAAAAACAATAAAAGGGCGCAACGTTTTGAAGGCTGAGAAGGCCAGCTGGTCTCCGAGAACCAAGCTGGGTTCTGTTCTCCAAAATGCAGGTGGGACCAGTCAACATCCTAAATTTGAATTGAATTTACATTTTAAATCTGGTTTAATATAGCTAATACGGTTATGCTCCCTGCACTGCATCACTGGTCCTTTCTGTCCCATTGAAAGTTATTTGGAGTTGCATTTGTCTTCCTTTTCAAAAGCAAAGTTATCTCTGTGCGCTTGGCTGCAAATTCCATGAGTTACAAGTTGTTTGAAGCACTTTCTTTCCCACCTTCCCCTTCTCTTCTGGGGTTGGTTTTTTTTTTTTTTTTTTTTTTGTAACTTGGCGGGTTTATCATTTTTTTTTTATTTTAAAACAAAAACAAAACATAAAACCATCATCCTTTCAAACAATTACAGACAGTGTCGATCGGTTAACATTCTTTTGTGCATAATCCCATTTCCAAAGGGATGTAACAAAAGCTTATTTCTCATAAGAAAGAACTTCACATATTTTATCTTTACATCAACCTCATATTTCATATTTCATCTCCATGTTTTATTATCTATCCATTGATAAAACAAATCCCATATCAAATAATATTGTGTGTCTTCCTGTTCTCTAATTTCAAATGTCAATTTACTCATTTCAGCACATTCCATAATTTTCTTAATCACCTCATCATCAGTAGGTAACTTCTACTGTATACAAATTGAATAAAATAAAATAAAATAAAAATAAATAACTTCTCTCCTTTCCAATTTTTAGCAAATAGAATTCTAGTTGCTGTTAAAACATTCACAATTAAATATTGCGGGCTTATCATTTTTTAAAACATTCTTGGGAGTCAGTGTACAAATAAATCCTCCTCCACCTCCTCCTCCTCTTCCTCCTCCTCCTCCTCCTCATTTTATTCACCATCTGCTCCAAGCCACATGGATTCCCACCATTCTCTTCCCATATCACTCCAATTTTTTTTAAAAAAAATCTTAAATCCAGAGTATTTGGAATAGAATTTCCACCCCACCCCAAAAAAGGGATATTGTATGAAGAGCCTATAATGAGAAATATTATAGCATCCCCTTCTACAGCAGACGCAGGAGGTCTAAACAGTTGCTGCTGGCTTTTAATTCTTTTTTGGGGGGGCGGAGCAGGGGGAATTAAGAAAGAAACAGATGCTCAAAAATCCCACCTCAAAAAAAAGCATCCCTAAAATAAAGACAGGGAGTCTACAAAAGCAGACCGCCGAGAGAAATTGCATTAGCCGAAAACGATTTAATCGGCATAATTAAGCTTAAAAGGCAGGAGATCTGTCCCTTTAGAGAGCCCCCCCTTACAGAACAAGCAGCCCATGTGTGAGCACAGCCCTTGGCAAAAATCCTGCATTTGCCTTCCTGCAATTATTTCTTCACTGTAAAGAGGCACAGAACTAGATGGAGAACTTGCACAAAGCAAGCAAAAAAGATGAACTTTTGGTGGACTCGGAATGAGTGTTGGTAACTTTGTGTAGGTCTTTCCAGAACCCAAGATTCTAGAGCAAGCAGCATTTTTCAAACTTGGCAACTTTGAGATGGGTGGACTCAGGGGTGAAATGCTACGGGTTCGCACCGGTTCAGGAGAACCGGTAGTGAAAAAATGCTACCGGTTCCTCTGAACTGGTATTTCCAACGATCAGCTGTGCCATGCAATTTATATTTGTTAGAAAGCAGGAAATCCTGCTTTCTAGAAAATCTAAATCGCGTGGCACAGTGTTTCCCCCCCCCCCCCCGCTGTTCTACTTACCTTGTTAAGCTTCCTTTATCTGCGCGAAGTGAGTGTTTGGAGCACACCACGGATGCATGGGCAGCGAACCGGTGGCAATCCGCGGAGGATTTCACCAGTGGGTAGACTTCAACTAGAAGTGGGTTTCAGCAGGTTCTGACCAGTTCTGGAGAACCGGTAGCAGAAATTTTGAGTAGTTCGGAGAACCGGTAGTAAAAATTCTGACTGGCCCTGCCCCCATCCATTCTCTGCCTTCCGAGTCCCAGCTGATTGGGAGGAAATGGGGATTTTGTAGTATCCTTCCCCTGGAGTGGGGTGGGAATGGAGATTTTGCAGTATCCTTCCTCTGCCATGCCCACCAAGCCATGCCATGCCCACCAAGCCACACCCACAGAACTGGTAGTAAAAAAATTTGAAACCCACCACTGACTTCAACCCAGGGGTGGGTTCTAAAATGTTTTACTACCAGTTCTGTGGGCATGGCTTATTTTGTGGGCGTGGCTTGATGGTCATGTGACAATTCTTTAGGATTTAGCAGAGATACTGGTCTACCAGGCTTTTAACTGCTTGCAGAGCTGTACCGATCTACCCATTTATTTTTGGAGCCACTGGTCTACTACCAAATTGCCTTTTACCACTGATCAGCTGTAGGGCGGCCCTTTGAAGCCCCACGGCAAGAGTTTAAACAGTTTTTCCTTATAGCCCATCAGCTGGGACTCAGGAGGCAGCAATAGATTGGGGGTGAGGCCAAATAAAAGGTAAGAATAATGCGAGGGTGGTGGGAGGGCAGAACCGGTTCGGTGACATCATATTGTCACCGCTACCGGCTCGGCCAAACCGGGAGGAACCGGGCGGAACCCACCACTGCTTCAACCCACCTTAAAATTGCGGAGTTTGAGAAAACACCACTCTAGACTTAGAAGGTCCGTCACTGGAAGCTTTCAAAAAGAGACTGAACAACCATTTGTCTGAAATGGTATAGGCTCCCCTGGTCAAGCAGAGCGGGTTTGTTTAGAAGACCTCCGAGGTCCCTTCCAACTCCATTATTCTATATTCTATATGTGTCACATATGCACATTGTGATTTGTATGCTCATATTTTTCTGCATTTTGTTAGTCTAGCCACTGTGGCTTGTTCACCATTTTTCTTTTTTAAGGGAGGGTGCGAATTCAGGTAATTGTGGCTTAATCAGCGAAGAGGCCTAAACAAACCACGGATTAGCAAGAGCAGATCCAGTCCTTGAAAGTACCATTTGAACAGAGAAAAAGAAACCTGATTTTTTTTCATCTGCCAGTACAGGTAGTCCTCAACTTACAACAGTTCATTTAGTGACTTTTGAGAAAGAGAGAGCGGGAGAGAGAGGGGGGGAGAGAAAGAGAAAGAGATGGAGAGAGATGGAGAGAGAGAGAGAGAGAGATGGATAGAGAAAGAAAGAAAGAGAGAGATGGAGAGAGAGATGGAGAGAGAGAGAGAGATGGAGAAAGAGAAAGAGAGAAAGAGAGAGAGATGGAGAGAAAGAGAAATGGAGAGAGAGATGGAGAGAGAGAGATGTAGAGAGGGGGAGGGAGAGGGAGAGAGAGAGATATGGAGAGAGAGCGAGAGAGTGAGAGAGCGAGAGAGCGAGAGCGAGAGAGAGAGAGAACATAACACCTTGGCAAGAAGGAAGATACATATATAGGGGAACATATAGGTAGTTCTTGACTTACAGTGATTCATTTAGCAATTGTTTGAAGCTACCACGGTACAGGTAGTCCTCGACTTATAACAGTCCGTTTAGTGACCGTTCAGAGTTACAACAGCACCGAAAAAAGAGACTTATGACCATTTTTCATCCTTACGACCATTGTAACATCCCCAGAGACATGTGATCAAAATTCAGATGCATGCCAACTGGTTCCTATTTATGACGGTCACAGTGTCCCAGGGTCACGTGATCCTCTTTTGTGACCTCTTGACAAGCAAAGTCAATGGGGGAAGCCGGATTCACTTAACAACCATGCTACTAACTTAACAACTGCAGTGATTCACTTAACAACGGTGGCAAGAAAGGTCCTAAAATGGGGCAAAACTCACATAACAAATGTTTCGCTTAGCAACAGCAACGTTGGGCTCAATTGTGGCCGTACGTCAAGGACTACCTGTGTAGAGCAAGAGACTTGGAAAGCTTCATTTCTGCAGGTCAAGTTGTGCTAAAAGACACAAAAACAGAAGCAGCAAAAAGCTGGTAAAATGTAGAGGGGTGGGTGGGTGAGAAGAGACAAGCCTTTTCAAAGACTTTTCTTCAAGTATTTTGTCTTCCTGGAGGGATTCACTTAACCTTTTAAAAAATACATTTCGTGGCTTCTCCCAACTGCCTTTTCATCTTCACTTGAAAGCTTTAGCATATCAGGACTGATTTTATGTATCACGTGACTGACAGTGTAGCTTACACATAGTTTTATTGAATTCATTATAATTGCCTAACTTTGCGTGACACACAATGGCAGTCCGGTCTCTTCTTGAAAGCTTCCAGTGATGAAGCTCCCACAACTTCTGAAAGCAACTTCTGTTCCATGGGTTGATTGTTCTCATTGTCGGAAAATTTCTCCTTATTTGTAGGTTGAATCTCTCCTTGATCAGTTTCCATCCATTATTCCTTGTCTGGCCTTCAGGAAAATAGCTTGACCCCCTCCTCTCTGTGGCAGCCCCTTAAATATTGGAAGACTGCTCTCCTGTCTCCCCTGGTCCTTCTCTTCCCTAGACTAGCCAGTTCCTGTAACCGTTCTTCATATGTTTTAGTCTCCAGTCCCCTAATCATCCTGGTTGCTCTTCTCTGCACTCTTTCTAGAGTCTCAACATCTTTTTTATAGTGTGGTGACCAAAACTGGATGCAGTACTCTAGGGGTGGTCTTACTAAGGCTTTATAGAGTGGTATTAGTACCTCACTTGATCTTGATTGAATCCCTCTGTTAATGTAATTTAGGACTCTAGTCCAACCCCCTGCTCAAGCAGGAAACCCTGGGCTATACCATTTCAAACAAATGGTTGTCCAGTCTCTTCTTAAAAACTTCCACTGTTGGAGAACCCACAACTTCTGGAGGTAGGTCAGGGGTCGGCAACCTTAAACACTCAAAGAGCCACAAAGGTCCTAACCGGAAGCCCCCCGTTCAATTCTGGAGCCAACAGGAAGTCTGGTTCCCCCACCATAGAGTCTCCTCCTAGCGTGGCGTCCTTTTTCCTCTATCTGTCCTAACTGAAAGCCCTATCAATTGTGGAGCTGGCTGGCAACAGGGAGCCGCAGCAGAGGGGTGAAAGAGCCACATGTGGCTCCAGAGCTGCGGGTTGCAGACCCCTGAGGTAGGTTGTTCTGCTGATTAATTGTTCTCACTGCCAGGAAATTAGCTCTTTGTTAGTGGTCCGTGTGAAATATTTTAAAACTTTTTCCAGCCTTCCCCCACTCCCCTCCCCAAGAGATATACGGAAGGCAGTAAAATCAAAACCTTGCATTTCTTGCAACAAAATATCCTAACACAGCAACTTTCAAATAAAAATAAATAAATAAACGCTTGCCAAAGATCCTTGAGAAAAATCCAAGAGAAATCCATTCTCAAGGCCATGGCAATAAGGCAGTAAAACAGTTTTTTTTTTCAGGCAAAGTGAGAACTAAAATTGCCTTTGAGTTAGAGCGTGACTTTTTTTAAAAAAAAAAATATTAGTTTTAAAAGTAAAACAATGGACTTTGCTCAACGTCTCTGGTTTCTAACATTTGCATCTAAATCAAGTTAATAAGTAATCTGTTCCTTGATCTATATACAAATTTACATATCTCCTATTTCATTATATATCAAGTTGGCAGTATTTTACTTCCTAAACAACTACGCATGTATTTAATAAACCTATATTACATTCACAAATTCAATATACATTGATATATTAATATACATTGATATATACATTTCCAGACATTCATTATCCCTTGTTTTTGGCATTCTTCCCCTTATCTAACCAATTATAAAATATATTCCAGACTTCATACTATGTTGATTCACTTTTGCCTTTGAGTTCTAAAGTGAGTCTGTCCATCTCTGCACAGCTGTAAATTTTGTGTATTACTTCTTCTTCTGAGGGTATTTCTTTACACTTCCATTTTTGAGCAAATGCTAGTTTTGCCGCGGTAAGTATATGCAATATTAAATAGGTTACATTATTGTCATATTTGCCATCTGTCACGCCCAGTAAGAAAAATTCTGGCTTAAGTTCTATTTTAAACATTAACATCTCTTCTAACCAGCTCATTTGCTGCCAGAAACTTTTGGCTTTTGAGCACTTCCACCACATATGGTAATATGACCCTAGATCCACCTCACATTTCCAACAAATTGGGGAGTATTTTTTTACTAATTCTTGCCAATCTTGTGGGTGGGAAGTGCCACCTGTAGAACATTTTATACAGGTTTTTTTTATAAGAAGCCACCAGTGTGATTCTGATATTTAGAGTTAGAGCGTGACTTTTGTGGACAGATCCATGCAACTTTCTTAGCAAAGGGAGGGTTGGTTTTTGCCAGAGTCTCCTTTCACGAAATTTCCCCAAGTTTTAGCTTTCAGGCCTGGGATTCGTTCGTAGTTCCCCCACTCCCCAAAAAACTAACCAGGATCAACTCTACTTAACTTTCAAGGTAAGCTAAGCTCAGGTAGGTGCTGTTAAGTGGCAGCTGGAATGGGGATAATGACAAGTGTAGCATGCTTGAAGAGGCCCATTGCTCATTCTACGGGGGAGTCCTCGAGTTACGATCACAATTGAGTCCAACATTTACGTTGCTAAGCGAGACAGTCGTTAAGTCAGTTTTGCCCCATTTTACGCCCTTTCTTGCCTGTGAATCACTGGCAGATGATAAATTGGTAATCTGGTTGTTAAGTGAATCTGGCTCCTTCGTTGACTTTGCTCATCAGACGGTTGCAAAAGGGGATCAGGTGACCCCGGGGACACTGCAACTGTCATAAATATGAGTCAGTTGCCAAGCGTCTGAATTTGGATCAGGTAACCACGGGAATGCTGCAACGGTTGTAACTGTGAAAAACAGTCGTCACTGTGAAAAACGGTCCTAGGTCACTATTTTCAGTGCCGTTGTAACTTGGAATGGTCACTAAATGAACTGTTGTAAGTCAAGGACTAACTGTGTAACGTTGGGATCATGAGGTCCACAAGACCTCCTTATCCTGAGGAGCCTGAGTTGCGTAGGAGGCTAATGCCTCCTACTAAGGCAGCATTTAACATCCAGCTGCCTGCAATTACTGCGAGTTCAATTCTCACCAGGCTCAAAGTCGACTCAGCCTTCCATCCTTTCTAAGGTAGGTAAAATGAGGACCCGGTTTGTGGGGGCAATAAGCTGACTTTGTATAAATATACAAAAGTATGAAGGCTATTGCTTAACGCATTGTAAGCCGCTCTGAGTCTCCGGAGAAGGGCGGCATATAAAAATAAAATAAAAAAATAAAATAAAAAATCCTTAAGACTGCCAGCTGGGCTCGTCTTTATTTATTCATTTGTAAAATAGGTTAGATACAGTTAATAAAGTTAAATGTATTAACTTTTTCCATGCGACTCTCACCTTGATGATGTCCCAGAAGTTTTGTTTGTTTTTTTGTTTTAAACCTGCCTGTTCGCCTATGCCTTGGGGGAGGGTAACGGTGAAGCCCGATTTGGTGTGTGTTTTTGCAAGATATGTCAGTATATTTTGCTTAGACATACGTGGTCTCGTCTGTCCTTTATTATTTGTACTCTGTTAAAATGTAAACCTTCCACTCTGGAATGAGACTGCCGTCCAATCTGTGCTTCTCAAATGTTTTCCTTGATGACCTCAGCCTGCTTTTCAGAAAGTCTTATCAAACTTCAAGGACAGGTGTTAAATCCGCTTCCATCAGCACCACTGTAACTTTGGTCACTGAATAAATAGTCATAACTTGAGGAATGCCCTTATCATAAAACCCCTATCGCTGAAGGACTTTCATGTCATTTCAACAAATTGCCATTGGTATTTCATCTGTTTTTCATCTTCATAGGCCTCTTTGGGGAATCATGTTCGCAATATATTTTAATATGCATGGCAATCTTTAGAGTTCATTTAAATGGAATGGAATGGGATAAGGATAAGGATAAGGATAAGGATAAGGATAAGGATAGGATAGGATAAGAATTAGAGTAGAGTAGAGTGGAGTGGAGTGGAGTGGAGTGGAGTGGAGTGGAGTGGAGTGGAGTAGAGTAGAGTAGAGTAGAGTAGAGTAGAGTAGAATAGAATAGAATGGCAAGGAGATGGAGTGACCGCTGTAATCTGAAGTCAGAATAACAGAGTTGGAAGGGACCTTGGAGGTCTTCTAGTCCAACCCCCTGCTTACGCAGGATACCCCACATCACTTCAGACAAATGGTTATCCAACATCTTCTTAAAAACTTCCAGTGTTGGAGCATTCACAACTTCTGCAGGCAAGTTGTTCCACTGATTAATTATTCTAACTGTCAGGAAATTTCTCCTTAGTTCCAAGTTGCTTCTCTCCTTGCTGAGTTTCCACCCATTGCTTCTTGTCCTGCCCTCAGGTGCTTTGGAGAACAGCTTGACTCCCTCTTCTTTGTGGCAGCCCCTGAGATATCAGAACGCTGCTATCCTGTCTCCCCTGGTCCTTCTTTTCATTAAACTAGACATACCCACTTCCTGCAACCGTTTTCATATGTTTTAGCCTCTAGTCTCCTAATCATCTTCGTTGCTCTTCTCTGCACTCTTTGTCTCCCCTGGGGATGGGGAATGGATTTGTGTGTTATTCCCCAAAGAAAAACCACTTTTAACCAATTTGGGGTAACTTATCCAGGTTTGCGAAGTGCTGCTTTAAATCTAATAAAAGAATAAAGTAAAGATAAAACTTTTCCCTGTCCAGTTGTGTCTGACACTGGGGTGTGTGTGTGTGTACTCATCTCCATTTCCTTGTCAAAATTGCCAAAGACATTTCCATGGTCATTTGGTCCGCATGACTATACACTGAGGCACATGGAACTTTCCCTCCGAAGTGGTACCTATTTATCTACACACATTTGTATGCTTTTGATTCTTAAGACCATTGCAGCATCCCCATTGTCACATGATTTACATTCAGATGCTTGACAACTGATTCACATTTATGTCGGTTGCAGAGTCACGTGATCCATTTTTGCGACCTTCTGACAAGCCAGATTCACATGTTCCTAATTTAACAACTGCAATGATACCCTTAACAAAAATGGCGAGAAAAGTCTTAAAATGGGACAAATTTTAACTTAACAAATTTCTCATTCAGCAAGATAAATTCTGGGCCCAATTGTGGTCGTATGTCAAGGACTACCTGTACCAGGTAGATTAACAAGCTACAATTTAAAGATCCTGGAGAACGCCTGCAATTCTCCATTTCCTTTCCTGTATGGACCACAATGGAGAAGCTCCCGAAAAGAACCTGAATTTTTTCTGTTTCTCTCATTCTCCATCAAATGTGGCCATCAAATTCAGAATCCCAGCCCTGGGAGGAATTCAGATCACTGGAAACTTATCCTTGAACAGTTAACGATCCACCCGAGACAACAGTCATCACATTTCTTTCCTCTTTCCCCAAATCCATAGATCACTTTTTTTTAAAAAAAAAAATCTAATTACAGAATCTATATCCAGAATAAACCCAACCATACCAGATGGTCCATCAACACAAATACTGAAGATCCAGAAGACAAGCTACCTTGGAGGTTTCATGTCCATGTCAGAGGCCATCATACCAGCGACTGCCAGTAGGCTGTTAAGCAACAGGCTAGATCTGGGATCTCCTAACTTGGCAACCCTAACACTTGTGGACATCAGCTCCAGAATTCACCAGCCAGCTTGGAGAACTGGGAGTCGGAGTCCACAAGTCAACCTATCTGGGAGTTGAAGTCCACAAGTCTTGAAGTTGCCAAGTTTTAGAGTCCCCTGGGCTGGGTGATACAGTACTACATCTTCAGACTCTCTCAAGAGTTCCTTTGTGTTGGAATCTATGCATTAGAGGCAGCTTTGCCCTCTGAACGTGAGATACGAAGGCAGCTGCAAGGCAGGGAGATCCTTCAAGACAACTCATGCCAAAAACTGATGCTTTATGTTTCATTACTAAGTCTCTCTAATGTCGCATTCAGATGTTCTGAAGATCACTTATAGTATAGAAAATGTATATGTGATAATTTACTGAAGCTAGGATTGTATTTGCACAAAATTGGAAAAATGAAGAGATCCCTATGGATGAGAATGTGATTAGGAAAATATTAGAATGTGCAGAAATGAATAGGTTAACACTTGAAATTAAAGAGAAGGAACAATTTGATTATTATAACATATGGGAATTATTTTATCAATGGTTAGAGAATAAATATGAAAAGTGGAAAAAAAGCAGAGGAGTGAAAGAGAGAAAATGTTTTAATAAAGTTAAATAAGTTAAGAAGAGGACTGTTATAGCATTCGGTATGGTATATATTACTATTAGTATTAAGTTAAGAATAGATAAAATAATAAATATGACTGCAAATTGTAATTGTTATTGTATAAAATATTTGCACAAAATATTTGTACCCAGACAACACACGCTCTTTCATGGAAGATGATGTTTGAATCAAAGTAAAATAAAAGAATTTGGAGGGAAAAAAAAGTTCTGAAGATCATCTGTCAACGCAACTTTCCGAGAGTACCATATGGCCCCTGAAAGTTATGAATGGCCAAGAAGAGTTTTATTGATACAAGGTTGACCCTTTCTGTCCTTCAACACTGACAAAAATCCAATAACCACCAGAGATGATATTGTAACAAAGAACTTTAGAAGAGCCATATTGGCTTGCTTCATATACCCATCAAACCAACATTACTGGATTAACTCTGTCCAACCTGGAGTTTTCCAGATGTGCTTAGATGAAAACTCCTTTCACCACCAGGCAGGTGAAAGCCTGATCAAGCCTGACTAGGTGGCTCAGTGGCTAAGACACTGAGCTTGTCGATCAGAAAGGTCGGCAGTTCAGAGGTTCGAATCCCTAGCAGAGGTCTCCTGCGTGAGCAGGGGGTTGAACTAGATGACCTCCAAGGTCCTTTCCAACTCTGTTACTGTTAACTGTAGGTGATGGGAAGTGTAGTCCACACACGACTAGTCCATACACAACTAGAGGGCAACAGATTTGGGAAGACAATTGAGACACTGAATCTGCTTCGGGGGGGGGCTTCTGTGCTTCTCTCCAGAACCATGGCTCAGCCTTTTACAGCCAAAGATATACTGCCTTTCCACATGGAAGCTCTTCCATCTAGTCACTGCGGCTGCCACTGCGATCTTTGCTTGCTAGGAATAATGCAAGTCAAAGCCCCAACATCTGGAAGGCACATTGGAAGGCTGCTGGGAAGCAGCTGTTCAGATTGCATTCACCCAGGGAAGAGAAGCCCAATCCAGGAAATTAATCTGAGGAAGGGGGAAGGTGAGGGAGAGCCCCTGCCATCTTGTAAACAAAGCAAGTGTTTTTGTTTGTTGTCTTGTCGTTTGGGGATTTTTTTTTTTTCCGTTTCCAAAGCTGCTTTCTAATGACATTTTTTTCTTCTTCTACGGCATTGGGTGCTCACTGCTCGCCTAGAATTGTTCTCTCGCCGGATCGATTGCGGATCCCCTTTCTGCATCTCGCAAAGCAACTTAACCCCCAAAGTGCTTTTTTTCAAGAGTCAATTGGACTTTCTGGCTTTTCCTTTTCTTTTTTCTTTGAAGACGTTTCGCTTCTCATCCAAGAAGCTTCTTCAGCTCTGACTGGATGGTGGGGATAGATAGATAGATAGAGATGATAGATAGATGATAGATAGATAGATAGATAGATAGATAGATAGATAGATAGATAGATAGATAGATAGATATGATAGATAGATTGCTAGACAGATAGAGATGATAGATAGAGATGATAGATAGATGGATGATAGATAGATAGATATGATAGAGATAGATAGATAGATATGATTGATAGATAGAGATGATAGATTGCTAGATAGATAGAGATGATAGATAGATTGATTGATAGATAGATGATAGATAGATGATAGACAGATAGAGATGATAGATAGATAGATAGATAGAGATGATAGATAGATAGAGATGATAGATAGATAGATAGATAGATAGATAGATAGATAGATAGATAGATAGCCTGGCTAGGTGGCTCAGTGACTAAGACGCTGAGCTTGTCTATCAGAAAAGTCGGCACTTCGACGGTTCAAATCCCTAGTACAGGTCTCCTGCGTGAGCAGGGGGGGTTGGACTAGATGACCTCCAAGGACCCTTCCAACTCTGTTACTGTTAAAAGATATCTATCTTCAGTCAGAGCTGAAGAAGCTTCTTGGATGAGAAGCGAGAGGTCTTCAAAAGAAAAACCCAAAAAGTCCAGTTGCCTCTTGGGGGGAAAAAAGAAAAAGAAAAAAAGAAAAGCACCTTTGGCACACCCACGACCTGCATGACCGAGACCCTCCACGGACAAAAGAAACGACCCCACTTCCAACTGCACTTTAGGCGCTGCTTCTTTCGCGCGGTTCGCGCCGCGGGAAAACTACGAGGGGCCGCTCCTGCCGCCGCCACTCCCCCACTCCCGGCCACCCCTGTACTACACTTCTCAATCTCAACACCTTCAAACGATGCGCCCCAGCCAGGCTTGGCGCACGGACCGGGACCGAGAACTGGACCCCGCTGGCCGCTTGGACGGTCCCGGCCACTTCTGCTCCGCGCGCCCGGCTGCTGTGGCCGCGTCCAGCCCTCGCTAGTAGCCGCCGCCACCGCCTCCCTCCCCGCATCCACCTGTTTAGAGCCATCACCGAGAAAGGGAAGCGCGCTGGGAGAGGAAAGCCGCGAAGCTCTCGCAAAGGGTTAGCAGTGGCTGCAGCTACCGGGCCATGCGCGCGATCCTGGCTGGGACCCTTTTCTCGGCCGGGGGTCCGGCTCCCTTCCAACCCCCTTTCCTCCTCCATCGGTTCTTCTGTCTTCATCCCGGACCCCCTTTCCTTGCGCGCAGCCTGCGGGCGCCCCGTGCACTTCCCCCGGCTCCTTTGCGTCTTTGCGCGCCGAGCCAAGCGCCTCTTCCTTCCTTCCTTCCTTCCTTCCTTCCTTCCTTCCTTCCTTCCTTCCTTCCTTCCTTCCTTCCTTCCTTCCTTCCTTCCTCCCTCCCTCAATGGGAGCCTTTCCCGGGGAAGGGGCGATCTCGGGGGAGCCAAGAGAAGCCGGGGGAGCCTCCTGGGGCTTGGGGGGGGGCTTACCTCCCACCGCGGTCAAGGTCAGCAGAAGCAGCAGGAGCAGCAGCGTCCAGCCCGGCAGCGCCATGGGTGCCTGCGGCGGAGAAAAGCGAGGGGGCCGGCCGGAGCCCCCGCCTGCTCGGTTGGCTTGGCGGCGGCGGCTGCGGTGGGTCTGCCTTTTCAGACGTGCGCGCAAGCCGGAGAAGGGGTCGCTCGCCCCTCCATCGCCATCTTGGGTGAAGGCGAGAGGGACCCCGCCAGTTGCATGCACGCACACACACACCGACCCAGCCTTCCCCCCCTCTTACACACACGCACGCTCCCTTGCTTACACACCCACCCACATTACACAGGCACACACACAGACACCGCGGGCGCGCGCCAAGCCCCGATTGGGGAGTCCGCTGGAGAGGCCCGCGCCTCCTCCTGCTCCTGCTCCGCTCGCTCAGCAGAGCCGCACCCCCACCCTCTCCACTCCACCGCTCGCCCGCCTGCCTTTTTCGCCGCGGAGAAGACGGACAGATGGGTCCCCCCTCCGGGCTGGGGAGGGAACTGGGCCAGAGGCAAGGCGGCGGGGGAGGGGGGGGGACAGAGCCAATGGGAGGGGGGGTGAGGAGGAGAAGATGGGGGGGAGAGAACCGAAGCCAAGGGGGAGGGGAGGAGGAAATGATGGGGGGGGACACCAAGGAGGGGGAAGGGGAAGCCGCGAGGGGGGGGGGAAACCGAAGCCAGGGGGGACGGGGAGGAGGAGAAGATGGGGAGGGGGGAACAGAGCCAAAGAGGGGGAAGGAGAAGATTGGGGGGGGCAGAGAACCGAAGCCAAGGGGTGGGGAGGGGGAGAAGACGGGGGAGGGGGAATGGGAGCCGGGGGGGGGAGGGACCAGTCCGAAAAGAGTGGTAGGAGGGGGAGAGAGACTGAGCCACAAGGGATGGGGAGGGGGAGAAGACGGAGGGAGGGTAACAAAGCTAAGGGGGGGGACCGAGCCACAAGGGGTGGTGGAAGGAGGAGAATAAGGATTTGGGGGGGGGGGTCCGACTTGGGCACAAAGCCGAGACTGGCCCGTTGCCCCTTGCCAAGCCCTCCGGTTCCCCTGGGCAAAACTTCTATTGCCTCTGGGGCCGCCCCGCCGTCTCTTTCTATCTTTGGACTGGCTTGAAACTCGACCGTGGAAGGAGGTTGCGCGCAAAGGCTCCGGTTTCGCGATGAGTCCAAGCCGAGTGGATCCCGAGAAGCGGAATTTTGAGGGATTCCGGCTTTGAGGGTAGAGGAAGCTGTCACTTTTAAGACAGACCAGGTTCCTAGCGGGTTCAAGCCCCGTAATGGGGAGGGGAAGAGCGTTTTCTGGCTGCAAATCGGGGAGGGGGCATTCACGTATCTTCTTGCCACTGCTCAGCCCTCCCCCCCACCAATTCTCCAGAAGAGGAGAATTTCGGAAAAATTGGCCAAGAAGTCTGTGTACTTCATTACCGAGGGGTCAAACGCCTGTGTGAATATTATGATTTAATTGTCACAGGAGCCTCTCCGGTGAAGACCAAAGTTCTTTACCTGAGACCAAAGAGACAGAAAAAAAAGGGTTTTTTTTTCTTTTAAAAGCCTCTGACGATCCAAGCTGAGCTGCTTGATGGTCAGAGGCATTTAAAAGAAAAAAAAGTCTCTGCCGATCAGGCAACTCACCTGGGATCGGCAGAGACTTTTGAAAGCATTTTTTACAACTTCTGCGGAAGAAAAATGGTTTTAAAAGTAAAAAAAAAATGGCCACGCCCACCCAGTCACATTACCCCCCCACCACCAAGCCACGCCCACAGAACCGGTAGTAACAAATTTTACATTTTACCACTACTTTTGGCACAACCATGACCTGGATAACTGAGAATCTCCATAGACATTTCCCATTCACTCCATTGCCTTGTTTATTTATTTATTTATTTAGTATTCATATTTCTATGCCGCCCACTCTCCGAGGACTCTGGGCGGCTTACACCAAAGACAGTATACTAAATAGCATATTTCCCCCAACAATCTGGGTCCTCATTTTACCCACCTTGGAAGGATGGAAGGCTGAGTCAACCTTGAGCAGGTGAGATTTGATCTGCTGATCTGCTGAACTAGGAGTCAGCTGAAGTAGCTGCAGTACTAGACTCTAACCACTGCGCCACCTTGGCTCTTGTTCATCCTCAGTGGCTTCTAACTGGAGCGGGCAATGTCCCATAACCTGGCTAAACCCAACCCCAATAATGCAGAGAAAACCACATGACCCAGATTGGCATTTGGGACTGCAAAACTGTCACTTTCTTATACCTGTCTGGTTTGGCTCTGCAACCCAACAAGACAGACACGGACTTCAGAGGATAATTAGAACTGCAGAAAAAACAATGGCTACCAACCTGCCTTCCATTGAGGGCCTGTATACTGCACAAGTCAAAAAGAGGGCTGGGAAAAATCTACAGACTCCTCGCATCCTGGACATAAAGTGTTTCAACTCCTACCCTCAAAACAATGCTATAGAGCACTGCACACCAGAAGAACTAGACACAAGGACAGTTTTCTCCCCGAACACCATCATTCTACTAAACAAATAATTCCCTCAACACTGTCAAACTATTTACTAAGTCTGCACTACTATTAATTTTCTCTTCCTTACTAGTATCTATCTCTTCCCACTTATTACTATAACCATGTCGCTTGTATCTTTCAATTATATTCCCTTCATTTGTTTCCTAGTACGAATAAAATTCATCTTTTTATTCTTGATGAATGTATTTTATTCTCCTTATATATACTGAGAGCATATGCACCTAAGACAAATTCCTTGTGTGTCCAATCACACTTTTTAATTTGTTTCTTTGTTTGTTTGTCAAATGTGTACAAGATAACAAGTATAGATATGAATATAAACATAAACAAAGGAAGTAAGTACAAATAAATGGGGACAGTAAGACAGGGATGGTAGGCACACTGGTGCGCTTATGCACGCCCCCTTTACGGACCTCTTAAGAAGGGAGTGAGGTCAGTGGTGAAATACAAATTTTTTTACTACTGGTTCTGTAGGCGTGGCTTGGTGGATGTGGTGCGACTGGGTGGGTGTGGCAGGGGAAGGATACTGCAAAATCTCCATTCCCTCCCCAGTCCTGGGAGAAGGATACTGCAAAATCTCCATTCCCACCCTGCTCCTGGGAGAAGGATACTGCAAAATCTCCATTCCCACCCTGCTCCTGGGGAAAGGATACTGCAAAATCCCCATTCCCTCTGTATTTTATCTGTCATAAAATACATGCTTGGCGAAATAATAATAATAATAATAATAATAATAATAATAATAATAATAATAATAAAACAAAATTTGTATCGATTGTTTGCCCATGTACTATTGTGGTTAAAACTCGAAAACTCATCAACAGGCAAGACATGGGAGTGCGAGTTCTTTGCAAGAGCTACAAAGAAGTGTTAGAACTGCTCCCAGCAAGGCACTGCCTTTGGCTCACTCTTGCACAGGCAGAATCGGAAGAAGATGCCAGTGTAATCCAAAAGCTTGCTGTCTTGCGGATTGCAGTTCAATCCAAGAAAAAAATAAAAGGTTAAAAACAGCCAGACCAAAAGAACAACAACCAGCAGCAAACATATAAAGCTTGTGCTGTCTGGCCTAAGGCCTGCCAAGGAGGAGCAGCTGGCTGCATTAATAGCCACCCCATATGGAAGTGGACCACAAAATAAGCAGTTTGCTCCAGAACTGAGAGAGATGGAGACGATTCTGTCTAGTAAAAAGAGAGAGAGAATGAAGCTTAAATGCTCCTGCCCTTGGGGAGCTTGTATATAATAAGTTCGTTTCATTATGTCAATTCTCATAAATATTTATTGCCAACTGGCAACTTCTTGCTACTGCTTAGCAAACAGTGTTTTTGTGTGTGTGTGTGTGTGTGTGTGTGTGTGTGTGTGTGTGTGTATTACAGTTTCTCTCAATCCTCAGGATGTTTGCGGAGAAAGAAAGGAAGAACAAGGCAGAGACTCAAAACGGAATCCAAGGGATGTGGGAAATGGTTCTGCGGTGAGGTGTGGCTCCTGAAGCTGATAACAGTTTATTTGGATTACAGCTGATCCTCGACCTACAACCATTCGTTTAGCGACGGTTTGAAGTTACAACGGTACTGAAAAAAGTGACTCAGGGCAATTGTTCCCAGTTGCACCATTCCCATGGTCATGTCATCAAAATTTGGATGCTTGGCTCACATTAAGACTTCTTCTTTCTAAGGTAAAGATGTTGCGAATAGAATAGAATAGAATAGAATAGAATAGAATAGAATAGAATAGAATAGAACAGAATAGAATAAATATTGGAATGAAGAACAGAACAGAACAGAATAGAACAGAACAGAACAGAACAGAATAAATATTGGAATGAAGAACAGAACAGAACAGAACAGAACAGAATAGAATTCTTTATTTGCCAAGTGTGATTGGACACACAAGGAATTTGTCTTTGGTGTGTGTACACTCAGTGTACATAAGGAGAATAAAATACATTCATCAAGAATAAAAAGATGAATTTTATTCGTACTAGGAAACAAATAAAAACAATATAATTGAAAGATACAAGCAACATGGTTATAGTAATAAGTGGGAAGAATGAAATGGAATAGAATAGGACAGGATGCGATGCAATACAACAACACAACAAACAGAACACAATGCAATACAGTGGTAGTGTTCTGTCCCCCGTCCCCACACAGGCAAACACACAACCAGGCACGCCTGCTAAGTTTTTATTAAGCAATCAGACTAGAAACTCTTGCAGATAAGAGTTTTGGCAGTAAACTGCGAAATGCCTGCCAAGTCAGTTTTCACTCACAGTAAGCAAGAGAGAGTTTATCCTCAGTCCGATTCAGTAGCAAAAAGTAATCCACGAAGCAATTGTTCACCAAGGTCCAATCCAAATCTGCACAAGCCAGATTTCAGGTAACGCGATGTGACTCTCAGGTTTTTAACTTTGACCATCACAAAGCCTGAAGAGCAATCACACCCACTTTTATTCCTTGTGGGGTGTGGCTCAGTGACTCAGCTCAGTCTCTGGCCCTCCCACGCCTCTTTCGTTGCTGCGCACGCTTCTCCCTCCAACGCTGCCTGGGATCAAGCCAGGATTCATCATCCTCGCTCCCTATCAGTTGTTGTTCCGATATGCTTTCCTCCTGGCATATCCCAGGCTGTTCCTCTTGGCCTTCGGATGGAAACTGAGGCATTGCCAGAGAGGAGGGTCCTAGAAAGGGAGGCCTTATCAGTTCCTCCCCATCACCTTCTGAGTCCTCTTCCTCTGTTAGGAGAGGCTCGGGAGTCGGGGTCACAACAGGTAGGAAGGGACCTTGGAGGTCTTCTACTCCAATCCCCTGAACAAACAGGAGACCCAAATGGCCGTCCAATCTCTTTAAAACCTCCAATGATGGAGCTGCCACAATTTACAGTATGAAGACAAGCCATTCATATAAACATACAGTTTCTAAACCAGCAACAGCTCCCATTGCAATTCAGAAATGCTCTTTTGGAGATTGCAGCCCATGCCAAGACCTTGGCATTCAAATGACCGTGTTCTGATTGAAAGGACTTTAAAAAAAAACGAAAACCAAAACCAAAAACACCAGCCCAGCTAAGAATCTTTTTCAACCCCCCCTCCCCCCAATGCCCAAAGACTCCCTTTCGTCTCACTGCAGTTCACCATCTTATCAATAGGAGCCTGGATAGCTCAGCAGACTAAGCACTGTAATTTAACACCAGCTGTCTGCAATTAAAGTAAGATCGAATCTTGCCAGGCTCAAGGTTGACTCAGCCTTCCATCCTTTCTAAGGTAGGTAAATTGAGGACTCAGTTTGTGGGGGCAATAAGCTGACTTTGTATAAAAATATACAAAAGTATGAAGGCTATTGCTTAACGCACTGTAAGACGCCCTGAGTCTCCGGAGAAAGGCGGCATATAAATCAAGTTAAAAAAAAAAAAGCAGGACATTAGGAAATAAACACGACCCTAATTGCTGCTTTTTAACTACATATTTCAGCCAGTAGAGTGGGTTGGTTTGGTGGTCCACCGTTTGCCAGCCGTTTTGTTCCAAGGTGATCCAATCCATTCTTTAAAAATCTGGCAGCTGAAATGATTCTCTGCTTCAAGGTTGTTGTTTTTTTAAAAAAATCAAAAATAGATTCTGACATATTACAGTCCCTCCCAAGTCCCAATCCTATGTTCTGTTGTCCTGAAAAGGAGGGGCCTATGGGGGTTCTCTCTCTCCCCTCTCCAACTTCAACTGAAATAGGTCTGGGGTAGTGGTGGGTTCCTCCTGGTTCGGCCCTGTTCAGCCGAGCCGGTAGCGGTGACGATATGACATCACCAAACCGGTTCTCTTCCCCCGCCACATTATTCTTACCTTTTATTTGGCCCTGCCCCAATCTATCTGCTGCCTCCCAAGTCCCAGCTGATTGGCTAGAAGGAAAAAAACTGTTTAAACTCTTGCCTTGGAGCTTCAAAGGGCCGCCCTACAGCTGATCAGTGTTAAAAGGAAGTTTGGTGGTAGACTGGTGCCTCCAAAAACAAATGAGTAGACCGGTGCCTCCAAAACCAAATGAGTAGACCGATGCCTCCAAAAACAAATGGGTAGACCGGTGCCTTCAAAAACAAATGAGTAGACCGGTGCCTCCAAAAACAAATGGATAGACCAGTGCATCCAAAAACAAATGAGTAGACCGGTGCCTCCAAAAACAAATGAGTAGACCGGTGCCTCCAAAAACAAATGGATAGACCAGTGCATCCAAAAACAAATGAGTAGACCGGTGCCTCCAAAAACAAATGAGTAAACCGATGCCTCCAAAAACAAATGGGTAGACCGGTGCCTCCAAAAACAAATGGGTAGACCGGTGCCTCCAAAAACAAATGGATAGACCGGTGCCTCCAAAAACAAATGAGTAGACTGGTGCCTCCAAAAACAAATGAGTAGACTGGTGCCTCCAAAAATAAATGGGTAGACCGGTGCCTCCAAAAACAAATGAGTAGACCAGTGCCTCCAAAAACAAATGAGTAGACTGGTACAGCTCTACAAGCAGTTAAAAGCCTGATAGACCAGTACCTCTGCTAAATCCTAAAGAATTGTCACATGACCATCAAACCACACCCACAAAATAAGCCACGCCCACAGAACCGGCAGTAAAAAAATTTAGAACCCACCCCTGGTCTGGGGGATAAGGAAGAGAACCCCGTTAACATGGTACCCCTAACCCGGAGGTGGGCTTCAAAAATTTTAGCAAGGGGTTCTCTGCCTGGTTGCTGGGTGTGCGTGGCCATGGTGTGCGTGGCCTAGTTGGCCTCCTGCACCACGGTGAAGGGGGAGGCTTTTTGCCCTCCCTGGGCTCCAGAGCCTTTCCTCAAGCCTCCGGGAGGGTCTCCCCAGGCTCTGGAGGCCATCTGGAGGCCAGAAACGGACCCGTTTTTGGCCTTCCCGAACTTCTGGTAGGCCCATTTTTCACCCTCCCCAAGCCTTCGCATGTGCCCTGCACTTACCTGCATCTAAAATGGTCTGTGCAGGGACTCCTGAGAAGGGTAGGGTGGGCAGGTTGGGGCCAGCTAGGAGTGGGATTTGGGGATTCTCTGAACTGCACAGAATCTTAGCTACGAACCCCCAGCAGCCCTAACCCCCAATTCCTGGAGTTGGCTCAGGACACCATGGTTGATTGACACGAAAAGCAACTGATAAATCAAGACGCACAAGGATATAGACACCACTTCCATCCCAACTCAGCCACGGGTCATCTACAAGCACAGCCAAGGCTGTCTCCATTCTAAATCCCAGCCTGAACTGGGAAATGGGTCTAAATCGGGGGGTCCCCAACCTCTGAGCCACAGACCGACACTGGGCCATGGCCTGCCAGAAACCAGGCTTCGTAAACAAGTGAAGCCCCATCTGTGGGATGTAGGAAGTATGTGAAACCACAAACACCCTCGTCCATGGAAAAACTACTCTCCATGGAACCGGTCCCTGGTACCCAAAAAGTTCAGGGTAGCTGGTCTGAATAATGCACTTCCTCTGGTGTGTTACTATTCACGTACAAGGCAGGTAAAAGAAGAGGTGGCTCTTCAATTGCAGTGTTGTAATCAGTACGTCAGTAGTTCTAATTTACATGAAAGCTGGGACATGACCACTGAAGAAAAGACAAGGATCGAGAAAGCTCGAACAGCATTCTTCAGACTGAAAAAGGTCTTCTGCAGTCACGACATAAGCCTAAGATTGAAAATCAGGCTTGTCAGATTCTACGTCTTTTCTATCCTGCTCTACGGAGTAGAGAGTTGGTCTCTGACAGAAAACCACTTGAAGAGACTAGAAGCATTTGAAATGTGGATTTACAGATGGCTGTTACGTATAAGATGGGTTGACAAAATCTGAAACGAGGAGGTGATAAGCTGCCTGGGATAAGCCAAGGGAAATCATCAAAACCATAAAAAAGTGAAAGTTAGAATATTTCAGACACATGATGCGACATCCAGAAAAATACAGCATACTTCACTTAATCCTCCAGGGAAAGATTGAAGGCAAATGAGATCCAGGTAGAAGAAGAAGATGTTGAGATTCTAGAAAGTGTGCAGAAAAGAACAATAAAGGTGATTAGGGGACTGGAGGCTAAAACATACGAAGAACGGTTGCAGGAACTGGGTATGTCTAGTTTAATGAAGAGAAGGACTAGGGGAGACATGATAGCAGTGTTCCGATATCTCAGGAGCTGCCCCAAAGAAGAGGGAGTCAAGCTATTCTCCAAAGCACCTGATGGCAGGACAAGAAGCAACGGGTGGAAACTAGTCAAGGAGAGAAGCAACCTAGAACTAAGGAGAAATTTCCTGACAATGAGAACAATTAATCAGTGGAACAACTTGCCTTCAGAAGTTGTGAATGCTCCAACACTGGAAGTTTTTAAGAAGATGGTGGATAACCATTTGTCTGAAGTGGTGTAGGGTTTCCTGGCTGAACAGGGGGTTGGATTAGAAGACTTCCAAGGTCCCTTCCAACTCTATTGTTCTAGTCTAAGAACATCATGGCTTCAAAATCTAAGGGACAAAACTGGTTTGGACAAAACTCAGCAGCCCTTTTTCGTGAGGCTGCTGATAAAAATAGGATTGCCAACATGATCGCCGACATCCGATGACGGACATGGCACAAAAAGAAGTATCAGTACTTAGACTGGTTTTTTTTAACCTTCCACTGCAGATGACCCTACATCAAACACAGTCTTTAAGCATCAAAAGAACTCCCCCCATTTGCCTGCATATTCCCTAAGCATTTTTGGTTGGCCATTATTGGAAACTTTAACCCCAGGAACACAAATTGTCAGCAAAAAAAAAAAAATTAGCAAAGGCTCTCAAAATCTTTGAGAAAATGGGAAGCGGGAAAAAATGTCAGCGCAAAATGAGAAACTCCTTCCAATTTTTGCACTATTTTTGTGTGGGTGGGGTACACTTAAAGGAACCAATGCAATTGCCCTGCACCCTTTTTCTTCCCTCTTTATATTGTGAGCTGTGTTCTCTGTGAGTGTGACTGCTTTGTAAAGTGACAAGGCAGTGGTGTGGTCTCTATTTATAGATTGTTGATGCCATGAACCGAGTGGGCTCCCTCACCCTCCCCCCTTCTGAGCCTGTCTCTGAATCTCGACGCAGCTATTAATAAGCCTTCATTGTCTGGTGCTGGTTTATATGTCAGCCCCATCTGGAGCAGCAGGATTAGGGGATCAAAATTAGCTAGGAAAGGAGAGCAAATGTTAGGCGCGAGAAAGCAGGAAGAGGAACAGAGTTGAAAGCACTGAAAGTTTATTTCCTGCTACCTGTACTCAAGTATCTGACCTATTATTGGTCAAGCCAAGATGGAATTATATAAGGGTCAGCAGAATTGATGGGAGGTGGGGAGTTGCACTTGGGTCTCTTGTGGGAATGTAATGACTCCAAACTGACCCCCAAGTCCAAGAAAAAAAAAGCACAACAAAGAATGTTCTTTCTGCGCCAACTCAGAAAGCTCAAACTGCCCGAAGAGCTGCTGATCCAGTTCTACAGAGGAATTGTTGAGTCTCTCATCTGCACCTCCATAACTGTCTGCTTTGGCTCTGCAACCCAACAAGACAGACCCAGATTTCAGAGGATAATTAGAACTGCAGAAAAAACAATGGCTACCAACCTGCCTTCCATGGAGGACCTGTATACTCCACGAGCCAAAAAGAGGGCTGTGAAAATATCTACAGACCCCTCGCATCCTGGACATAAACTCTTTCAACTTCTACCCTCAAAACGATGCTATAGAGCACTGCACACCAGAACAACTAGACACAAGGACAGTTTTTTCCCCAACGCCATCACTTTGCTAAAGAAGTAATTCCCTCAACACTGTCAAACTAAATCTGCACTACTATTAATCTTCTCATAGTTCCTATCACCCATCTCCTCCCACTTACAACTGTATGACTGTAACCTTGTTGCTGGTATCCTTACGATTTATATTGACTGTTTCCTAATATGATTTGATTGCTTATTTGTTCCCTATGACTATCATTAAGTGTTGTACCTTATGATTCTTGACGAATGTTTCTTTTCTTTTATGTACACTGAGAGCATATGCACCAAAGACAAATTCCTTGTGTGTCCAATCACACTTGGCCAATAAAGAATTCTATTCTATTCTATTTGTTCCAAGGTCTGGCACAACAGTCCTCTGCATAATTTCAGCAATTGTGCTACGGAGCCTGTGCTAGGAATGGCTCTCATGAATAAGGGTTATTTATGGACTGTACTGTACGTTTTTACATAGGGGAAAAAAAAAATTCCTGGCTTGCATCATAAAGAGTAAAGGAGTTCAAAGGACTTAACATCCGATTGTCCGGAAAATGCTCATTTGTTTTATACTAAAATATATTTACCTCTGAAAGGGATTATAAATTGACTTTAGAATGGGCGTATCTGGGTGTCCAAAATTTAAACTAACACCAGAAGGCAGCAAAAGGCAGAGAAAAATTCTGTCTTCATTGCCACTTAGTGGTTGAGTGGTGCAGTGGCCTAGAGCAGTGGTGAAATCCAAATTTTTTTTACTACTGGCTCTGTGGGCGTGGCTTGGTGGCCATGGTGTGGCTTGGCGGGCGTGGCAGGGGAAGGATACTGCAAAATCTCCATTCCTCCCCACTCTGGGGCCAGCCAGAGGTGGCAATTGCTGGCTCTCTGAACTACTCAAAATTTCCGCTACTGGTTCTCCGAACTGCTCAAAATTTCTGCTACCGGTTCTCCAGAACTTGTCAGAACCTGCTGGATTTCACCCCTGGCCTAGAGGTGGAGTTCTCGCCTCACAATCAGGAGGCTGTGAGTTCAATCCTAAATAGAGGCAGATACTGTATTTCTCTCTCTGGGCACAATGAGACTATATCTGCTGAACAAAACTCCGCCTTGGTGACAAGAAGAGCATCCGGCCAGTAAACACTCAATTCCGTTCAGTCGCCCAGACTCCACTGTTAAAAGAAGATGACGATTGCCATCTAGTGATTGGTCCCATTGTGTTTTTCCAGTCCATTCAGGTAATCCTTGATTTACGACCACGATTTTGAGCCCAACATTTCTGTTGCTAAGCGAGACATTTGTGAAGTGAATTTTGCCTCATTTTACGACCTTTCTTGCCATCATGGTTAAGGGAATCCCTGCCGTTGTTAAGTTAGTCACGCGGTTGTTAAGTGAATCTGGCTTCTCCATTGACTTTGCTTGTTGGAAGGTCGCAAAAGGGGATCACGTGACCGCGGGGACGTTGCAACCCGTCGTAAATATGAACCAGTTGCCCAGGGTCTGAATTTTGATCACATGACCATGGGGAGGCTGCGATCGTAAGTGTGAATAACGATCGTAAGTCGCTTTTTTCAGTGCCGCTGTAACTTTGAACGGTCACTAAATGAACGGTTGTAAGTCAAGGACTACCTGTATACCTGTCCCCTCCCCATTGTTTGCATCGGTAGTCCTGGATTTACGACTGTTTGCTTAGCAACTATTCAACGTTACAATGGACCCCCCCCCCCCAAAAAAAAGGCACTTACAACCCAATTTCAAAATCACAATGGCTGCACCCCCGTCTCCATGTGTGTGATCATGTGATTGGAGTTTGGCTGCTTGGCAGTCGGTTCCATAGATTTTCAATTGGGTGAAGCTCTGGGCTATTCCCAGGCCCTCCCAGCAGTGGAATAGGATTATCTTGAAACTCCCCCTCCCCCCAAAAAAGTGATGTTATTAGCCATCAAACCTCAAAAAAAGAGCCTTGGTAGTACAGTGGTCTAAAGCACCCTGTTATTAAGACCAGCTGCCTGCAGTTACTCAGGTTCGAATCTCGCCAGGCTCAAGGTTGACTCAGCCTTCCATCCTTTCTAAGGTAGGTAAATTGAGGACCCAGTTTGTGGGGGCAATAGGCTGACTTTGTATAAATATACAAAAGAATGAAGGCTATTGCTTAGTGCATTGTAAGCTGCCCTGAGTCTCCTGAGAAGAGCAGCATATAAATCAAATTAAAAAATAAATAAATAAAAAATACACTTTTCCCAAAAGGTTTCCACAATTTTGGCCACTACTGTACCTTCAAGGACTCGTAAGGTTCAACTGAAGGCAGGAGTAGAGGATCTGAAAATGGAGGACATTTTCCCCCAGCCCCCTCCTCAAAATCTCTTTCCTTCCACCAGAACAGAACTGACTACCAAGAATAGAAATAGCAAATAACCCCAGAAAAGGGGGAGACATTCCCTAGCCTACCCCAATCCCCCCCACCAGCTCTGTTTCCAAGACTGCCAAATGCAGTGGCAATTTTGCTTGCTGGAAGCAGGCATCCCAGCTCAGAACAGCTGCACCGGTCTCCCCTCCCCTCCCCTGCCTTCCCCTCCCCACCCCTGGCTTTGAAGTTGATGAAGGAGGTCAACAAGTCCACTCAAGGGACTCCTGCAGGAGGACATCGGCTCAAGTTACACATCACACTAGCTAAGTGCGTTTTAGCCTTGGAGAGTCATTGAACCCACCCAGTGAGTTATTTGCTATTAAGAATTCCACCCCAAACTTCCAGGTTCAACACTAAACACAGCTCTCCCTCTACCCCCACCCGCCCCTCACAAAGCCTTCTGCCTTTTCTCTGCACTTCCAGAGAAAATTGGATCCTGAGCAGAAATGGGCCATTTTGGGGGCCCGAAGAGGAGATGGCATCACTGATAATTTAATTGTGGGAATACGGGTTTTTCCTTCCCCCGCCTCCCAGAATTCAAGAGACAGGTGTGTCCATCCGAGAGACTGTTCTGGCTTATTTGTTTGTTGGTTCGTTTTGATTCTCCCCATTCTTATCGCGGTGGGATGCCAGCCTGAAAAAAATGCAGCTGCCCTGATGAATAAGCATCCACAGGGTGGGACAGAGGAATGGGGTCAAGTCCTATTCTGGGCATCATCAGCATCTCACAGCACAAGTGACAACATTACTGCTTGTGCTGGATGCAGCTGTGAGAGGGTAGGAAACAGAAGAACAGAATGATAAAATAACAAAGGTGGAAGGGGCCTTGGAGGTCTAGTCCAACATAAGGTTGGAAGAATTTTGGAGGTCTAGTCCAACATAGGGTTGGAAGGGATCTTGGAGTTCTAGTCCAACATAGGGTTGGAAGGACCTTGGAGGTCTAGTCCAACATAGGGTTGGAAGGTTCTTGGAGGTCTAGTCCAACATAGGGTTGGAAGGGACCTTGAAGTCCAACCCCCTGTTCAAGCAGGAAACCCTATATCATTCCAGACAAGTGGCTGCCCAGTCTCTTCTTAGAAGCCTCCAGCAATAAAGAACCCACACTTCCGGTGGCAAGCCGTTCCACTGGTTATTTGTTCTCATTGTCAGGAAATTTCTCCTTACTTCTAGATTGCTTCTCTCCTTGATTAGTTTCCAAGCATTGCTTCTTGTCAAAGTCGATGAGGAAGCCAGATTCACTTAACAACCATGTCGCTAACTTAACAACGGCAGCGATTCACTTAAGAACGGTGGCATGAAAGGTCTTAAATTCACTTAGCAACTGTTTCGCTTAGCAACAGAAATTTTGGGCTCAGCTCCGGTCGTAAGTCGAGGTCTACCTGTACTCTCCTAGAGTTAGTCTGTTCAAGTACAGTCTCCAGATCAAAAGACTTCATCGGCTTTATCTTGTATTAATTGCACTGCACCTAAAATACTGCAACCTGATATTGAGAAATATTCCTACTGTTCTGACCTCTGGTTTCCTCCCCAGGACCTTGGTTTCTCTTTTTCCCTTAAAGGTAAAGGTAAAGGTTCCCGTTGCACATATGTGCTAGTCATTCTTGACTCTAGGGGGTGGTGCTCATCTCCGTTTCAAAGCCGAAGAGCCAGCGCTGTCCAAAAACGTCTCCGTGGTCATGTGGCCGGCATGACTAAACACCAGAGACGCACAGAACACATTTACCTTCCCACCAAAGGTGGTCCCTATTTTTCTACTTGTGATCTGTCCCCGTCTACACACACACACACAAACACAGCCAGCCGAGGGTTAAGAAAGTACTTGGCATGCACACAGGTCGTTATCTCAAACTTGGCAACAATATAAGCACCGTCTGCCAAGAGCTTTTACTGCAACAGATAACATTAAATTACATACGCATTGCAAATAGTCCATCAAAACAATATCCCTTCGGCAGCTTCAGACGTTGTTCAAGTGACTAGCCAGAGTTAGTTTTTGTTCATCACGGAGTTTTACCAGCCACCACCCTCTCTTATACAGTCTCTGGGGTGTGGTCCAGTGACTCAATTCTAATCCCTAGCACGCCTCCTTAACTGCTGCAACCGTTTATCACTCCTTCGTTGGCGTGCATCCAGGAACAACGGCTCTCCTTCCTCGCTCTCATCCGAGACACCTGGCTCCTGGCTAATCTCCTCTCCCTCGGCCGGCACCTGAGACAGTGCCAGAGGGGAGGGGCCTGGGGAAGGAGGCCTGGCTGACTCCTCTCCCTCATGTTCGGAGCCTTCTTCCTCCGATGAGATAGGCTCAGAGGGCGGGGCCACAACAACTTGCATTTTTTACATGCTTTCGAACTGCTAGGTTGGCAGAAGCTGGAACAAGTCACGGGAGCTCACCCCGTTACACGGCACTAGGGATTCGAACCACTGAACTGCCGACCTTTTGATCAACAAACTCAGCATCTTAGCCACTGAGCCACCACACCCCCTTCCTTTTCATCTTTCTGGACTACAATTCCCTCTCTTTCTTTTTCCATCCTTCACCAAGGTACCACCTTTTTCCTTCCTCTTGGCTTTGCAAAACAGTTGGGCGCTGCAAAGACCAGTCTGGTAGTTTGCTTTCCACAGATGGTCCTGTATGGGTGGGAGGTGGGAGGAGGGAAGGGGGAGGACTCAAACTGCACTTCTGCAGTTTTACCATCACTCTGCTAAATGACTAATTCCCCACAACACCATCAAACTATTTAGTATGGCTATATTACTATCCTTCTTCTCAACTTTCCTATGATCTATCTCCTTATCTTCTTATGACTATAACTTTGTTACTTATATCTTTAAGGTTTTTAGTATCCTGGTATGATTTATGTTGTTTGTTTTTTTCGTGTCCTATTGAAGCGGGATTTACTAATCCCAATCAGTACCTGTAAATAAGTCAGGAGACAAGACCACGGAGATCCAGAGAAAACAGGTTTATTGAGTATTGCTAGCAATAGGCTCAGTGCAGTCACCTGCCGAAGACTGAGCCCCGAACCACGCCCTAAGGCAGACTTTTATAGGTTCTTGAGATTTGACAGTGACATAGCATATTCAGTTCCGCTTATGGATAATACATTGTGCATACAGATAGGTAATTCTAAGGGAGATTCACTGGAAAAGTACAAAAGCAGAAGTTCGTAGTTTTGTGATACATAGGGCATACAACTTGGTACATTTTGTGGTTACAACGGTTACAGCAGAAGATTACAAATGCCAAGTTCCCTTTTAGACGTACAGATGTAGGAGAAAGGGCCTTATGATTATATCTTTTATATAAGAGTGCAATGTACAGTATAAATGAGGTTATATACCATTTGGTTGAGGGGGCTCTCCTTCATTCCCCCCTGTTGAGACTTAGCCAAGTAATGCAATTACTGCGAAGTTTCACATATGGGGTTATCTTCTTCCATTTCCACAAGTTTCTGATATTCCCACCAGGCCATAGCTTGGGCGGTAGCTTTCTTCTCAACCAATAAAGATAGAGTGCTGGTGATTGTGCGAATAAAGATAGGGAGAATGCAAGGCAAAATAACACATCCAGCTGCAATGAGGCCAATGAGAGCAACGATAGCTTGTATACCAGGCAGTTTCGGGAACCATCCCGAGAAGGCATCTGCTAGGTTGAAGCCTCTCCATGTCTGAACAGGGACATGTGCCAATTAGTGAGATTGAGCTTGCCATACACACCTCCCTCTTTAGCTAACAAATAATCTAAAGCAAGGCGATTCTGCCAAGCTTCTCTTCCCCCCTGTTCCCAGCAGAACGCAATAGAGATAAAGAGCGTTAATGACAATACCAACAAACAAAAGAACAACAACCATGCTGAGCAGCATCCATCAGGGTTATGAAGAGGGGACCTTCCTCCCAGAGCGCAGGGTGTAACGAACACATACCAAATTGCTTTGAACCCTTATCAACAGCAGGCTCATCCACATCCACTCAGATCCAAACCTTCCAACCATGTTCAGTCCACTTCCATATCTTATAGGCATACTTATCTGCTGTCTGTTCTCTTAGTTTAGCTCTTTCGGCATCCAGCAATGCAGCCTGCATGGTGGGGCTAAGCTTGAGAGTATAATAGGAGGGTTTATCTAGACAACTTACAAGGTAACGAGATAATACTTCTTCTATGATTACTACATCACACGCGGTAACACAATGTATACAAAGAACACAGTCAATACAATGTGCACAGCAGCAGCATCCACACTTACATGAGCAAAACCAACACATTAGCAGAAGAAGATAAATACTCAATGCAAAGAAAAGAGGCCTTCTTCATCCAATCTTCCCCCGTGCGTAGAAAGTCAGCTTCCGGTGTGACTTAGCAAGGGTTCCAACTTCGGCTCCCGTTCGTAGAGGGACAGCTTCCGGGGTGTCACCAGAAGGGGGAAGGGGTAGCCTGAGGTGAGGACCGCCCTCGACGAAAGGTAAGACGCAAAGGCTGCGCTGGATGGGGTTTCACTAGCCAGGTGGATGGCACGGCAACCTTGACTCGTGACCAATGGATTCAAGGCTTAATTTCAGCAACTTTAATAGCAAGCGGAGAAGTCATAATTACAGAGAAAGGACCCCTCCATTTAGGACAAAGGGGTTCCCGTTTCCACTCCTTAACCCACACCTCCTGTCCCGGTGAAATGTTATGGGTGGGGGTTACTACCAAGTGAGGACGGGAAGACAAGACATAATCCTGTAACTTATGGACCATTTGATTAAGCGATTGGAGCTGTTTAAGCTTAATAGCGTCCCCCACCTGCGCGACGGAAGAAACAGTGGGCCGGACTAAGTTGGGGATTCTCCCATAAAGTAATTCAAAAGGGGAAACAAGCAAATCTTTGCGAGGAGTGCAACGCACAGCAAATAGAGCCATCGGCAGAGCATCTGGCCACTTTAGGTGCGTTTCCTGACAAATCTTTGCCAGTTTATCCTTGATAGACCTATTAACCCTTTCTACAAAAGAACCGCTGCTAGCGTGAAAAGCACAATGAAGGCGCCAGTGGATGCCCAGCATAGTAGAAATTTTTTTTGTGTAGCCTTGTGAATAAACTCAGGGCCATTATCGGACGAGATTCTAGAGGGTAGGCCATAACGAGGAATGATTAGCTGCAAGAGGGCCTTAGTGACCTCAGAGGCCCTCTTGGTGCGAGTGGGAATGCATTCTGGCCAACCCGAGTAAGTACAGATAATGACAAGCAGAGCAGAGTATGAACCAGAGCGGGGCATATCGGTAAAATCAATCATAAGTGAGTCAAAAGGAAAATCTCCTCTAGGCTGGTGCCCCTGCGGAGGCTGGGGTCTAGTCCTAGGGTTGTTGGCTGCACAAGTGTGGCACCTGGAGCAGACGTTGGCAGCAATGCTGTGGACCTTGTTGATATACAGTTCACGTAGCAAAGCATGTGCCAAGGCAGTCTTGCCTAGGTGCAACTGTTGGTGAACTTGTGTGACCACATCCCAAGCCAGGTTGCCCGGGAGGAAAACGCGAGAATCCGGTAGGACCCACCAGCCCCCCTGTAGGGAAGCGACCAGTTCATGGGCTTGGGCAATTTCAAGTGTGCTGTAGTGTGGCTGAATGGTGTCGGGGGGTTCCATAAGGTGAGACAGTGGGCCCGCAGTTTGAAAGGTTTGAAAGCAGCAAGGCGGGCCTCCTGGTCAGCCCTGTGGTTACCCATTTGTGTGTCAGACGGTGATTTCTGGTGTCCTCTACAGTGCATGACAGCCACCTTATGAGGGGCCCAGACACTGTCCAGCAGGCGGAGAATCTGAGGACCATACTTGATGTCCTTTCCCCCTGCTGTAATAAGTCCTCTTTCTTTATACAATGCCCCGTGTACTTGGACAGTCAAAAAAGCATACTTCGAGTCAGTGTAAATGTTAACCTTTAGATCCTTAGAAAGTTCAAGGGCCCTAGTCAAAGCATGAAGTTCCGCCAACTGTGCACTAGTCCCAGGAGGGAGGGGCTCGGCTTCCCAGACATCTGTCAAATTGACGACAGCATATCCAGCCTTGCGAACTCCATCCTGGAGAAAACTAATGCCATCAGTGAAAAGTGTGTGATCAGGATGAGGAAGTGGGACATCTGACATATCAGGGCGGCTAGCATATGTTTCCTCAATAGTTTGAATGCAATCATGGGTGGTGTCAAGATCGGGCTCAGGGAGGAGAGTAGCAGGATTCAAGGAAGTGGATTGCTTTAAAACAATCATGGGGTTGTGTGTTATCAAGCCTTGGTATTTAAGCATTCGGGGATTGGTTAACCACAAATGGCCTTTTGTTTCCAAGACAGCCTTGAGGGCATGAGGGGTTTGGATTTCAAGTTCTTGTCCAAAGGTTAGTTTGCTGGCCTCCTGAGTAAGAAGAGCAGTGCCAGCAACAGCCTTCAGACAAGCAGGCCAACCCCTTGCAACAGGATCCAGCTGCTTGGAAAGATAGGCCACAGGGCGATGCCAGGTGCCCAACCTTTGGGTTAGAACCCCAACAGCAACATTCTGTTTAGTATCTACAAATAACTGAAAAGGTTTTTCTAAGTCTGGCAAGCCTAAACTAGGGGCTTGCATAAGAGCATGTTTTAAACTTGAGAAACTTTTCTGTTCCTCTTTTTGCCAGAGGAGCGGCTCACGGTCACTGCCTCTGGTTGCCTCATATAGGGGTTTTGCAAGGAGGCTAAAGTTGGGAATCCAAATGCGGCTAAACCCAGCAGCCCCCAGAAACCCCCGGAGATCCTTCTTGGTCCGAGGGGTGGGGAGGCGGCAGATGGCTTCTTTTCTTTCATGACCCAAGGTGCGTTTCCCAGGCTCAATATCATAGCCTAGGTATCTGACCTTATGCAAAACCAATTGTGCCTTTTTCCGAGAAGCCTTGTAGCCCAAGCGCTGTAAAAGGTGTAACAGGTCATAAGTGTTGTGCCAGCAGATGTCCTTTGACTGGCCGGTGACCAACAGGTCATCAACATACTGTAAAAGGACATCTGGCCCAGGAAGGCGTAGGGCATCCAAATCAGCCACAAGGGCATTTCCAAACAGAGTGGGGGAGTTCTTGAAACCTTGAGGCAACCTGGTCCAAGTATACTGTTGCTTACGACCAGTAGCCGGATCTTCCCACTCGAAAGCGAAAAGGTGCTGGCTCTTTTTATGAACAGGGATGGTAAAAAAGGCATCCTTAAGGTCGATGACCGAAAACCATGACGCAGTCTGGGGGATTAATCCCAGAATCACGTAAGGGTTTGGGACCAGAGGATGTATGGTTACTGTTGCGCTATTGACAGGCTTTAGATTCTGAACCAGGCGGAAGCGGCCATCCCCTTTTGGAATGGGCAAAATAGGGGTGTTCCAGGCCAATTCAGTAGGGACCAGAATATCATGAGCCAGATAAAGATTAATAACCTTTTGAATAGCTTGCATAATGTGCCTCGGGTAAGCCCGCTGACGAAGGCGAACTGGAGTTTTGGCAGGGAGCTCCTCGACAACAATGGGCGTCTGATGGCTAGCAAAACTGGGGGGGGGGGGGGTTGTCCTCTGCCCACAGAAAAGGGACATTCTGTCTAGCTCTTTCTAGCTTGGATCTCCCAGCCGACGCTGGCCTATTTTTAAAGATCCAAACACTTCTCTATCTATTTTAGACCTCCCAGCAGGCGCTGGCCTATTTTTAAAGATCCAAAATGTATAGAGACTTTTGTTCACCACAAATCGATGTGTTATTGTTTTACCCCCCGTGTGACAAATTAGGGGATTGAGGAAAGGGCGTTGAATTGGTTGGCCTGTGGCCCCCTGGACCGTGATGGTATGCGGGGAGGGCTTAGCCAAGGGTTTGGTTATGACGGATCGGGTGGCCCCTGTGTCAACTAGGAAGGATATAGGCTTGCCTCCAACAGTTAATCTGACCATAGGTTCTGGGAGGCGGGCTGAACCCGGTCTGTTTCACTCCCATTCCTCGACTTCGGCCAGACCAATGAGGGGGGTGTTAAACGTCCCACGTCCCCTCCCTCTAAAGGGTCTGCCTCGTCCACCTCGGTCTGCTCTGGCAAAGCCTCCCTGGTTCCCTTCATTGACACGTGCCATTTCCCTGTCGGGGCATTCTCCTCTCCAGTGGCCAGTCTTTTTACATATGGCACACTGGTTAGGCGCCAGGGGTCCCCCTGACCCCTGACCCCGATTCCAACCTAGGGGTCCCCCTGACCCCTGGCCCCTGTTCCAACCCATGGGTCCCCCTGACCCCTGGCCCCTGTTCCGCCCCAGGGGTCCCCCTGACCCCTGGCCCCTTGAGCCTCCGCCCATTCGTGGCCCATCCCGGGCCGCAGGTCTGGCCATTAGGGCAGCAGCGAGCAGTTCTGCTTTCTTATGCATTTTCTGCTCCTGTTTCTTCTCCTCAATCCTATCTCTATTTGCGAAAACCTTTCTTGCAACCTCCATCAGCTCACTCATTGATTTCCCAAGCGCTCCCTCTAACTTTTGTAATTTTCGCCGTATGTCAGGGGCAGATTGAGAGATGAAGGCCATTGCCAACATGCGAGCATTTTCAGGTTGTGTGGGGTCAATGGGAGTGTACATGCGGTATGCATCTAACAGCCGGGCATAGAAGGCTTCTGGGGCTTCTTCGGCACCTTGGATCACCAAAGAAGGCTTTGACATGTTGGTGGTGGGTTTCCCCGCCGCCTGGATTGCCTGCACAACAAGGGGACCTGAGGTCCCCTATCTTATAGGGGTCCCATCTTGGATCTTCGGAGGGGAAATCCCTAGCCACCCAGCGATCAAAAGTCATATCCTGGGTTGGCATAGTTCCCTTTAAAAATTTTTTAAGAGCTGCATTCCGAATCTTTTCCCTCTCCTCTGGATTAAAGATGGTACCCATCAATTGTCGTAGATCCCGCCAAGTAGGATTATGGGTATCTACAATAGTTTTAATCAAATCAGTGACCTCTGATGGTTTGTCACTAAACGGACCATAATGCATTTTCCAGTTTAAAAGGTCCGATGAAGTAAAAGGGACGTGTTGAAACACAGAGACTATCACGGGCGCTCTGTTTGGTTCAACCACAGATTGGTCTACCCTTCGGAGGGGATTCAGGAAGGCCACACCACCCTCAGCCAGATCATCTTCCTCACCCCGTTCGGTGTGCTTTGAACGAGTTCGCTCAGCTATGGGGCCTTCCTTAACTTCAAGAGGCAATGGTTCTCCCCCCACTGCTTCTTCTAATTCATCCCTGGGGAGGGGTTACTCGTTCGCTTTTCCGGGCTTCTTGTTCCTTTGGGCGAGCCCCCAACTCCACCCCATCCGAACTGGTTTGAGCGGAGCGGTCAACTGGGGTCGGTACCCCAGGGGAGTCAGGGATGCCCAAGTCATCCAAGGCTCGCAAAAAGGTACCAGCTCCTACTCCTGTGCTGCTGGACGCTGAGGAACTGGCCCTAGGGCTTATTTGGTCATCCCCACGTGGAACATATGGTGGTGGACTGGGTAATTCCTCGGGGGAGCTGGGGAGAATTGGGGCCTTGGCTTCTCCCTTCTTGTGTGGCAAAGTGCGGGAGACTAACAGCCTGCACCTTGTGGCTTTGCATTTTTGTAGCCATTGGGGGGGGGGTGTTGTACCAGATTAAGCCAGACATCAATATAAGGGGCTTGGTCCGGGTGTCCTAACGTGGGGTGGAAAACCCTCTGGTGTACTTGCAGTACAACCCCTGGGTCCAAGGACCCTGTCGCTGGCCAGTCAACTTTAAAGTCTGGCCAGTCCACCTCACAGAAAACCCTTAGCCTTTGCCTGCTCCACCTTATGCTGTAGTCTTGGCTAATGTAGGCATCTTTAAAATGTTTTAACGTACATGCCAAAGGGGTAAGTGGCGTACTTTCTCCTCCACCCATCTTCCACCCAGGGCACCAGACAAGACAAGTAGGAAAAGGGGTTTGAGAAGGAGGTAAGGGGTCCTTCCTTCCCAGAGAAACACCAAGGGATCTCAATCACACTTCCCCGGCTGCCAGTCCCGGACTCTCAACGGCCACTGAACAGAACCGCGGGGAACACTCACACCAGTCACACCAGACAAACCTCCCACCTTTAACCTTTAGGGAAGGGTGCCCTCTGCACCTGTCATACAAGACAAACTTCCCTTAGGGGTCCCCCTGACCCCTCCTTTAGCCTTGAGGGGAGGGTGATCAGGCTCTCCCCTATCTACAGGCTAATAGTTATTACCTCTTCCCAGGGACCCAGATACTTGCCTGCAGGCTTCTTTTCTTTTCCTTCCAGCTGGATTGAAGTGTTCCTGGTCTCTTGGTCTCCCTCAAGTGGTTCTTGGAGGCGTCAACCGATGCTGCGAAGGGGCCGGCTCCACAGGGAAGTCCCTCAGACTAAAAGATGTCTGATGGCGCCTGGGATGGTTCCCCGAGCCTCCGAGACCCTCCCACAGCGTGGTGACGGTCCAGAGGAATTTAAAAATTCCGTTGCCTCCTGGCTGGCTCGCCAGAAATGAAGCGGGATTTACTAATCCCAATCAGTACCTGTAAATAAGTCAGGAGACAAGACCACGGAGATCCAGAGAAAACAGGTTTATTGAGTATTGCTAGCAATAGGCTCAGTGCAGTCACCTGCCGAAGACTGAGCCCCGAACCACGCCCTAAGGCAGACTTTTATAGGTTCTTGAGATTTGACAGTGACATAGCATATTCAGTTCCGCTTATGGATAATACATTGTGCATACAGATAGGTAATTCTAAGGGAGATTCACTGGAAAAGTACAAAAGCAGAAGTTCGTAGTTTTGTGATACATAGGGCATACAACTTGGTACATTTTGTGGTTACAACGGTTACAGCAGAAGATTACAAATGCCAAGTTCCCTTTTAGACGTACAGATGTAGGAGAAAGGGCCTTATGATTATATCTTTTATATAAGAGTGCAATGTACAGTATAAATGAGGTTATATACCATTTGGTTGAGGGGGCTCTCCTTCACTATCACTAAGTGTTGTATTTTATGATTTATGATGAATGTATTTTTATGATGACAACGATCATGATTTATCACTTATTGCTTGTATGTACAGTGAGAGCTTACGCACCGGAGACAAATTCCTTGTGTGTCCAATCACACTTGGCCAATAAAGAATATTCTGTTCTATTCTGTTTTTTGTTTTGTTTTGTTTTGTTTTGTTTTGTTTTGTTTTGTTTTGTTTTGTTTGGTTTGGTTTGGTTTGGTTTGGTTTGGTTTGTTTTGGTTTGTTTTGTTTTGTTTTGTTTTGGTTTGGTTTGTTTTGTTTTGTTTTGGTTTGGTTTGGTTTGGTTTGGTTTTGTTTTGTTTGGTTTGGTTTGGTTTGTTCTATTCTTATTCTTATTCCTATTCCATTCCATATATTCTATTCTATTCTATTCTATTCTGTTCTGTTCTGTTCTGTCCTATTCTTATTCTTATTCTTATTCTTATTCTTATTCTTATTCTTATTCTTATTCTTATTCTTATTCCATTCCATTCCATTCCATTCCATATATTCTATTCTGTTCTGTTCTGTTCTATCCTGTCCTATTCTTATTCTTATTCTTATTCTTATTCTTATTCTTATTCTTATTCTTATTCTTATTCTTATTCTTATTCTTATTCCATTCCATTCCATTCCATTCCATATATTCTATTCTGTTCTGTTCTGTTCTGTTCTATCCTGTCTTATTCTTATTCTTATTCTTATTCTTATTCTTATTCTTATTCTTATTCTTATTCTTATTCCATTCCATTCCATTCCATTCCATTCCATTCCATCCCATATATTCTATTCTATTCTATTCTGTCCTGTCCTGTCCTATTCTTATTCCTATTCCACATTTTCAAATCAAGTCAAGTCAAGTCAAGTCAACTCTAGACTAGTCTAGTCTAGTCTAGTCTAGTCTAGTCTCTATTTAAAAGGAAAACACGAGTGAGTGTTGTTCAACGTTGGGCTTCCTCTGAGCTGCGTGATCCTGGACCTCCAAGCTGGGTTCCAGTCGGTCTTTTGTGGAGTGGTAAGGAGGCGCCTCCCCTGAATTTGACCCATTTTATATCATTTGGCCGGAGAAATGCCTGAAGGAGCTGGCTACTTGAGGGGAAGAGGTTTGGGATGCGGAGAGAGAATAAGCAAGAGAGAGGGAGAAACGACCCCCACCCCCCAAAAAGCCACTTCTTAGAGGAGGCATCCGCAAGTGTCCAAGTCAATGGAAATCTTGTTAGGTGGAGAATCGCCCCTCTTTGCTAACAAGCTCTTATCTGGACTTTACCCCTCCCCTTATTGAAGACACCCATCATTAGCGGAGTGTGAACAAGGACTTTCAATAGCCTCCCAACAGGACAGCCGCCTCTGAATATTCATGAGCAGGGGAAGAGAATGTGGGAAAGCAAACAAGGTGGGGTGGAGGAGAACTGCCACAAGAGCCTGGGCAGTGGTTCAAAGGAGCCCCATCAGCTCCGATGGGAAAAAGGGGGCTCTCAATTCCCAGGAGGACAATAGGGCTGCTTTCCTCCACCTCACCCCGCCTCTGAGCAGCGGAGCAGACCCCCATCTGCCTGGATAAGCCTCTTGTCCCTGGCTGAAGGGAGAAGGGGAAGGAAGGGGAAAAGAGGAAAGGGAAGGGAAGGGAAAGGTAGGGTAGGGTAGGGTAGGAAAGGAAAATAAATGTAAGGTGGAGGAAAGGAAAGGAAGGAAAGGAAGAGGAGAGGAGAGGAAAAGGGAAAAAGGAAAAAGGAAAAAGAAAGGAGAGAAGGGAAGGGAAGGGAAGGGAAGGAAGAGGAGAGGGAAAGGGAAAGGAGAAAGGAAAGGAAAAAAGAGTAAAGGGAAAAGAAAGGAGGGAAGGGAAGAAAAGGAAAGGAAGAGGAAAGGAGGGGAAAGGAAAGGCGGAGGAAAGGAAAGGAAAGGAAGAGGAGAGGAAAAGGGAAAGGGGAAAGGAAAGGGAAAAATAATAAAGGAAAAAGAAAGGAGAGAAGGGAATGGAAGGAAAGGAAAGGAAAGGTAAGGTGGAGGAAAGGAAAGGAAGAGGAGAGGAAAAGGGAAAGGGAAAGGAGAAAGGAAAGGAAAAAAGAGTAAAGGGAAAAGAAAGGAGGGAAGGGAAGGAAAGGAAAGGAGGGGAAAGGAAAGGTGGAGGAAAGGAAAGGAAAGGAAAGGAAGAGGAGGGGGAAAGGGAAAGGGGAAAGGAAAGGGGAAAAGAATAAAGGAAAAAGAAAGGAGAGAAGGAAAGGAAAGGTGGAGGAAAGGAAAAGAAAGAAAAAGGAGATGAGAGGAAAGGAAAGGAAAGGTAAGGTAAGATGGAGGAAAGGAAAGGAAGAGGAGAGGAAAGGGGAAAGGGAAAGGAGAAAAAAAGGAAAAAAGAGTAAAGGGGAAAAAAGGAGGGAAAGGAAGGGAAAGAAGGGAAAGGAGGGGAAAGGAGGGGAAAGGAAAGGTGGAGGAAAGGAAAGAAAAGGAAGAGGAGAGGAAAAGGGAAAGGAGAAAGGAAAGGGAAAAAGAGTAAAGGAAAAAGAAAGGAGAAAAGAGAAGGAAAAGGAAAGAAAAGGGAAAGGAAAACCAGAAAGTCCAGTTCCCTCTTGAAAAAGCACCTTTGAGATGTCTCTGGAATGGTATAGGATTTCCTGCTTTTCACACTTGCGACCGTTGCAGTATCCCCGTGATCAAAATTTAGATGCTTGGTCACGATTCGTATTTATGACTATTGTGATCCCCCTTTTGCGACTTTCTGACCAGCAAAGTCAACGGGGAAGCCAGATTCACTTAACAACCGTGTTACTCACTTCAACGCCTGCAGTGATTCACTTAACAGCGGTGGCAAGAAAAGTTGTAAAATGGGGCAAAACTCACTTAACAAACGTCTCATTTAACAACAGAAATGTCGGCCTCACTTGTCATAGGTTGAGGACTACCTGGATCACCAAAAAAAAAAAAAAAGCATTTGGAAGTTGACTTTCTCAATTTGGGCACCCATTGCAAAGAATTCTGTCCAATTTACTTTCTTTCAGAAAGTTTCCAAATCTTTGCACTCAGCAAATAAATACCTGGATAAAGTCCGTTAAAGCCAGAAGGATCTTCCTGGATAACAATAGTGGCTGGGGAGTGAAAGAGAGCGTTGAGGGGGAAGAGGGCACGAGAAAAAGAAAGATTTTTTTTTTTAATCAGAGAAGAAGAAAAGCAGGCTGCAAACTGCCGTTGGAGAAAAAGGAAAACAAAGAAAACTGGGCTGGAAGGCAGGAGAAAAAAAAAAGAAGAAGAAAGAGAAATGAAAGCAGGAGCGTTAGCTCAAAAGGGCTCTTGGTATTTATTTTGCCATGGACTAAAAGCTAAGAAAGAAACTTGGAAAGCGCTGGGAAAGCTAATCATCCAAACAGCTCAGCGAGGAGAGCCAAAAAGGGTGTGTGTTTTTTTTTTTTTAAAAAAGAAAGGACATCAAACGCAGAATACAAAGCAGCCTCTCCTCTTAGAGCAGGGGTCAGCAACCTGCGGCTCTGGAGCCGCATGTGGCTCTTTCATCCCTCTGCTGCAGCTCCCTGTTGCTGGTCGGTTCCACAATTGATAGGGCTTTTGGTTAGGACAGGGAGAGGAAAAAGGATGCCGCGCTAGGAGGAGACTCTATGATGGGGGGGAACCGGACTTCCAGTCGGCAGAGGAAAAAGGATGCCGCGCTAGGAGGAGACTCTATGGTGGGGGAACCTGACTTCCAATCGGCAGAGGAAAAAGGACGCCGCGCTAGGAGGAGACTCTATGGTGGGGGAAGCTGACTTCCGGTCAGCTCCAGAATTGAACAGGAGCTTCCGGTTAGGACCTTTGTGGCTCTTTGAGTGTTTAAGGTTGCCGACCCCTGTCTTAGAGCAAAGGGAACCTTGCCTTGCCTGGTGCTGAGGCAGGGGTGGGTTCTACTTACCTTTACTACTGGTTCGCAATGGGGCCGAAGAGGTTGTAAACAAATGCTTTTAAAAGCCTCTGCCGATCAGGCAACTCAGCTGGGATCGTCAGAGGCTTTCAAAAGCATTTTTTTTCCCCTACAACCTCTTCGGCTGAAGAGATTGCAGAAAAAAATGCTTTCAAAAGCCTCTACCGATCCCAGCTGAGCCGTGCGATCATCAGAGGCTTTTTTTTTTTTTTTACTTTTAAAAGCATTTTTTTGGGCCGAAGAGTTGTAGAAAAAAATGCTTTTAAAAATAATTTTTAAAAAGCCTCTGATGATTGCGCAGCTCAGCTGGGCATGGGAGGGCCCAGGGATTTTTGCTACCAGTTCTCCAAACCACCCGCTGTCCTCGCAAGCGGATTGGGCGATACGGTCCAAACCGGGAGCATTTCACCCCTGCCTTAGGCCATACAAGATGACATACAGAAGTGAAATAAGTGGAGACAATGCAAGGAAAACACACACACACACACACACTCAAACATACAGACCAGTGGTGAAATCCATTTTTTTTACTACCAGTTCTGTGGGCGTGGCTTGGTGGGCGTGGTGTGGCTTGTGTTCTGCCCCAGCTACGGACCCCAAAGAACGCAGCACACACAAAGTCTGTACAAATCTTAGTTTACTAAATTAACAAAGGCTGTTAATTAACTTTCTTAACAGCCTACAAGAATCCAAAGAATAAATAATTGTAATCTTACTATGGTTGTCAGAAAGCCCAGAAGCAATTTGCAGGAAGCTGATAAGAGAACTAAGATCAGGACACGAGAGTGAACGAAGTTGTTCCCTGCAAATTGCCTCAGTCGTCGTCCTTCCTTAAATAGGCTAAGTGAGTGGCCAATTAGCCCCAAGCCTTACACTCGAGGAGACCTCCTCCTGAGGAGCCACTCCTGCCTTTTGGCAGCTCTGCGCGCCCGTGCATCGAGAAGAGGCTCCTCCTCTTCTTCCTCTTCACTTATGGGAGCTTCTGGAGGTTCTGAAGGAGGCCCTGGCTGAATCCCTGCCTCTGGCACCACATCTTCTCCAGCCTCCTCATTGTCCGACTCGAGTGCCAGCTGCACAGGCTGCTGGCGCAGCACCACACCAGCCTCCTCGCTGTCGGAATCAGCTACTAGCTGCACAGGCCGCTGACGGGCCACAACAGCTTGGTGGGCATGGCAGGGGAAGGATATTGCAAAATCTCCATTCCCACCCCACTCTGTGACCAGCCAGAAGTGGTATTTGCCAGTTCTCCGAACTGCTCAAAATTTCCGCTACCGGTTCTCCAGAACCTGTCAGAACCTGCTGAATTTCACCCCTGATACAGACATATTCATTTGTTCCCAGATGTATCATAATGAAACTTTCTCAGGGGTTGTGAAAAAAACGAAAATCAAGATAGTATCTGTTTCCATACAAATGAAATTGTGCAAACATTGGGTCATTGACACTATCTGGATTTTTTTTTTTAACCACACAACCCAAACTATCTGATCATCCAACCCTTTACAAAACAGTTTCAATGATCTGTTTTCTCTGTTTCTCCTTAAAGTGCTAATCTTCTTTTAATATTTTAAATAACATTTTATACATCTTTTCCCAATACTGCTTTGGGGCAATATCTTTTTATTATCTCTAATTCCAAAACCAGCTTCATTTTAATTCTGTATGCCTTAATTAAAGCCTTTACTGCACATCACAGCTGAAGAAATTAAAGAGAGACTAATTTTCCTTAATAATTCTGAGGGTTTTTTTCCCTCTCCTTCTGGATAATAATTTATTTGAATTATCCTTAATTGTAATCATTATTTAATTGCAGTGTTAAACCACCCTAAAATTTATGAGATAAAATAATATTCTTGGCATTTCTGCAAACAAATGACTGGAATTTTATAAATTAGTGAATGCACATTCATTTATTTTTTTGATCCAAGGAACATATTTGGTCTTTGTAGATTGTATACTGAGGGGCAGGGCACAAATTAGAAAAATAAGTGAGGCCTCAGGCAGAAAGTGGGCAATGCCAGGGGAAAAAACTTGCATTTCAACCTGGCCCTCCTTCATAAGCAAAATAAGGGGGGAAATCCTGCTCAGATTCATAAACACAGAATAACAGAATAGGAAGGGACCTTGGAGATCTTCTAGTCCAACCCTCTGCTCAAGCAGGAGACCTTTTATTATTCTGGAAAAATGGCTGTCCAATCTCTTCTTGAAAACTCCCAGTGATGGGACATCTGTAACTCCAGGGAGCAAGCTTTTTCACTGATTAATTGTTATCACAGTCAGGAAATTTCTCCTTAGTTCTAAGTTGCCTCCTTCCTTGATTAGTTTCCACCCATTGCTGGGTAACAATGGGATGGTGTAGGGCTGTGATGGCGAACCTATGGCACGCGTGCCACAGCTGGCATACAGACCCCGCTCTGCGGGCACGCGAGCCATTGCCCAGCTGAGCTGCAGCACGCATTTTCAGGATGTATTGGGGGCGGGGGCATGTGGATGCGCAAAGGAGGGCGCATGTGTGGGGGTAGGGGGAGCATAGGGGGGTTCAGCCCAGGGGTGGGTTCTAATTTTTTTTACTACATTTTGTGGGCGTGGCTTATTTTGTGGGCGTGGCTTGATGGTCATGTGAAAATTCTTTAGGATTTAGTAGAGGGACTGCTCTACCAGGCTTTTAACTGCTTGCAGAGCTGTAGCGATCTACTCATTTGTTTTTGGAGGCACCGGTCTACCCATTTGTTTTTGGAGGCACCGGTCTACCCATTTGTTTTTGGAGGCACCGGTCTACCCATTTGTTTTTGGAGGCACCGGTCTATTCATTCGTTTTTGGAGGCACCCGTCTACCCATTTGTTTTTGGAGGCACCGGTTTACCCATTTGTTTTTGGAGGCACCGGTCTACCCATTTGTTTTTGGAGGCACCGGTCTACCCATTTGTTTTTGGAGGCACCGGTCTACTCATTCGTTTTTGGAGGCACCCGTCTACCCATTTGTTTTTGGAGGCACCGGTCTACCCATTTGTTTTTGGAGGCACCGGTCTACTCATTCGTTTTTGGAGGCACCGGTCTACCCATTTGTTTTTGGAGGCACTGGTCTACCCATTCATTTTTGGAGGCACCAGTCTACTCATTCATTTTTGGAGGCACGGGTCTACTCATTCGTTTTTGGAGGCACCGGTCTACCCATTTGTTTTTGGAGGCACCGGTCTACTTATTCGTTTTTGGAGGCACGGATCTACCCATTTGTTTTTGGAGGCACCGGTCTATCCATTTGTTTTTGGAGGCACCGGTCTACTCATTCGTTTTTGGAGGCACCGGTCTACCCATTCGCTTTTGGAGGCACCGGTCTACCACCACACTGCCTTTTAACACTGATCAGCTGTAGGGCGGCCCTTTGAAGCCCCGTGGCAAGAGTTTAAACAGCTCTTTTCCTTCTAGCCGATCAGCTGGGACTCGGGAGGCAGCAATAGATTGGGGGAGGGGCCAAATAAAAGGTAAGAAAAACATGGTGGGGAGGGGGGGCGGGAGGGCCCAGCTCCTGAACAAAGAGAACCGGTTCGGTGACGTCATATTGTCACCGCTACTGGCTCAGCCGAACCGGGCCGAACTGGGAGGAACCCACCACTGGTTCAGCCTGTTTTTGGGCCCAGGAGGCTGCAGGGAGGCCTGCTAGGCCCCAAAAGGGGCATGGGTGTATGTGGTATGCCCCCCCCCATGGCTCGTTTTTGGGCGCCAGGAGGCTGCAGGGAGGCCTGATAGGCCCAAAACAGGGGTGTGTGTGTGTTACACACATATGCACGGGGGACGGGGAAGTGTGGGGAGGTCATGTGCATATGCGCAGGGAGGGCTTCCATTATGGATGCTGGCATGCACATGTGCACACTTTCGGCACACAACAATAAAAAAGTTAACCATCACTGGTGTAGGGTCTTCTGCTTGGGCAGGAGGTTGGACTAGATGACCTACAAGGTCCCTTCCAACTCTGCTAATCTATGTAATCTATGTTGTAATTCGAGGACTAAACTGTATTGCCCTGAATGGGGAGAAATAGGGCCACATAATGGAATCTATAGGAAACACTGCCCCCTGGTGACACAATCAGGGAACTGAACTTTTGAGATGGGCAGACTTCAACTTCCTGTGCATCAACATTGCTTCAGATTGTTCTCAAAGGTGCTTTTTCAAAAGGCAACTGGACTATGTTTCTCATCCAAGAAGTTTCTTCGGTTCTGATTGGATGGTGGGTGGGGATGGAAAGTTTATATTCCTTTCCAGTTAAGTTTTTTTAAAAAAGGATCCACAGATCTCAAAGTTGCCATGGTCGGGAAACACTGGTTTTAACTTTAAGGAGGTGATATCATATCACATATGAAGAACGGTTGCAGGAACTGGGTATGTCTAGTTTAATGAAAAGAAGGAATGGGGGTGACATGATAGCAGTGTTCCAGTATCTCAGGGGCTGCCCCAAAGAAGAGGGAGTCAAGCTATTCTCCAAAGCACCTGAGGGCAGGACAAGAAGCAATGGGTGGAAACTCATCAAGGAGAGAAGCAACCTAGAACTAAGGAGAAGCTTCTTGACAGAACAATTAGCCAGTGGAACGACTTGCCTCCAGAAGTTGTGAATGCTCCAACACTGGAAGTTTTTAAGAAGAGATTGAATAACTGTTTTTCTGAAATAGTTGTAGGAAGTTAGCACCCACCCCCCTCCTAGAAGAAAGAAATATTCTAGGAAATATTAAAAAGGCAGAATATTATGCCCCCCTGGAGGAGAAATGGAGAAACATGTTTTTTAGGCAGGAAGCAGACTCACTCTTAATAGCCATCACACTCTCAATAGTCCACAGCGGATGTCCGCACTTAAGAGATAAAAGAGATAAGATAATTCATAAGCAAATGCCCTCACCCAAGTTCCAACAAAGGTAGGGTTAGCCCTCTACCCAGCTAGCAACAGAACTCACCACATGGCACCTGGGGAGATTGCATCACCCAGCAAGACTCAACCAAGCCTGGGACTCAAAAGACAACCTACAAAGTTACCCCTGCATGGCCCCATGGGAGTCTGACAACCAATCGGAATACAAGCTCAAATTCAAAGTTCAATGGAGGGTATAAATCTCTCTCTCTCTCACACACTCACCCATGTACCTTTTTTGCCCAGGACCTCAAAACCATGTGGTCCTGTCCACCATTAAACCATCTTTCCAAGCAGTCTCCATGTCTCCAATGTCTTTCTCCCCACTTGGAACTGAACCCAGATGGACATTTCTTCCAACATAGTATAGGGCAGGGATAGCTAACCCTTTTGCCGTCGCGTGCCAAAAGCTTGGGGAGCGTGGGGGGGGGTGTCACGTGTGTGTGCCCACACCCATAATTCAATGCCCCCCGTGCCCTGCCCCCCCCGCACATGTGAATGCGACCCCCCCCCCCGCACTCCCCCTGCTTTGGCACGCAATGGCAAAAAAGTTACTGGTGGGCTCGGTAGGTCTATTTTTCACCCTCCCCAGGCTCCAGAAGCTTTCTTGGAGCCTGGGGAGGGTGAAAACAGCCTTCCCCATCCCCCTGGAGGCCCTCCGAAGGCCCCTCTGGTGGGCCCGGAAGACCCAAAAATCAGCTGGCCGGCAGGCACATGCAGCTGAGTTAGGGCAACAGTCGCATGCCCACAGATATGGCTCCGTGTGCCATAGGTTCGCTGTCATGGGTATAGGGTTTCCTGTCTAAGCAGAGGGTTGGGCTAGAAGTCCTCTAAGGCCCCTTCCAACTCTGTCATTCTAGCCTGCAGCTGATCCTGGAAGCTAAGCAGGATGGAGGCTGGCTAACTCTTGGATGGGGAAGGCAGTTCCCAAGGAGTTACAAAGCTGCAAAGCTAGGCCAGGAATCAGGAAACTATTCTGGAAGAATTATTTCTACCTAACCAACCAGAAATGTTCGTGGATATGTTCATGAAATCACGAGGGGCTTAAATTGAGTAGGAAATGTGACATACCTACAAAACTTGGCAGCATCTGGTTGACCTTGGCTGCTCTTAAGGAACTACGCCAGGTCAGATCTAATTGATAGCTGGATGGGAGCGACAGGATACAAGCTGTTGGCTTGATTAGAAAAATCAGAAAAACATCCTGAAGTCAGACAATGGCAAAACTGTTTTCCTAATGCTGTCCTGAAAATGCATCCAATGTGGTTGCTTCAAGTACTTTTTCTACACATTTATGTTCCATTTTAGAAGTGCGGAGGGGGTTTGGGTCCTATGCTTTTCTTTTTTGAGATAAAAATAATTAAAGTAAGACCAGAAGCAGAGGAAATCCTTCAGCAACTTAAGAATCATTTTCTTCCCTCGGGTAGTCTCTGCTGCCCTTACTAGAGAGAAATATTTTACTTGCAAAGAAAATCCGATCTATTTGTGAAGCAATTCTGCCCCCTTGTGGTGAGAGGTGGACGGTGCTTGTGAAAACTTATAAGATCCTCATTAGAATAATGTGAATGATGTAGGAATAGTACAAGGTCAGCTATATGAACACTGAATGACCCTCTTTATTCACATTATTATAAGAAAGAAATGTGCTTGTTTAGAGATTACACTAAGTCAGCTAAATTCCATTCTTGGTAATATATATCTTCTGAGGGGCCTAGCTGTCAAGGATGCAAGGACATCCATAAGAAACAAAAAGTTACTTATTATCCAAAGCAGCCATGAATCTATGCATCAGCAATCACAGAACTGAGGAAGGTTGTTTAGCTAAGATAATCTTATGAACTAGAAAATAATGAAGGAATTTAGTAATTAGAAAGTGTCAATTATAATGTAACAAATGTATGTTAACCATATATGGAAAACTGCTGTGCTTGCAAAATCCTTTGTCTTGGATATGTATAAAAGCAGTTGTATCAGAGCTCTTCTTTGTTCAGAATTGCAGATACAAATCTGGTTCTGAAACTGCGCAATAAACTGTCTCTGGCTGACCCAGGAATGTTGTTTGGTCCCATCATTCCATAACAAGAAGAGGTGGATGAAGTGTGGAGTTTGTAGTTTGTGTTTAGGACGGAGTAAACAAAACCAAGATGGCTGTCAACACGCTTGCTCCAACACTGGAGGTTTGTAAGAAGAGATAGGACAGCCATTTGTCCGGAATGGTATAGGGTCACAAGCTTGGGCAGGGTTTTTTTTTTTTTTAAATTTGATTTATATGCCGCCCTTCTCCGAAGACTCAGGGCGGCTTACAATGTGCTCAGCAATAGCCTTCATCCTTTTGTATATTTATACAAAGTCAGCTTATTGCCCCCACAAACTGGGTCCTCATTTCACCTACCTTAGAAAGGATGGAAGGCTGAGTCAACCTTGAGCCTTGGCGAGATTCGAACCCTGCAGTAATTGCAGGCAGCTGGTCTTAATAACCAGCTTAATAACAGGGTGCCTTAAACCCCTGTACTACCAAGGCTCTTCTACCAAGGGTTGGATAAGAAGATCTTCAAGGTCCCTTCCAATTTGGTTATTTGTATACTGTATTCACAATCACGGGGACATCCCAATTCAAACTCTTTCCCAAGTCAAATGGCAGATAAAGTAAAGGGAGAATAGAAGAATCCTAAATTTTAAGATCTCCGCCAGCAGATGCTGGGATGTTTCAAACTTGATACAGGTAGTCCTTGACTTATGATCATACTATTTACGGAAAGACTCTGTCCCTGCAGAGAGGTGGAGAGGTGGAGACTGTGGGTCACATACTCCTTAAATGTTCCTTTTACACAAGAGATTAGGAAAAAAAACCCATATTCTGCCAATAACTGCTAGGTATCCTGACCGCTCCGATACTACTATCTTCTAAAGGATGAACAGTCCATAACTACAGCGCAGGTGGCCAGATTCTGCACAGCAGCTCTGGGGATTCATCGCAAACCCATGTCTTCTCCACCATAGTGATGTTATGTAACAAGTGTGGCAAACCCTTTGCACTGCTTAGCCTTTTCCCTTTTAGCGTCAAACCTACAACAGGCCACACAGTTTATGGATTGTAATTTTAGTATAGGTAAAGGTAAAGTTAAAGATTCCCCTCACACATACGTGCTAGTCGTTCCTGACTGTAGGGGGCGATGCTCATCTCCGTTTCAAAGCCGAAGAGCCAGCGCTGTCCGAAGACATCTCCGTGGTCATGTGGCCGGCATGACTCAACGCCAAAGATGCACGGAACGCTGTTCCCTTCCCACAAAAGGCGGTCCCTATTTTTCTACTTGCATTTTTTACGTGCTTTTGAACTGCTAGGTTGGCAGAAGCTGGGACAAGTAACGGGAGCTCACCCCATTACGCGGCACTAGGGATTCGAACCCCCGAACTGCCGACCTTTCAATCGACAAGCTCAGCGTCTTAGCCACTGAGCCACTGCATCCCTTTTAGTATAGTTATACCATGTATAATTGACAGACTGGATTTTATTATAGATTTTAGTTGTTATTTATTATTTTATACTAGAATTTTTAATTGTATATTTACTGAGCGTTTTTATTTGTTCTGGTCTCTGGTCTAAGATTATAATAAACTGACTGATGGATTGATTGACTTCTGATCATAATGGAGCCTGCCTATTGTGGTTGTAAGTCATGATGGTTGTAAATCAGGATTGTAAATCAGGAGGAATATAGGGTCCTTGGTGCTCTCTGAGCTTGGTTGTTTTCTTGCAGATGTTTCATTACCCAACTAAGTAATCTCATCAGTGCTAGTATTTACAGAGCACTGATATGTTACCCAGTTTGGTAATGAAATGCCTACAAGAAAACAATCAAGCTCAGACAGCGTCAAGAATGGAACAAGGAACAGAACAAGGAATGGAACAGAACAAAACAGAACAAGGAACGGACAGAACAGAACAGAATTCTTTATCGGCCAAGTGTGATTGGACATACAAGGAATTTGTCTCCGGTGCATAAGCTCTTGGTATACATACAAGCAACAAAGTGATAAATCATAAATCATAAGGTGCAACCAACAAATTGATAGTCATAAGATACCAACAGGAGTAGGCGATAGGAAAGATGAGAAGGGTAATAGTATTACAGCCCTACTACATGGGTAGATACCCTTTGACATAAGAGAGCGCTGTGGAAATTAGGTGTTTAGCAGAATGATGGCATGGGAGGGAAAAACTGTCTTTGTGTCTTAGTTGTTTTGGTATGCAATGCTCTATAGCGGCGTCCTGATAGGAGAAGTTGAAAGAATTTGTATCCAGGATGTGAAGGGTCTGTAGATATATTAATACATGAAAATGGGACCTGTAGGATATCTTATCCTTGTAGTAAAGAAGTCAAAACATACTTTGGAAGAAAGCAGAGGGAAGGAAACTTCTTCAATATAAGCCAAATAAGTCCGCCTGGATGCTGTCATAGACCCTTGTCCCCAGTTCAACTCCATCTTTGTCTTTAGCTCCAAGGATAAGCCTGACTAGGTGGCTCAGTGGCTAAGACACTGAGCTTGTCGATCCGGAAGGTCGGCAGTTTGGCGGTTTGAATCCCTAGTACAGTTCTCCTGCGTGAGTAGGGGGTTGGACTAGATGACCTCCAAGGTCCCTTCCAGCTCTGTTACTGTTACTGATTATCTTAAAAATCCATTGGAGGTCAAAGCTGGCAATACACGATTGTTTACAGAGAACTAGAGTCCCACACGGTATTGAAACTTTTGCTTTCAGACAGGATACTCCTGCCTTACTAAATTTAATATTGCTGAGGTCATGCAGGAGGAGAAGTCTCATTTTGACATAAGGAAAGCTGAAGATCCGTTGGTGAAATTCACATGTTCAATTACAGTAAATCACGGGAGATGTGTGTCAGATGATAACTGCTCTTACACTTCTGAAAGCTGCTATTTACTTTTAGGATGAGTTGTGGGTGTCTGCAGGATGTGGTCAGAAGGTGAAGATGGCAGCTGTGACAGGGCAAATGAAACTCTTGTTTTGTGTGTGTGTGTGTGTGTGTGTGTGTGTGTGTGTGTGTGTGTGACACACACCCCTGGAATGAACAGATGCCAGAAAAGTGGAGGCATATTGACAAAGAAATCTGATCCTACATATGAGCCATTGTTGAGTTGTCCCAAAGGTGTTTTTTTTCAAAAGGCAATTGGCCTTTCTTTATTTCTTTGAAAACGTTTCCCTTCTCATCCAAGAAGCTTCTTCAGTTCTGACTGAAGAACTGAATTCAGAAGGGAAGAACCTTCTTGGATGAGAAGCGAAATGTTTTCAAAGAAATAAACAAAGTCCAGTTGCCTTTTGAAAAAAACACCTTTGGGAGAACCGTGACATGGACGATTGAGAATCTCCATAGACACCCCGTTGTGTTGCTTTAATTTGTCCTTGGTCTTTTTCAACTGCAGCTTTTATCCAAAGTTGGCCTTTGTAAAAGCGAAAGTTAGAATATTTTGGACATGTGATGGAAAAATACGGCATATTCCAGGACATATGACCTGGAAAAATACGGCATAATCCTCTAGGGAAAGACTGAAGAAGAAGAAGATCATGATTACAAAATCTAAGGGATTGATTTGGACAAAACTCAGTTGCAGTTTTTCATGCAGTTGTTGATAAAAATAGGATCTCCAACGTCAGATGATAGATATGGAAGAAGAAGGAGAAGGAGAAGAAGAAAGGGAAGAAGAAGGAGGAATAGGAGAAGAAAAAGAAGGAGGAGGAGGAGGAAAAGAAGAAGAAGAAGGGGAAGAAGGAGGAGGAGGAGAAGAAGAAGGAGGAGGAGAAGGAGGAGAAGAAGAAGAAAAAGAAGAAGGGGAAGAAGAAGGAGGAGGAGGAGAAGAACGGGAAGAAGGAGGAGGAGAAGAAGAAGGGGAAGAAGAAGGAGGAGAAGAAAAAGGAGGAGGAGGAGGAGGAGGAGAAAAAGGAGGAGGAGGAGAAGAAGGAGGAGGAGGAGAAGAAGAAAAAGGAGGAGGAGGAGGAGGAGGAGAAGAAGGGTAAGAAGAAGGAAGAGGAGAAGGAGAAGGAGAAGGAGAAGGAGAAGGAGAAGAAGAAGAAGGAGGAGGAGAAGAAGAAGAAGAAGGGGAAGGAGGAGGAGGAGGAGAAGAAGAAGAAGGGGAAGGAGGAGGAGGAGGAGAAGAAGAAGAAGGGGAAGAAGGAGGAGGAGGAGGAGGAGGAGGGGAAGAGGAAGAAGAAGGGGGAGGAGGAGGAGGAGAAGGAGAAGGGGAAGAAGGAGAAGGAGGAGAAAAAAAGGAGGAGGAGGAGAAGAAGAAGGAGGAGGAGAAGGAGAAGGAGAAGGAAGAGAAGAAATGTTTTCAATGCCACCAGGTTCCTGGAACCGTACTGAAGCTCTTCTACTGTTTCCTTCTCCAAGGATGATTCGGGGAACCTGAGGTCTTATTTCCCTGCTCCTCTGATACCTCACTATGGATGGGCCATGCTTCATTCTAGATAGGATATCTCCTGCTCCAGATGGGTTCTGTCATGCTCTCTTTGACAGTCTCCCTTTGCTCTAAATCAGGGATCTCCAACCTTGGCAACTTGAAGCCTGGCGGACTTCAATTCCCAGAATTCCCCAGCCAGCTGGCTGGGGAATTCTGGGAATTGAAGTCCGCCAGGCTTAAAGCTGCCAAGGTTGGAGACCCCTGCTCTAAATAAACTATCATTTTATCTCTCTCCTCCTTTTCTGATGGAGAGGAGAACTTTGTTTCTTGGGTCAAGGGGAAGCTCTTTGCATCTTTCATGATTCCTGGGAACTCTTCTTCCTTTCACAAGAAATAGCTTTCTTGTTTTCTTTTCCCCCCTCCTGTTTCCAAACTCTGCTAAGCAAAGGGTTGGGCTTGGATGCGTTTTGCCAAACATTATTTGATGATGGTGTGGATTTGTTTGCATAGCTGGGTTAATCAAGACAGGTGAAATCGATGTGCAAGACGCTCAGACTGATTATTATTTTTTTACTTCAGGTTGTTGTTCGTGGCGCCAATCATTGTGTGCAAAGCAGTGGTGGGATTCAATTTTTTTTAACTCACCGGTTCTGTGGGCGTGGCTTGGTGGGCATGGCAGAGGAAGGATACTGCAAAATCCCCATTCCCTCCCCACTCCAGGGGAAGGATAATGTAAAATCTCCATTCCCTACCCACTTCAGGGGAAGGATACTGCAAAATCCCCATTCCCTCCCCATTCCTGGGGGAAGGATACTGCAAAATCCCCATTCCCACCCCACTCCAGGGGAAGGATACTGCAAAATCCCCATTCCCACCCTACTCCAGGGGAAGGATACTGCAAAATCTCCATTCCCTCCCATTCCAGGGGAAGGATACTGCAAAATCCTCATTCCCTCCCCACTCCTGGGGAAAGGATATTGCAAAATCTCCTCCCACTCCTCCCACTCCACTCTGAGGCCAGCCAGAGGTGGTATTTGCTGGTTCTCCGAAAGCTCAAAATTTCTGCTACCAGTTCTCCAGAACCTGTTGTAACCTGCTGGATTTCACCCCTGGTGCCAAGCCTCCCCAAAAGGAGCCAAATGGGTAACCCAATTAAGGCTGTTGTGTAAATGCAGAGTTGATGTTGATCATATAACCGCCATAAGCAAAATTTGTTTGGCCAGTGCCTCTCAGATGACTATTTAAGAAGGCACAATAAATATATTTCATTTGTTCCAAGACAATATGAAAGATGCCTAGGAACAGAAATTCCCCCAAATGTCCTTTTTCTAATTTTCCCCAAAATTAAAGGCAACCATCTGCTCGTTTAAAGACATTTGTTCTCTCGGGTCCCCAAATAGAAACAATTTAATTTCTGAATAATTCTCAGAAAAGACTCTGACTTGCCTTAAGCTTCTCTATCAGTCCATCTGAAATTTAGCAGGGCAGACTTTATTTCATTTTAAGCGGCAGGGTAGGTTGCAAATTTCATTCCATGCTGGCAGAAGTCAAAAGAATGAAAGAAGCCATGCCACAGATAACGAGAGGGGCATTGTGTTACAGCAGTGGCCAAAATTGTGGAAACCTTTTGGGAAAAGTGTATTTTCTAAAACTAGCTAATAACACCACTTTCTTTTGGGGACTAGTACCCTAAAATTATATATCAATGGAAAGATAATTTAATCACGAATGTAATGCAATAACTTTTCTGAAGGATTTACTATTAGAATAGCTGTTACAGTATAAAAAAAGAAAAGTGAAACACGTAGAAAAAACGAGATATACAAAAATTCTCACCATAGAAAAAAAGAGATATAAAAAAAAATATCACATTAGTTAATACTTAGTTGGGTAACCTTTAGCATGAATGACGGCCTTACAACGTCTTCCCATGGAGGGAACCAAGTCTTTTACTTCTGCAGCTGTTATAATGCGAAACCAAGATTGATTGAAGGATTGCTTCTATTAACTGGGTTTTATTGCTGGGTTGCTTCTGACTAACAAGTTTCTTTAGTCGGCTCCATAGATTTTCAATTGGGTTAAGGTCTGGGCTATTCCTAGGCCATTCCAGCAGTGGAATAGGATTATTTTGAAACTCCAAAAAAAAAAGGGGGGGGGTGTTATTAGCCATCAAACCTCAAAAATACACTTTTCCCAAAAGTTTTCCACAATTTTGGTCACTACTGCAATTATGAAGCACCTCTTGGTCTTCTTTTCTTTCAACCCAACAGAATGTTGTAAAGTAAGATTGTCCTGAAGGAGGGGTCAAAAAGTCAAGATGACAGCCACATGCAATTGAAATCTCACTTTAGGTTGCAGCTTGGGGTTGGGGTTTTTTTTGACTCTCTTCTTGAGGACACCTCTGAAAAAAGGAAATTCAAAACTCGTGACCTACATCCTTTCTCTACTTGTCTTTTTAAAAACCGTTTTCTTTAGATCACTTGAAGTATTACTGCTGCTTTATAAAACCCCACGTGGAAGACAGCAACCAATTTTGCTCACCGCACTATAAAAAGGTGTTGAGACTTTGGTAAAAGTTCAGAGAAGAGCAACTGAGATGATCAAAGGCCTGGAGACTAAAACATATGAAGAACGGTTGCAGGATTTGGGTATGGCCAGTCTAAAGAAAAGAAGAATTAGGGGTGACATCATAGTTTGAGGGGCTGCCAAAGAAGAGGGGGACAACTTATTCTCCAGAGCACCGGAGGGCAGGACAAGAAACAATGGATGGAAACGAACCAGAAAGAGAAGCAACCTGGAATTAAGGAGAAACCTCCTTAACAGTGAGGACAATTAACCAGTGGAACTGCTTGCCTCCAGAAATCGTGGGCAAACCATCACTGGATGTTTTTAAGAAGAGACTAGACAGCTTCTTATCTGAAATGGTATAGGTCAGGGGTGGATTCTAAATTTTTTTACTACCGGTTCTGTGGGCGTGGCCTATTTTTTGGGCGTGGTTTGAGGGTCATGTGACAAGCAATTCTTTAGGATTTAGCAGAGCTACTGGTCTACCAGGCTTTTAACTGCTTGCAGAGTTGTATCGGTCTACCCAGTTGTTCTTGGAGTGTTCTGGTCTACCCATTTGTTTTTGGAGGCACCGGTCTACCCATTTGTTTTTCGAGCCCACTGGTCTACCACCACACTGCCTTTTTTCACTGCGTTTTGGTATTTACCAGCAGAGCTCATTATTTCTGGACTGTCAGACTTTCCGTAGCTTGCCAAAAGTTCTTATCAGTAACTGATACTACGCATTTCTTTCTTCTTCACACTTTTCTTTCTTCTCTTGCCAAGAGACGTCCAGCTACTGAGAAGTAGCCGATATGAACTTTGCAAATATGTAACAATTAAATATTTAGAGAGTTAGATGTTTTATTTTCTTTACAATAAATATGAGTTTATTAGAAGATGTATTCCGGTTTTATTTTATCAAAAGTATACACAAGGAAATGCCACGATCCAGGCAATTACCCCAGGAAGGTAACGGGGCTAATTACCTCTGACTCCTTTTAACACTGATCAGCTGTAGGGCGGCCCTTAGAAGCCCCCGGCAAGAGTTTAAACAGTTTTTTCCTTCTAGCCGATCAGCAGTGAATAGATTGGGGGCGGGGCCAAATAAAAGGTAAGAATAATGCGAGGTGGGGGGTGGAAGAGCAGCTGGCTGGTGCGCACGCGTGTGCCAAAAATCAGAACCCGGAATAGCACGCCGGAACCCGGAATAGCAGCGGGCAATGGCTCACGTGACCGGAGAGATGGCTCTACGTGCCACTTCCAGCATGTGTGCCATAGGTTCGCCATCACGAATATAGGTTCTCCTGCTTGAGCAGGGGGCTGGACTAGAAGACCTCTAATGTCCCTTGCAGTTCATCCATTCTATTCTAGTCTTACTCCTTCTGGACTTGGTGGGATCCTGGATAGTTGAGGGAGAGAATCAAGATCACGTGTGTTAGATCGGCGCAGGAATGGAAGACGTGACCAGCTCGTTACATAAGTAACCTTTATTGAGAACAAGAAACAGTAGCAAGACTGGCTGTGCGCTGCCGGAGCTCTCCTTATATTCGCTCCGGCAGTCGCACCGCCCCCTGACAGAGATTCAAACTTTCCCGCCCAATGGCTGGCAGCCAATCCGGGCGGATGTCCTTATAAGGACATAACACTCCTCCCCCCTAGTTCAAAAAAATTCAACGTTCATCAATAAACGTGACGTAGTCCCGCAGGTACGTAGGACGCCTCGGCACCCTAGTTGACCTGCGCAGTCTCATTTCTTCCGCGTCCCCGACCCGGACGGACGGGGCTCCTGTGTCTCCTGGTTCCCTCCCCGGAACCGGGCTCGGTTCGGCTGGCGAGTGTGTGGGGTCACCCTCAGCGCCTCCGGCCGGACCGCAGACCTTGGATGGCTGGTTCTGGTGGTCTTCCTCCTGGCCTGTGGATCTTCCGCCTCGGCGGTGCTGCTCGGTTCCGACCCGGGAAGAGCGTCTGAGTCTCGGTAAGACCCCGGCTGTCACTTGCTCTTCCTCGGTCTCCCGGGTGCTGCGGTTCTGTTGCGGTTCGGCTCGCTGCTGTCTGGTGGGTGGTTCGGATCGGTGCCCTGGGATCCGGTCTGCCAGTTGTGGGTGGTGTTGGCTTGGGTCGCTGTGTCCGACCTCGCAGGGGTGGCGCAGGTCTCCTTGGCCGGGCTGGCATTGGCCTCCCCCGTCAGGTCGGTGGTGGTCGCCCTGGTCGGGGTGTTGTTGTGGGGATACCTCCTCGGGTCGGTGGAGGTCTCCCCTGCCGGGGTGGCGCAGGCCTCCCTTGCCGGGTTGTTGTCGGCTTTCCCTTCGCCCTAGTCCCTGGTCTACTGCAGGTTGGTGGCTGGGGTCATCTGGGCTGGGTCGTTGTTGCCGGGTTGTCTTTTGCGTTGGGCGGGGGTCCCTCTCGCCAGGGAGACGTGTGCCACCCTCGCCCATGTGTTGTGGTGTGCCCATCTCCGATGGTCCCCGGTCTACTCGCCTGGCTTTGAGGTCTCCCTGGTCGGGCTGCCATAGGTTGCCTTCGCTGGCAGGGCACGGTGCTTCCCTTCTGGGCAGGTCTACCGCTCTGGGCTGCCGATGTGCCAGTGCCTGGTAGTGGGCTGGGCCGGCCTCGTCGGGGTGGCGGTGGTCTGCCTCGCCGGGGTGTGGTGGGCCTACCTCGTCAGGGTGTTGTAGGCCTACCTCGCCGGGGTGTCGCAGGCCTACCTCGCCGGGGTGTCGCAGGCCTACCTCGTCGGAGTGTTGTAGGCCTCCCTCGTCCGGCTGGTTTTCTTGCGCTCCCCCCCACCTTTTCCGGAGCTGGTCGATGTGACGTCGGCAGACCTGTCCATCTTCCAGCTCCACGGTGTAGGATTTAGGCCCGGTTGTGCTGTCAATCGTACCCTTCAGCCACTTGGGAGAGCCGCTGAAATTCAGCACGAAAACTGAATCTCCCTTGCTGAAAGCGCGAAGTGGGCGGCTGGCGGTTGCGGTTACTTCTGGGCTGTATTGGGGGTGCAGCCGGTCCAAGGGTGACCTCAACCTTCTGCCCATCAGCAGTTCGGCCAGGCTCTTGTGGGTGGTGGCATGCGGTGTGATGTGCTGGGTGAGGAGGAAATTGTCTATCCGTTCCTGCCAGTCTCCCGGGCCCATCTTGGTGAGTGCCTCTTTGGTGAGCCTCACCATGCGTTCCGCTTGTCCATTTCCGGCCGGCCTATACGGGGCGGACAGGGCATGGCGGATGCCCAGTCCTGCCAGGAAGGACTCCATGGCCAGGGATGTGAGCTGGGGGCCGTTGTCGGAGACCAGCATGTCCGGTAGTCCGTGTGTGGCGAACAGGCGGCGCAGGGCGCGGATCGTCGCTTCTGTTGTGGTAGATGCCATGGGCACCACCTCGAGCCACTTGGAGAATGCATCTACCACGATGAGGATGTGTCGCCCTTGCATCGGACCCGCGAAGTCGATGTGTATCCTCGACCAGGGGTTGCTGGGGGTCTCCCACTTCGCGACTTCGGATTGTGGCGGCGCTGGCCGAACTTCTTGGCACGGGTCACATCTGGAGACCCATTGTTCAATGTCTCTGTCCAGTGAGGGCCACCAAACGTAACTCCATGCCAGGGCCTTCATGAGGACGATGCCCGGATGCCCTTTGTGCAAGGTCTCTAACGTCCGCCGTTGCAGTGTGCTTGGGATCAGCACCCTGTCTCCCCATAGCAGACAGCCCTTTATTGTGGACAGCTCCTTCTGCTTCCTGGCGAATGGGCTGAACCTCTCCTCCGTCTGTTCCGATGGCCACCCCCTGAGAACCCAGGACCTCACTTGGCGGAGTGTGGGATCCTTTTGGGTGTGGACGGCCACATCTGCGGAGGAGACTGGACAGCTGGCGTCGTCATCTATGTGGAATAGGTGGAGCGTGGGGGCTGGGTCTTCCACCGGATTCTTCGATGGGCATCTGCTGAGTGCGTCGGCGTTTCCTATGGCTGTGCCTGGCTGGTGCACGAGCCTGTAACAGTAGCCGGCTAGGAAGATGGCCCATCTCATCATCCGCGGGGACATGAAGGTCGGGGTGGGTTGGTCGCCTGCAAGGAGTCCCAGGAGTGGCTTGTGATCGGTGACTATGGTGAAGCGTCTTCCGTAGAGATATTCATGGAAGCGCTTCACTCCTGCCACGATGGCCAGGGCTTCTTTGTCCAGCTGACTGTAGTTCCGTTCTGCGCCGGACATGGTCTTCAAGAAATATGCGATCGGGGCTTCCGTGCCGTTGGGCAGTTCGTGGCTGAGAACTGCCCCCACCCCGTAAGGCGACGCATCACAGGTCAGCTTGATAGGGAGCGTTTCGCTGTATTGGATGAGGACGCTTTTGGATGTCAATAGTCCTTTTATGGCTCGGAATGCTGCTTCCTCTTCCTGGGCCCACTTCCAGGATGCCGATTTCCCCAGCAGGCGGTGAAGTGGCTCAGCAACTGTGGCTTTCTGTTTTAGAAAAATTGCGTAGAAGTTGAGCAACCCAAGGAATGCCTGAAGCTCCGTTTTGTTTTTTGGGCTTGGAGCTTCATGGATTGCTTCCACTTTTGATTTGGTGGGGTGGATGCCAGTGTTATCAATGAGATAGCCCAGGAACTCGACTTCCTGTACTCCTATGATGCACTTGTCCCGCCTGACCCTCAAGCCCTTGGCCTTGAACCGCTGCAGGACAAGCCTGAGCCTTTCAAGGAGTTGGGCTCGTGAGTCCCCGGAGATCAGCACATCGTCGAAGTAAGGCACCACCCCTGGAACGCCTTGGAGAAGGCGTTCCATCATGGATTGGAAAATGCCGGGGGCAGCGCTGACTCCAAATTGGAGGCGGTTACAATTGTGCGTGACAATTGTTTGTGCCTCCGCCGTTTTTTCATCCACTGGCAGTTGCTGGTAAGCCTGGGCCAGGTCCAGTTTCGCGAAAATTGAGCCAGATCCCAGGGAATGCAGCAGGTGTTGCACTACTGGGACTGGGTATGCGCTCTGTGCCAACGCCTTGTTGATGGTACAACGGTAGTCAGCGCAGATGCACACCGACCCATCATGCTTCAGTGGGGTCACAATGGGGGTTTCCCATGAGGCATGATCGATCGGTTCCAGGACGCCCTGGGCGATCAGCTTATCCAGCTGTTCGTCTACTTTCGGCCGCAGGGCGAACGGAACTCGGCGGGGCTTAAGCCTAATTGGGGTGATTCCCTTGTCCAGATTGAAGGAAATTGGCCTCCCCACAAATTTCCCCAGCTTACCATCGAAGACTTCCTTGAACTCTTCGATGATGGTGTCGAGCTCGTCCCTGCGGATTTCATGGATGCCCTCGATGGAAAGCCCCAGCGGCTTGAACCACTCCACTCCTAACAGGTTCGGTCGGCTGTCCTTCACGACGGTGATGGGGAGCCTGCCTTCGAACTCCTTGTAGGCGACTCGGATGTTGGCTCTTCCTAACACTCCGATGGGGTTTCCCCCAAAGTCGACGAGCTTGGAGTGTAGTGGCTTCAACTCTCGCTTGGTGATGCTGGGGTTCAGGCGCTTCAGCTGCTGCCAGTCCATGATGGAGTAGACCGAGCCAGAGTCTACCTCCATCTTGCAGGGTGCTCCCTCCACGTGTATGGTCACGTGGAACTTGGTGGCATTTTCTGAAGTCGTGTGAGCGATGGTCGTCTGGTGGACCGCTCCGCTTCGGGGAAACTCCTCGTCTCTGCATCTGGACGGGCCAGAGGACTGTTTGGATGGTCTCTGGTAATCTCTGCGGTTTTCGCGGGGACGGTGGCTGGAGGGTTCTGGGGCTGGTTCCTCGGCTCTGCAAGCTTCGGCGATGTGCCCCCTTCTGTCCGTTGGCAGGTCGCATCCCTCCACTTGCAGGTTGCCCTGGCATGGTCCCCTCTGCAGCTGGCACAGCGTTCCCCCTTGCAGCTTCGTTGGGCGGTTTCCCGCCTTGGGGGTCTGGATACCTTGTGGACGGTGGACTCCTCCTCCGACTCGGACCCCGTCATGGAACCCTCAGTTGATGATTGCGCTGTGGAGCGAATCTTGTGGATTCCCTTGGCTCTGCTTACTGCGGCGGCCGCTTTCTCCGAGATTTCGGATGCGGTGGCTTCCTCCACCACATCCTTGAGCACGAGTTTCTTCCTGCTTAAGAATTTCTTTTGCAGGCCTCTGTCCCTCATGCCAAAAACCACGCAGTCAGCGATGGCATTGTCCACGTGGTCGAACTCACAGCTGGCTGCGATCTGGCGTAGGGCGGCCACGAATTCCTTGATGGTCTCACCTTCCTTCTGGTCCCTCTGATGGAAGGTGAAGCGGTTCGCCACCGGTGTTCCTGTTGGGGCATAGTGGTCTTCCAGGATCTGCAGCAGGTCTGCCCATGGCACTTCTTCGATGTCTCGTGGTGCTACGAGATCGATTGCCATGTCGAGGACCTCGGAGCCGCAGTTGGCCAAGAAAATGCCCTTTTTCCGGTCATCATCGGCATCCCTGATGTTGTTGCCTCTCAGATATTGCCGGAATTTCACTACATAGGATTTCCACTTGTCCTTCCCTGGGCGGAAAGGAGCAAGGGCTGGCAAAGTGACTTCAGCGGATGCCATGCCTACGGAAATGCCTACTGTGGTTCCAGGTGCCGGAGTCTTGGTCTTGTTGGCTTGGTGCCATGAGGTTCGTCTCTTCTCTCTAGTCCTTCGTCGCCAGTGTTAGATCGGCGCAGGAATGGAAGACGTGACCAGCTCGTTACATAAGTAACCTTTATTGAGAACAAGAAACAGTAGCAAGACTGGCTGTGCGCTGCCGGAGCTCTCCTTATATTCGCTCCGGCAGTCGCACCGCCCCCTGACAGAGATTCAAACTTTCCCGCCCGATGGCTGGCAGCCAATCCGGGCAGATGTCCTTATAAGGACATAACAACGTGAATCTGCATCCAGTTTTGGTCGATGTAAAAAAGATGTGAAGATTCTAGAAAGAGTGCAGAGAAGAGCAACCAAGAGGATGAGGGGACTGGAGGCTAAAACATATGAAGAACGGTTGCTGGAATTGGGTATGTCTAGTTTAATGAAAAGAAGGACTAGGGGAGACATGATAGCAGCATTCTAATATCTCAGGGGTTGCCACAAAGAAGAGGGAGTCAAACTATTCTCCAAAGCACCTGAGGGCAGGACAAGAAGCAATGGGTGGAAACTCATCAAGGAGAGAAGCAACTTAGAACTAAGGAGAAATTTCCTGACAGTGAGAACAATTAATCAGTGGAACAACTTGCCTCCAGAAGTTGTGAATGCTCCAACACTGGAAGGTTTTAAAAAGAGATCGGACAACCATTTGTCTCAAAGAGTATAGGGTAGTGATGACTAACCTTTTTGCCATCAGCTGGGGGAGTGCAGGGTGGTTGTGCACGTGTGTGCCCACACCCATAATTCTATGCGCCCTGCCTCCCCATGCATGCATGCACGCACGACCCCCCCAATGTTCCCCCCGCTTATGGCATGTGATGCAACGGTGGGCCTGGTAGGCCCGTTTTTTGCCCTACCCCGGCTCCAGTGGCTTCCTAGGTGTCTGGGGAGGGCAAAAACAGCCTTCCCCACCTCCCCGGAGGTCCTGCAGAGGTCGGAAACAGCCCGTTTGCCAACTTCCGTTGGGCCCAGAAGGCCCCAAAATCAGCTGGCCAGCATGCACATGCGCACTGGAGCTGAGCTAGGGCAACGCTTGCGTACCCACCATGTGCCACCTGTGGCACGTGTGCCATTGGTTCGCCATCACGGGTATAGGTTTTCCTGAGCAGGGGGTTTTCTGAGCAGGGAATTGGTTTAGAAGACATCCAAGGTCCCTTCCACCTCTGTTATTCTGTTTTTCTGACCCATTATGATTCAACTTGTACTGTTGAAGGGCCTGGAACATTCCCTGCCTCCCCTTTTTTTTCTTCTCTTCTCTCATGAAAGAAGATCACCAGCCTGTTTTGCAATTCTACTTTTGGATGAAAGAACTGGGATTAGGCGGTAAAGTTCATTGTTGTATCAGTTCAAGGCTGACCTCCATGTGAAGGGACCATCCATCCAGTTTTGCACAATCTCTTCAGCCATTCCTCAAGGCTGACCTCCATTTTAGACAGTATAATTGATTGGGTACAACTTGAGGCATCTCTCAAGATGGAGGTTACAGTAGATTAATGATCAGCAGGTTGTCAGTCAAGGAAGACTGGAGTTCTTCTTCTCCCTGATCAAGAATCTACCCTTCTTGCTATGGTAGAAATATCAAAAGTAGAATTGGGAGACCTCCTGGCCTTTTGTGATTCTCCACCAAATTTATGAGCAAAGAACTTGGGTTGAAAAAGGTCCTGAATTTCACTAATGGAAGCTGAAGTAATCCAGATCATGGTTGTCCCAAAGGAGCTTTTTCAAGAGGCCACGGGGACTTCCATTGTTTTTCCTCGAAGACATTTCACTTCTCCTCCAAGAAGCTTCTTCAGTTCTTTAGAATCAAAATCGTAATGATACATTCAGGGAAACTCTGAACTCTCAGACCCTAACCCTCGTCAAAAAAGCACAATAAAGTGTTTTACTACATTTTATATGCATTTGTCAATATCTTCTCTACACATTTTATTGGCCTGTTATAATTTAACCATGAGTATTTACATCATTACTGCAATAAACCATTTCCTCTCCAACTGAAAATGGTGTTCCTTTAACCTGTACATCCACATTCTTTTAATCTGAGATTTTTTCCTCCAGATCCCCTGAATATAGGTAGTTTTCACCTTGTAACAGCTCATTTAATGACTGTTCAGAAATACAAAGACACTGGAAAGTTATGGACTGGACCTGATTCCCGAAATAGATCCGCCTGTTCGGTGTCGTGACAAAAGGACACAAAGGCATCTCACAGACGAATTTTGCAAACTGCCCTAAAATTAGGTACAGCGGTGGAGGTTGCATCTAAAGGGGATTAAAACTGGTGTCCTTTCTGGATCTGGTTGGAGTTTCTGTCTGCAATTAAAGAGGAACAACGTGTCCCAGAAGGCTCCATTTCATAAAAGCTCCATTCCTTTATAGTTTATAATTGCAGCCCCAGCAATGCCATATCCTTATTCAGTACCCATCATCATACCAGTCCTATTCTGGGGGCACTGCTGAAGATAAAACAACAACATGCCATTTTCTCACATGCCCCGGGGAAAAAGGAATCCTGTGAAACTTAGGAAGACTGGGCAGAAGGTTACAAGGGGTCCTTGACTTACAACAGTTCGTTTAGTAAGCGTTCAAAGTTATGACGGCACTGGAAAATGTGACTGATAACTGTTTTTCACAGTGACGATTTTTTCAGCATGCCGCCCGGTCACATGATCAAAATTCAGATGCTTGGCAACCGGTTCATAGTTATGATGGTTGCAGTGTCCTGGCATCACGCGATCCCCTTTTGCGACCATGGGGAAGCCAGATTCACTTAACAACTGTGCTACTAACTTAAGGACTGCAATGATTCCTTTACCAACTGTGAAAGAAAGGTCGTAAGAAATGGGGCAAAACTCACTTAACAAACGCCTCACTTAGCAACAGAAATTTTCGGTTCAATTGTGGCCGGAAGTTGAGGTCTACCTGTAGTCTCCTTCATCGGTACAGGTAGTCCTCAACTTACAACAGTTCGTTTAGTGACCGTTCACACTTACGATGACATTGAAAAGCGTGACTCCTGACTGTTTTTCACAGTTACGACCTTTCCAGCATCCATTCCAGGTCACGTGATCAAAATTCAGACGCTTGGCAAACTGACTCACATTTATGACGGGTGCAGCGTCCCAGGGTCATGTGATCCCGTTTTGCGACTTTCAGACAAGCCAAGTCCATGCGGAAGCCAGATTCACTTAACAACCAGGTTGCTAACTTATCAACTGCAGTGCTTCCCTTAACAACCGGGGCAAGAATGGTCGTAAAATGGGATGAAACCCAATTAAGAAATGTCTCACTTAACAACGGAAATGGGGGAGGATGTCAATTGTGGTCGTAAGTTGAGGACTACCTGTATTTATAGGGAATTACCCCTGACTAGATCATGTACTCTTTAACGGAAGAGGAGAAAGTGTCTCTTATCTGCTTGTTTCCCGAAAAGCCCCTCAAAACAGAAAGCAAATTCATTAATTCAACGAATCTAACACATGGTAAAATTAAATTCCAGAATTTTGCATCGCAGGCTAAATTTTATAACATGTTTTTTTTGGACCGGGGAAAGCAATGTTTGTTTCATTGGAAATTCCACAATGTGAGGGTGAAGTGAGAGGGGGAGAATAATTTATTGCTGCTTTGCTACAATCCTCCGTTTACCTCTTTGGAAAGAACATTCTTCTGATTTCTGCCTCCCGCAGGAAACCTGCGTTGGATGAGTCTGCATGCTTTCTCTGCTTCTTCTGTTCGTTTCCAGCTTTGCCAGAATAATTGCTTCCCGTAAAATGTGTTATGCAACCTGGCTGGGACCCAGCAAAAGCCTGCAGGCCGAAAAAAGGGTTGAAAAAAGGGTGATATTTGAAGGCTTTGATCCAACGGAGAAAAATTCTGAGCCATAAAAATATCCTGTTTCCAGTGGTGAAATGTAAAATGTGTTACTACCGGTTCTGTGGGCGTGGCTTGGTGGGAGGGGTGTAATGTGACTGGGTGGGCGTGGTCAACTTTTTTTTTTTTTTTACTTTTAAAAGCATTTTTTCTACAACCCTAAGAAGTTATAGAAAAAAATGCTTTTAAAAGCCTCTGACGATCAGGCAACTTAGCTGGGATCGTCAGAGGCTTTTAAAGGCATTTTTTCCCCCTACAACCTCTTCGGCCGAAGAGGTTGCAGAAAAAAAATGCTTTTATAAGCCTCTGACGATCCCAGCTGAGCCACGCGATCATCAGAGGCTTTTTAAAAAAAAAAAAAAAAAGCATTTTTCGGCCGAAGAGGTTGTAGAAAAAATGCTTTTAAAAGTGAAAAGAAAAAAAAAAGCCTCTGATGATCATGTGGCTCAGCTGGGCATGGGGGGGGGCAGGAATTTTTGCTACTGGTTCTCTGAACCACTCGCCGCCATTGCTACCGGATCGGGCGATCCGGTCCAAACTGGGAACATTTCACCCCTGCCTGTTTCCCCTAAAATAAGACATCCCCTGATAATAAGCCTCCCCGAAAATATTAAAATGCATGCCCAGTCGGTCCGTGCCATTTCTTCTGGTTTTCTTCCCACGCCCCAAAATAATAAGACCTCCCCGAAAATAAGGCCAAGCGCTTATTTCGGGGTTCCAAAAAATATAAGAAAGGGTCTTGTTTTCAGGGAGACACGATAACAGATAACCCTTTTTTTCCTGGTTGATTCAGAACAGCCTTGGCTGTACGGGATAGTCCTCGAGGTACGACCGCAAGGGAGCCCAACATTTATGTCGTGAAGTGAAACGTTTGTTAAATGTCCCGAAGGTTATTTTTTGGTTTATTTTCCCAAGAGGCAACTGGACTTCCTCATTTTTCTTTGAAGACGTTTCGCTTCTCGTCCAATGAAGCTTCTTCAGCTCTGCTGGTTAAGTGGGTTTTGCCCCATTTTGCGACTTTTCCTGCCACTATGTTTGTTAAGTGAATCACTGTTAAATTATCGTGTTTTCCCGAAAATAAGACCCTGTCTTATATATTTTTTGAACCCCGAAATAAGCGCTTGGCCTTATTGCCATGCGCTCAAAAGCCCGATTGGGTTTATTATGAGGGGATGTCTTATTTTGGGGGAAACAGGGTAGTAACACCGTTGTTAAGTGAATCCGGCTTTCTCATTGACTTTGCTTGTCAGAAGGTCGCAAAAGGGGATCGCGTGACCCTGGGACGCTGCGACCGTCATAAAATGTGAGTCAGTTGCCAAGCATTTGAACTTTGACCTTGATCACGTGACCATGGGGGATGCTACAATGATCGTAAGTGTGAAAAAACGGTCGTAAGTCACTTTTTTTCAGTGCCGTTGTGACTTTTAAATGGTCACTAAATGAACTGTTGTAAGTTGAGGAGTAGCTGTATAGGAATCCTCCTCCCCACACACATTTTTGTTGTTTTATCTATGTTCATGAGATCGCTGGCTTTGCGCTCACTTTTCGGCAGAGTTCATGACAACAAGGTCCATCTCAACCACCCAATGCTTGACGAAGCAACGGTGGTCGCCTCTGGTTTACAGTATTACTTAGCTTAACAATTGCACTGTTCACTTAACAACGATGGCAAGAAAGGTCGTAAAATGATGCAAAACTCACTTCACAAGTGCCTGGCTTAGCAACAGGATTTTGGGGCTCCGTTGTGGTGGTAAATTGAGGATTACCTGTAACGCAGCTCTATTTCAATCCATCAGACTGGAGCTGGAAGGGACCTCAGAGGTCTTCTAGTCCAACCCCCTGCTCAAGCAGGAGACCCAATACTAGGGATGGCGAACCTTTTAGGCACTGAGTGGCCAAACCAGAGCATGTGCGTGTCTGTGCATGCCGCAGTGCCGGAAACCCGAAAACCAACTGGCCGGCGCACACATGTCTGTTTTTTGCTCATTTTCAGTTGTTTTTTTGGCTGTTTTGTGGGTTGTTTTTAAGGCCGTTTTCAGGCCATTTTCAGGTCGTTTTCAGGCTGTTTTTCAGGTCGTTTTCAGGCTGTTTTTTGGGCCCTTTTCAGGTTGTTTTACAGGTTGTTTTCGGGCTGTTTTTTAGGTCGTTTTCAGGCCGTTTGTCAGGTCGTTTTCAGGCTGTTTTTGGGGCCATTTTCAGGCTGTTTTTTAGGTCGTTTTCAGGTGGTTTTTCAGGCGGTTTTCAGGCCGGTTTTTAGGTCATTTTCAGGCCGTTTTTCAGGTCGTTTTCAGGCTGTTTTTTGGGCCGTTTTCAGGCTGTTTTTTAGGTCGTTTTCAGGTGGTTTTTCAGGCGGTTTTAAGGCCGGTTTTTAGGTCATTTTCAGGCCGTTTTTCAGGTCGTTTTCAGGCTGTTTTTTGGGCCGTTTTCAGGCTGTTTTTTAGGTCATTTTCAGGTGGTTTTTCAGGTGGTTTTCAGGCCGGTTTTTAGGTCATTTTCAGGCCGTTTTTCAGGTCGTTTTCAGGCTGTTTTTGGGGCCGTTTTCAGGCTGTTTTTAGGTCATTTTCAGGTGGTTTTTCGGGCAGTTTTCAGGCCAGTTTTTAGGTCATTTTCAGGCTGTTTTCCGGTGTTCCAGCGCTCGCAAAGACCAGCTGGCTGGAAACCAGAAGAGCAGCTGGCAACAGCGCATGTGCCCACAGAGAGGGCTTTGTGTGCCACCTCTGGCACGTGTGCCATAGGTTCGCCATCACAGCCCTAGACCCTTTCAGTCGAGGGACTGTCCAGTTGTGTGTATTTTGCACGCTTCTGTGTCCCAGTCATCTCTGTTTATTCTGTTCATTTTACAGTACCTGCCTTTGGCAAACATCCTTTACAACAGGAAAAACTGAACAAGCCTATTTGATCCCGGCTCTTTTTCAGCAGCTGCAGAATTATTCTCACATTTTGGGTACTGCGGTTTGTTCTACTTCTTTGTGGATGCAAAGAATGGCTTTTCTTTTCTCTCTTTTTTTTGGGAGGGGGGAAATGGACTGAGCAACACACACACACACACACACACACACACACACACAGAGGCACACACAACCCCTTGCACTGTCAGGAACTGTAGATGCCACAAAACAGAAAAAAACAAAAAACAAAACCCTGTGCCGACGGTATCGCTTTGGGAGTTAATGGCGTGTGAGTAATTTTCGCTGGCAGTAACACCAAGTTTAACGAGAACAAGCTTGGCGGGAGCAAGGAAAGATTAGATTGGCAAGCGTTCCGGAAAACCTGAACCCAGGATTTAGAGACTCAGGCTTGCCAGCACGGTGTGACTTTATGCAAACACAGGAAATAAATCAACAATTATCAGGGGTTCTGTTAAGCGCAGAGGTCAGATATTTCTCCATCTCAGATTGCAATGGCCTGTTGCTGTTTTTGGGTTTGTTGGTTTGGTTTTTTTTTTTTAAAAAAAGCAAATTCCTAATTCTGGTGATTATTATTAAGATATGCTTGGAAAGGGCCTCTCCTGGCTACTCTAAGCCAACAGCTGAGAGTAGGGCAATCTCCCTATTGCTATTTGTTATTCCCTGTGATAAGCAAGACTTAAACCAGGGGTGGGTTCTAAATTTTTTTACTACTGGTTCGGTGGGCGTGGCTTATTTTGTGGGCATGGCTTGATGGTCATGTGACAATTCTTTAGGATTTAGCAGAGGTACTGGTCTACTAGGCTTTTAACTGCTTGCAGAACTGTACCGATCTACCCATTTATTTTTGCAGGCACTGATCTACTCATTTGTTTTCTTTTAACACTGATCAGCTGTAGGGCGGCCCTTTGAAGCCCCACAGCAAGAGTTTAAACAGTTTTTTTTTCCCTCTAGCCATCAGCTGGGACTCAGGAGGCAGCAATAGATTGGGGTTGGGGCCAAATAAAAGGTAAGAATAACGTGGGGTGGGGGTGGGGGGCGGTGGGGGGCAGAACCGGATCGGTGACGTCATATCATCACCGCTACCGGCTCGGTGGAACCGGGTCAAACCAGGAGGAACCTACCACTGATTTAAACAAAGTACCGATGAAGTCCTGGACTTTTGACCACAATTGAGCCCAAATTTTCTGTTGCTAAGTGAGATATTTCTTAAATGAGTTTTGCTCCATTTTAGGACCTTTCTTGCCACGGTTGCTAAGTGAATCACTGCAGTTTTGAACTGAGTAACACTTAGTGAATCTGGCTTCCCCATTGATTCTGCACGCCAAAAGATTGCAAAGGGGGATCACATCACCTCGGGACATAGCAATAGCAATAGCACTTAGACTTATATACCGCTTAGTCACAGTCATAAGTATGAGTCAGTTGCCAAACATCTTGAATTTTGATCACGTGACCATGGGGATACTACAAAGGTCATCCATATGAAAAACGATCATACGTCACTTTTTTCAGTGTTGCTGTGACTTTGGATCGTCACTAAATGAATGGTTGTAAGTTCAGGACTGCATCTGTACTGATGAAGGAGAATACAGGCAGTCCTTGACTTACGACCACAATTGAACCCCAAATTTCTGTTGCTAAGCGAGGCATTTGGTAAGTGGGTTTTGCCCCATTTTACGACCTGTCTTTCATAGTTGGTAAGGGAATCACTGCAGTTCTTAAGTTAGTCCTCGACTTACGACCAGAATTGAACCCAAAGTTTCTGTTGCTAAGAGAGGCATTTGTTAAGTGAGTTTTGCCCCATTTTACGATCTTTCTTTCATATTTGGTAAGGAATCACTGCAGTTCTTAAGTTAGTAGCACAGTTGTTAAGTGAATCTGGCTTCCCCATGGTCGCAAAAGGGGATTGCGTGATCCCGGGACACTGCACTAACTATGAACCGGTTACCAAGCCTCTGGATTTTGATCACGTGACCATGGGGATGCTGGAAAGGTTGTAACTTTGAAAAACTGTCATCAGTCACATTGTTTTATCTTCAGCAGTGCCACCGGAATAGGACTGGTATGATGATGGGTACTGAATAAGGATATGGCATTGCTAGGGCTGAAATTATAAACTATAAAGGAATGGAGCTTTTATGAAATGGAGCCTTCTGGGACACGTTGTTCCTCTTTAATTGCAGACAGAAACTCCAACCAGATCCAGAAAGGACACCAGTTTTAATCCCCTTTAGATGCAACCTCCACCGCTGTACCTAATTTTAGGGCAGTTTGCAAAATTTGGCTGGGAGATGCCTTTGTGTCCTTTTGTCACGACACCGAACAGGCGGATCTATTTCGGGAATCAGGTCCAGTCCATAACACCATCCCGCTCCTGACTGCTCGGTAAATTAAGAATCTTACCCCTATGTTACCAGGATCAATTAAGCTTCTTGCTAAATTCAGCAGAGCTAATCCCCAGGATTAAGAAGGTGTATGTTTTCGGGCCTATTTAATCTGTTGATTAACAGTTGCAACTGGGGATATAGTTCCTAGCTTATTCCATAAATAGCATTAGACTCCGAATAGAATAGAATAGAATAGAATAGAATAGAATAGAATAGAATAGAATAGAATAGAATAGTAATGGAATGGAATGGAATGGAATGGAAAGGAAAGGAAAGGAAAGGAAAGGAAAGGAAAGGAAAGGAAAGGAAAAAAAGGGGAAGGAGAAGGGGAAGAGAAAGGAGAGGAGGAGGAAAGGAAAGGAAAGGAAAGGGATAAGATGGGACAGGATGGAAAGGAATGGAATGGAATGGAATAGAATAGAGTAGAGTAAAATAGAATAGAATAGAATAGGAATTATTTATTGGCCAAGTGTGATTGGACACACAAGGAATTGTCTCCCGTGCATTAACTCTCAGTGTACATACAAGCAACAAATGATAAATCATGATCACAATCACAAAATGCAATCATCATAAATCATAAGATGCAACACTCAGTGATAGTCATAGGTTACTAAATAAAAGCAATCCACATAAATGCTAAGATGCAAATAACACAGTTATAATCACTTATAATGCTAAAAGGTAAAGGTTCCCCTTGCACATATGTGCTAGTCATTCCCGACTCTAGGGAGCGGTGCTCATCTCCGTTTCAAAGCCGAAGAGCCAGCGCTGTCCGAAGACGTCTCCGTGGTCATGTGGCCGGTATGACTCATTGCCAAAGGCACACGAAACATTGTTCCCTTCCCACCAAAGGTGGTCCCTATTTTTCTACTTGCATTTTTTACCTGCTTTCGAACTGCTAGGTTGGCAGAAGCTGGGACAAGTAACGGGAGCTCACCCCATTACGCGGCACTAGGGATTTGAACCGCTGAACTGCCGACCTTTCTATCGACATACTTAGCGTCTTAGCCACTGAGCCATCCCGTCCCTATAATGCTATAAGTCCGTGATGGTGAACCTATGGCACGCGTGCCACAGGTGACACACGGAGCATATCGGTGGGCACGTGCGCTCAGCTCCGGCACGCATATGCACACCAGCCAGCTGATTTTTGGGCCTTCCGGTCCCACCGGAAGTCAGCAAACGGGCCGTATCCGGCCTCCAGAGGGCCTCCGGGGGGTGGTGGGGGTGGGGAAGGCCATTTTTGCCCTCCCCAGGCTCCTAGAAAGCCTCTGGAGCCCGGGGAGGGCGAAAAAACGGCCTACCGGGCCCACTGTGGCATCCTACTACGTAGTTTGACATCGTAGGGCCTAGTAAGACAGTGTTGTGGGAATTTGTTGTTTAGCAGAGCAATGAACTCCAAAGAGCCTTTTCTGTCAGGATAATGATTGGTCATGATTTTTTACGCCCTGTAAAAACTCAGATCCACTGACAGACAGATGTTCCTGACAAAACCGGTTTAGGGTCTAGCAGATTTAAACTTTGTGGGATGTTTGCATTTGCTCGAAGGTTATTTGGCTAAGACGTATCAGAGAAAACAAGCAAAGGAAGGAAGATGGGTGGGAAGGAAGGAAGGGGAACCTTTGCGATAATCGGCAGCCGAAAGAGAAAGTTTGTTCATTACAGTAGAGTTGAAAGAAAACGTTCTACCTGGTCATGGAAATACAATTTACAATTCCAGCCACGGGGAAGTAAGTTGCTCTTAACCCAACAATTCTCAAATTATTATTATTATTATTTTCCGGCCAAGAGGGATTTGCTTGTAGTTTTTAGAAGCTTGCAGGTAGTTTTCCATTTACGATGGTTTGTTTAGTGACCGAAGTTACACCGGCACTGAAAAAAAGTGACTTGTGACCCTTATTCACACTTATGACCATTGCGGCATCCCTATGGTCACAGATCAAAATCTGGACGCTTGGTGACCGACTCGTATTTATAACAGTTGCAATATCCTGGAGTCATGTGATCACCTTTTGCGACCTTTCGACAAGTTAATAGGGAAGCCAGATTCACTTAATGATGAGTTAATAACTTAAAACAACCGCAGGGATTCCCTTAACAACCGTGGCAAGAAAGGGTCGTAAAATGGGCCAAAACTCACTTTGACAGTTGTCTCGCTTAGCAACAGAATTGTTGGGCTCAGTTGTGGTCGTAAATCGAGGACTACCTATTATTGTTGGTATATAAGCTGCCTGGAGACGTAGCATTTGAATCAAAGAAACTTTCCTGGGATGATTTTAATAATGTCGTCCTCAATTTACAGCAGTTCATTTAGTGACCATTCAAAGTTACAGTGGCACTGAAAACACTGATTTATGTCCAATTTTTCACACTTATGACCACTGACTGCGGCATCCCCATGGACAAGTGATTCACAGTTGGATGCTTGATAACTGCTTCGTATTTATGACGGTTGCAGGGGTCCCCTTTTGCGACCTTCCGACAAGCAAAGACAACGGGGAAGCCAGGTTCACTTAACAACCATGTTAATCATTTAACAACTTCAGGGATTCCCTTAACAAATGGGGCAAGAAAGTTCGTAAAATGGGGCAAAACAAATTTCTCACTTAGCAACATCAATTTAGGGCTCCATTGTGTCGTAAGTCGAGAACTACCTGTAGAGACTTATTCACACACGCACACACACACACACACATTAATTTTAGGAGCTAATATGAATTAAAAAACAAAAATTATCCAGAATATTTTATTCTGAATTGTCTTGCAATTAACTACTACTACTACTACTACTACTACTACTTCTTTTTCTTTTTCTTTTTCTTCTTCTTCTTCCTCTTCCTCTTCCTCTTCCTCTTCCTCTTCTTCTTCCTCCTCCTCCTCCTCCTCCTCCTCCTCCTCCTCCTCCTCCTCCTCCTCCTCCTCCTCCTATTATTATTATCTTATTATCATTGTTTTTCTTTCTCTGTTGCCAGCTACTGTTTGAAGGGTCCCAGGGGAATTTCTCACTTAACAAATCTTAGTAAATCTTGGGGGCTCCATTGTGGTCGTACGTTGAGGACTACACATACAGACTTATTATTTTATTTTTATACACACACACACACACACACACATATTTCAGGAGCTAATATGAATTAAGAAGCAAAAATTATTGCTTCTTATTTTAATTCTGAATTGTTTTGCAATTGCAATTGCAATTAATTGCAATTGTCTTGCAATTAATTGCAGTTGTCTTGCAATTAATTGCAACTATCTTGCAATTGATCAAATCTATCATCTTATTATTGTTGTTGTTTTTCTTTCTCTGTTGCCAGCTACTGTTGGAAGGGTCCCAGGGGAATTTCTCACTTAACAACATACATAAATCTTGGGGGCTCTATTGCGGTCGTATGCTGAGAACTACCTGTAGGTGCCTTGAGCTGAGGAGGACTTCTCCTTTTTGCTCCATCTCACTTTCACTCCCCCGCCACCTGAACCCAGTGCATAACAATGACAACTGGTGTGTGTGTGTGTGTCTGTGTGTCTGTGTGTCTGAACAGCCCTACCTGTTGAGGTGTTGGTTACCACCTTTAAAATGCTCCATGGCATAGGACCTAGTTATCTCCGAGACCGCCTTCTGCCACCGACGACCTCCCATCGACCCGTGCGCTCCCACAGAGAGGGCCTCCTTGGGGTGCCATCAGCCAAGCAATGCAGGCTGGCGACCCCCAGGGGGAGGGCCTTCTCTGTGTGGCCACCTACCCTCTGGAATCAGTTGCCCCCAGAGATAAAGAGAATCCAAGACCTCAGCGCCTTCCGCCGTGCCCTTAAAACCTTCTTTTTCCAGCAAGCCGGGCTGGGTTAAGAAGAAATTTTTATATAGTTTTACATCTGAAAGTTGCTTTGAAATGTATAGTATAAGGGGGATATAATGATATTGTTAGAAGGATAGATTATGAGTTGAATAGATGAAATTGCTAAATTAGAATTTATTATATAATTTTACAGTTGAATGTTATTTTTGAAATGTATAGTATAAGGGGGATATAATAATATTGTTAGAAGGATAGATTATGAGTTGAATAGATGAAATTGCTAAATTAGAATTTATTATATAATTTTACAGTTGAATGTTATTTTTGAAATGTATAGTATAAGGGGGATATAATAATATTGTTAGAAAGAAAGGGTTAGTATATGGGGGGTGATATAAAAGGATGGTAAAGTATTATATAATCTGTTATTAATTTGGCTTTTATTTTGGAGAAGCCACAGGGGGAGGGGGGGGGTTAGGGTGGAGGGGGGGGGGGAAAGGGGGAAAAATTTGTATTTGAAAAACTTTTTCAATAAAAAAAGAAGAAATTTTTAAATGCTTTAATTGGTTTGTGATTTTTAATTTTTGGCCCAAATTTATATATATTTTAATTGTTTTTTTTAAATATTTGTATTTCATGTTCTTAATTCTGGCTGTACACCGCCCTGAGTCCTTAGGGAGAAGGGCGGTATATAAATTGGAAATAAAATAAAAAATAAATAAAATAAAATAAAATAAAATACCTTGCCTGCCTCACTTCCCGGGGTCTCCGGAAGCAATTCCCACCGTCCCAGCCCCTTCCAGAGATGGCCAGAGTGGATAATAAAAAATGCACTGGCCTACCCTGCAAGGCTGTTGTGCCACACACACACACAAAAAAACACCAACCTGGATTCTTCTCACAGACTCCAGTCCAAGGATTGGCGAACACAGGAACCCCCATTTCCCCCTCTCTCCTTGCTCAGGTGGGGGAACGACGACGACAATGGGGCTCCCCCCAATTCCCCTTCCCATCTTCCAGGGGCGGGGCCTAGCCCAAGGGGGAGGCGGAGCTTCTCCGGCCGGCGGGGACCGCGGAGGAGGAGGAGGAGGAGGAGTGTGAGGCGTGGGAATTCCTCCCGCGGGGCGTCCCTGAGGTGGCTTCTCTGGCTCCTCCTCCCCACTCGTGTCCGCCCCGCCCCGTCGGAGGCGGTGGGGGGGGGGTGGAGGAGGGAAGAAGCGGCGCGAGGGAGGAAACGGCGCTTGAGAAGAAGGAGAAGAAGGAGAAAAAGAAGAAGAAAGAGGAGAGCAGCGCGGGGGCGAAGCTCGCCGAGCCGCGCTCGGGTGCAGGTAAGGCTGGAGGAGACGCGCGTGGGATGGGGAAGGGAAGGGAAGGGAAGGGGAGTGGGGGATAGGCTTTAGGGACCCTCTCGGGAGGGCATATATGGACCCGGCTCCAAAGTCACTGGTGGGTTCCCACGACCCGTTGTAGCCAGTGGCTGGGCTCCGGCAGGTAAGGATAGAGACACGCGTGGGATGGAGGGGAAGGAGGGGTAAGAGGTGGGCAAAGAGGGCATCTAGACCTGGCCTCGACAAGCCCCCTTTGCCCGGAAAAATCTCTGGTGGATTCCCACGACCCGTTGTAGACAGCTGACCTGCGGGGTTGGGCTCAGGCAGGTGAGGTTGGAGACGCGCGTGGGGGTCCTGGGATGGGGGGAAAGGAGGGGTAAGAGGTGGGCAAAGAGAGGAAAGGGCATCTAGACCTGGCCCTGAGAAGCCTCCTTTGCCCGGAAGAGTCTGTGCTGCGTTCCCATGACCTTTTGTAGCCAGCTGACCCTTGTGGCTGGCAAGTAAGGATGGAGACGCTTGTAGGGGGGCCTTGGATGGGGCAAAGGAAGGGGGAAAGAAGGGGTAAAAGGTGGGGAGGGCATTGAGACCTGGCCCCGAAAAGCCCCCTTTGTCCAGAAAAATCTCTAGTGGGTTCCCACGATCCCTTGTAGCCAGTGGCTGGGCTCTGGCAGGTAAGGATGGAGACAAGTGTGAGGGTCCTGGGATGGGGGGAAGGAGGGGTAAGAGGTGGGCAAAGAGGCGGAGAGGGCATCTAGACCTGGCCTCGAGAAGCCTCCTTTGCCCGGAAGAGTCTCTAGTGGGTTCCCATGACCCCTTGTAGCCAGTGGCTGGGTTCCGGCAGGTAAGGATAGAGATGCGTGTGTGGGTCCTGGAATGGGGGGGAAGGAGGGGTAAGAGGTGGGCAAAGAGGCAGAGAGGGCATCTAGACCTGGCCCTGAGAAGCCCCCTTTGCCTGGAAGAGTCTCTGGTGGGTTCCCACGACCCATTGTAGACAGCTGACCTGTGTGGTTGGGCTCTGGCAGGTGAGGCTGGAGACACGAGTGGGGTGGGAGGCTGCGATGGGGAAGGGAGGAAGGGGTTAGGCTTTAGAAATCCCTCTGGAGGGGGGCAAATGGGGGCGAGGGCATATGCACCCGGCTCCAAGAATGCCCCCTTTGCCCGGAAGAGTCTCTGGTAGACAGCTGTCGTTCGTGGTTGGGCTCCTGCAGGTGAGGCTTGAGACATGGGGGAGGGTCCTGGGATGGGGGAGGGAGAGGGAGAAGGTTAGACTTTAGGGAGTCATTTTAAGGTGGGCAAAGAGGGGAGGGGGCATCTAGACTGGCCTTGAGAAGCCCCACTCTACCCGGAAGACCCACTGGCTGGGTTGTCACGATGTGGCTGGCCTCCGGCAGGTAAGGCTGGAGATGCAGCTTTACTCATTCCCCTGGGATGGGGAAGGGAGGAGAGGGCTAGGCTTTAGGGACCCCTTGGGAGGTGGGCTCCGGTAGGTAAGGCTGGAAACATGCGTGGCAGTCCTGGGAAAGGGAGAGACAGAGGGAGGGAAGGAAGGAAGGGCAAGACTTTAGGGACTCATTGGGAGATGGGCAAAGTGGGGAGGAGGGCATCTAGACTGGCCCCGAGAAACCAGGGCCCGGAAGACCCCTCTGGATGGGTTCCCACGACCCCTTTCTAACCCGCTGAGTTAGAGACCTGGTGAGCGGCCCTCTGCTTTCGTCCCATGGATGAGTTTGTCTAAAGGAAAAGAGGCCATGCTTTTGCTCTCTTGGCAGCTTCTCAGGCTGAGTTGACCATTCAGACGTGTGTCAGGTCGTGGATGGGAGAAGCAGGTTATAGGGAGGTGGGGGGCAGGGGGAGAATGTTGGCTAAAAGGAATGGAATGAAGGGTTTGTCAAGCCGGGTGGGAAAAGTAAGAGAGGAGGGAGTTTGAGGTTGGATGGTGGAGACCAGTGATGGGTTTCAAATTTTTTTACTACCGGTTCTGTGGGTGTGGCTTGGTGGGCGTGGCTTGGTGGGTGTGACAGGGGAAGGATACTGTAAAATCTCCTTTTGCACCCCACTCCAGGAGAAGGATACTGCAAAATCCCCATTTCCTCCCAATCAGCTGGGACTCGGGAAGCAGAGAATAGTTGGGGAACAGGGCCAGTTAGAATTTTTACTACCGGTTTTCCGAATGACTCAAAATTTCCGCTACCGGCTCTCCAGAACTGGTCAGAACCTGCTGAAACCCACCTCTGGTGGAGACTCCCCCCAAAAGGCAGCAGCTGTATCTGGCTTGGGCCTGCCTGCAAGGTCCGACCTGGAGGGGTTAGGGGGGTTAGGGGGGTGGGTGCTAAGAAGCCCCTTGTTCTCATTTTTGAGGAAGCTGGACTTGATTTGGTGGTCCTGCTGCAGAGGTTGAACCTCGAAGCAAGACCCTAAAGCAGTGTTGGTGAACCTTTTCGGCAGTGAGTGCCGGGAAAATAATCTTCCAGTTTCCAGTGCGCACATGTGCGCCAGCCACCTGGTCTTCCAGGTACTGGCATACATGAAGCGCAGCTGGCTGGCGCTCACCGGAAACCAGAAGAGCAGTTGCACAGTGTGCATGTGCGTGCGGGAAACCTGGAAGATCATCTTCCGGGGGTACGCATGTACACCGGGCCACTGCTCTTTCGGTTTTCGGCACTCGTGTGATCTGGAATGGCAACAGGCGATGGCTCGTGTGCCCAGAGAGATGGCTCTTCATGCCACTTCTGGCACGCTGTTGTGGCTCCGTTACCTGAGCCTGTGTCATCGGCAGGAGAGGACTCCGAGAGCAAAGGAGAGGAGTTGGCAAGGCCTCCCTCTCCAGGACCCTCCTCTCTGGCAATGCCTTCGGTGTCCGCCGAAGGGCAAGAGATAGGGCCGGGGCCAAGCACGTCCACGCAGCCACAGGTGGACAGTGATGAGAGTAATGAGTCTTGGCTGGATCCACGCCAGCGTTGCAGAGATAAGCGCGTGCAACAGAAGAAAAGGCGTGCCCGAGATTAGGCTGAGTCACTGGACCACACCCCACAGGGTATAAAAGGGAGCGTGGTGGCCAGTCAAACCTTGTGACGATCAAAGCTGAAAGCTTCCACGCCATTCTGCATTGCCGGACTTTTGCTATAGACTTTGCTGGATTATCTCTGGACTTGATTTACTCTGTAATTATTGAACATTTTACTTTGATGTACCAGAAGCGGAGAGAAGTTATCTCTTCCCTTCATGAGTAATAAACTCTTGGCAGGCAGCCACTAGGTTGCTGCCAAGTTCCATTATCATAAGGAAAAGGATTTTGTCGGTTGGCTTGGTTTTTAACTCTTGGACGTCTGTTGGTGTGTGTGTGTGTGTGTGGGACGGGGACAGAACATCCATATGCCATAGGTTCACCATCACAGCCCTAAAGAATGTTTCCCCCCCCCTAAAAAAACGGGCAACCCCAAAGATTCATGGGAAGGAAACTCAACCCATGAGGTCATCTAGCCTTTCCCAATCTGGTGCTCCCTAAGACCAGGGGTGAAATGTTCCCAGTTCGGGCCGGATCGCCCGATCTGGTAGCAATGGTGGCGGGTGGTTCGGAGAACTGGTAGCAAAAATCCCTGCCCCCCCCATCATGCCCAGCTGAGCCACACGATCATCAGAGCCTTTTATTTTTTTTTACTTTTAAAAGTATTTTTTCTACAACCTCTTCCGACGAAAAAATGCTTTTAAAAGTTAAAAAAAAAAAGCCTCTGATGATTGCGCGGCTCAGCTGGGATAGTCAGTGGCTTTTCAAAGCATTTTCTTCTGCAACCTCTTGGCGGAAGAGGTGCTAAAAATAACGCTTTGAAAAGTCTCTGACGATCCCAGCTGAGTTGCCTGATCGGCAGAGAGGCTTTTCAAAGCATTAGAAAAAATGCTTTGAAAAGTTAAAAAAAAAAAAAAAGTTGGCCACGCCCACCTAGTCACATTACCCCACCACCCCACCAAGCCACGCCCACAGAACCGGTAGTAACAAATTTTACATTTCACCCCTGGATGAGGGGCTCCAATCTTGCAGCTGCCGTTTTAGTTTCGCTTCTGATCAGCCCACCCTCAATTCATCCGGTGGATGAACTGAGAAAGGCGTATCAGGGGAAGGAGGATCCCACTCAATTTCTGTGGGTCTGAGCAGGTTTCTAAAAATGCTCTGCCACTTTTCCCCTCTTAAGGCGCTCTCTTATTTGTCCAACTCTGGGCAAAGAGCGTTGTTGCTTTTGTCTGCCTACGGATTTTCTGCCAAACCAGTCCAACCTCTGTGGCTTGAAAGTACAAAAAAGCTTTGCCAGGCTTTTCTTGGCAGTTGGCAGTTGTTATCTGAGGTGGCTTGGAGTGTGGAGAGAGTGGGGTACAAGTGGCCTGAGTTTGCAGAACAGGAGAGGCGATCTTAAGGCGATCTTGCAAGGTAAGGTAAAAATCTCCTCCTTGACTGGCGTTTGGCTCCGGGGAACTTCATGCACTCATCTGTGGAATTTCCCTTTGCAGCTGTGTGTAGAAGTGTTCGGCTGGGGTCTTCACTTCTCAGTGTAGCCTGCTCTGGACTTTCCTAGTGGTCTCCTTTCCAAGCCCTAAGCAGTCATGATCCACCTTTAGTTTCTCATTCTTAAGTTTTGCAAAGTTGGCTAGGGGTTGCTGTCCAGTTGGACAAATTCACTAAGGATATGTCCAGATTTTACACGGATGTTGCCTTTCCAAATAGGCTGAGAATAGAGAATTTCAGGCTTTCCCCTGTAACTTGAGCCCTGGATTGATGCGACCTTTCTTGCCACCATTGTTAAGTGAATCACTGCAGTTGTTAACTTAGTAACAGGGTTATTAAGTGAATCTGGGTTTCCCCGGGGACTTTGCTTGTCAGAAGGTCGCAGAAGGGGATCCCGTGACCGTGGGACACTGCGACCGTCATAAATATGAATCAGCTGCCAAGCGTCTGAATTTTGACCTGCGGAATGATCTACAATGGTCGTAAGTATGAAAAACGGTCATAAGTCACTTTCCCCCCCCACTGCTGTTGTAACTTTGAACAGTTGCTAAACGAATTGTTGCAAGTCGTGGACTACCTGGGGATGGTTTAATAAGTACCTTCCCTGCTAAGGTCACGGCATCAAACAGCAGCATGTCAGATTGATCCTGTCCTGTAGCCATCCAGGTTTTTCCCAAACATCTGGCTGCCAAGGTTGAGGGATTTACGAAGCACCTTTGGAGAAAAGCCACAGCTAATTTATGGTTTTGAAAGCTCCAGTTCAGACATGGGTGTGTGTGAGAGAGAAAAAGAAAGAGAGAAAGAGAGAGAGAGAGAAAGAATGTTTGTATGTTACTTTGCAGGCTGCAAAAGTGGAGATTTAAAAAAGGCCAGAAGGAATAAAACAAAGGTATGATTTGGAGAAATTAAACCTGTGGTAATAACACATGCACAAAAAAACTTGTGGCATTCTCGCTTTCTCTTCCTGAAATTATTTCCAAAAGCCCACAGGGTTGAGATTGGTTAAAACTTGGCAAGCCCTCCGACTCTTTGTGGTTGCTATTTTGATGTTTGCGTAACAGGCTCTGAAATCGTGGCAATTGGCAGTACAGTTTCATGGACTTGGCACGTGCTGGCCCTGCCTCCTATGCCAATGGGAACGAAAAGTGTGGTTTCCTTCTGTAATTGGTGATAACTGAAAAGATCTCGAGGCTGAAGGAGGAAAGCGACACGTTTGACCGCATTGTTACAGTTATATTGCATTGCTTAAATCATGTTCAGGCCTGGGGGCCACAGATGACAATGAAAAATGTATTCCTTTGATAGAAATTGACCTGAGCTTTTTTTTTTTTGGTATGTCTGTTTGCGATGACGTGTTGCAGTCATGCTTAGGACCTTTCCAATTATCATGTGAAGTGTGAATGGAATGGAATGGAATGGAATGGAATGGAATGGAAGGGAAGGGAAGGGAAGGGAAGGGAAGGGAAGGGAAGGGAAGGGAAGAGAAGAGAAGAGAAGAGAAGAGAAGAGAAGAGAAGAGAAGAGAAGAGAAGAGAAGAGAAGAGAAGAGAAGAGAATTCTTTATTGGCCAAGTGTGATTGGACCCACAAGGAATTTGTCTTTGGTGCATAAGCTCTCAGTGTACATAAAAAGACAAGATACGTAAAACACGTTCAGGTCATCTGCCAGTTGTTGATTTTCTTCAGCCTGGGAAGGCTTAATTAATCAACTAACAGAGTTGGAAGGAACCTTGGAGGTCTTCTAGTCCAATCCCTTGCTCAGGAAGGAAACATCATACCATTCCAGACAAATAGCTTTCTAATCTCTTCTTAAAAATCTCCAGTGATGAAGTACCCCCAGCATCTGGAAGCAAGCCATCCCACTGATTATTTGCTCTCACTGTCAGGAAATTTCTTTTTATTTCTTAGTTGGTTCTCTCCTTGATTAGTTTCCATCCATTGCTGCTTCTTCTGTCTTCAAGTGCTTTGGAGAAAGGTTGACCACCCTCTTCCTGATGACTATTAGATATTCCTGATGATGATTAGGGGACTGGAGGCTAAAATATATGAAGAACGGTTACAGGAACTGGGCACGGCTAGTCTAGTGAAGAGACAGACCAGGGGAGACATGATAGTTCCAATATTTGAGGGGCTACCACAGAGACAAGGGGGGTCAGCTTATTTTCTGAAGCACCTGAAGGCCAGACAAGGAATAATGGATGGAAACTGACCAAGGAGAGATTCAACCTAGAAATAAGGAGAAATTTTCTGACGGTGAGAACAATGAACCCATGGAACAGAAGTTGCCTTCAGAGGTTGTGGGAGCTTCATCACTGGAAGCTTTCAAGAAGAGACTAGACTGCCATCTGTCAGAAATGGGGGAGGGTCTCCTGCTTGGTTGGACTAGATAACCTACAAGGTCCCTTCCAACTCTGTTATTCTGTTACGTTCCTTGTGGCAGTCCCTCAAGTATTAGAAGACTGTTATGTTATGTCGTTAGACATAATTAGATATACCCAATTCCTGCAAATGTCCTTTGAATGTTTTAGCCTCCACTCCCTAAGAGGTTCTCCATTTGGGGGGGGGGATTAGGGAGGGAGATCCCCACCTTTAAAAAAGCTCTTAAAGATCTGGCTGTTCTCCCTGGTCTTGGGGCCCCTGGGTGTGTTTGTTATTTTTGTCTTCTGTTTGTATATTCAACTCAGATTTCACTTTGTTTGGGTTTGAATTGCCTTTTCTATCTTACATAACTTGCAAATTGCCCAGAGCTGGAATTGAGTAATGTCCAAATTGAATCCAAATGTAAATAAATAAAACCAGCTAACTTGTCAACCAGCTAACTAACTTGCCATCTACCTAACTAATTTGTCAATTAGTTTTGCATCCTACCCCAAATTTTTCCCACGTGAACAAAACTTACATGCCAGTTGGGTCTCTGTAAACCAGCAGGATAACTGGCGATCTGACTTTTCCATTTCAAAGACAAACTTCTGCTGCTTGTTATGGTGAAGAAGGTGCCATCTATGAACTTGTATGTTCCTACTCCCTTTTTACTTACACCTTTGCTGTAACAGACAAAGTTATTCCATTGGTTAATTGCTCTCACCGCTAGGAAATTTCTCCTTAGTTCTAGGTTGCTTTTCTCCTTGATTAGTTTCCATCCATTTTGCCAAGATTGTCTACTGGGACAATTTCTTCTCTGAGTCCTTTGAAGCTTCTGCTTGTGTCATCAGTGTTGTTATCAAGCCATGAGCCATGGTGGCGCAGTGGTTAGTGTGTAGTACTGCAGGCTACTTCTGCTGACTGCCGGCTTCCTGCAATTTGGCAGTTCGAATCTCACCAGGCTCAAGGTTGACTCAGCCTTCCATCCTTCCGAGGTGGGTAAAATGAGAACCCAGATTGTTGGGGGCAACAGGCTGACTCTGTAAACCGCTTAGAGAGGGCTGTAAAGCGGTATATAAGTCTAAGTGCTATTGCTATTCCTTCCTTCCTTCCTTCCTTCCTTCCTTCCTTCCTTCCTTCCTTCCTTCCTTCCTTCCTTCCTTCCTTCCTTCCTTCCTTCCTTCCTGTACAGTGGTTAGGATGCAGTATTGCATGCTGTTTCTGCCAGCTGCCAGCAGTTCAATCCTGACTGGCTCAAGGTTGACTCAGCCTTCCATCCTTCCGAGGCAGGTAAAATGAGGACCCAGATTGTTGGGGACAAGAGGCTGACTCTGTGAACCGCTTAGAGCGGGCTGTAAAAGCACTGTAAAATCAAAGTGCTATTGCTATCTAGTCTTCTGCCGGCCTGTCCTTTGACTGCCTTTGATTTTTCCTGCGTCAGGGTTTCCTTTCCTTCGCATCATTTGTCCAGAATGTTTAAGCTTCAGCTCAGTTATCAGTGCTTTCAGCAGCAGTCTGGATTTATTTCACTTACTGCTCGCAATTTCTTAGGGATCCGAGACATTTTTAGCAATTTTCTCCAGCATTACACTTCAAAGGAATCCATTTTTCTTCATCCATCTTCTGGATGAATCCATCCATTCTTCAACCATCTTTCTGATGGTCCAGCATTCACATCTAAATGTTGCCCTTTGGAAGGCAGTGCTTTAACCCTGCCAACTCTCGTTGGGAGCATGATGATTATATTAATCATTTCTAATAAACACTTGGCTGTAAGCAAGATGGTGAAAGTAGGAAGATCAGGGATGCAGATAGCGACACCTCCCCCAAAGAACGCAACCTTCCTGTGGGTTGAAACCCTTTCTGAACATCTAGGCTTCTTCAGGAATGTTTTCAGAGCCCTGCAATTGCTGGAGAGGTTACACGTTCTCTCCCCAGGGCATCATACTCAAAGGCCGTGCTGGTGGGTACCATGGACAAGTTGTCCACTTCTGGAAAACAATGCCATAAGAGAGGCTGTTCTACATTTAGAAGGTACTATGAGTCAAATGGGATGTGGTGGCTCAGTGGCTAAGATGCTGAGCTTGTCGATTGAAAGGTCAGCAGTTCAGCGGTTCGAATCCCTAGTGCCGCATAATGGGGTGAGCTTCCATTACTTGTCCCAGCTTCTGTCAACCTAGCAGTTCGAAAGCACTTAAAAATGCAAGTAGAAAAATAGGGACCACCTTTGGTGGGAAGGGAACAGCGTTCCGTGCACCTTTGGCGTTAAGTCATGCTGGCCACGTGACCACGGAGACGTCTTCGGACAGCGCTGGCTCTTCGGCTTTGAAACTGAGATGAGCAGCGCCCCCTAGAGTCGGGAACGACTAGCACATATGTGTGAGGGGAACCTTTACCTTTATGAGTCAGAGTTCAATATTTTTGGAAGAATAAATGTTGAAAGAGTTTTCTTTTTAAAAAAATGGGAGCATTTGAGGCTGGGTTGGAAATGTTGGGGGGGTTCAGGAATTTGAACAATGCTACCCTATTGTTCCTGGTGACCACAGACAGCTTGGCTTCCACCAACACATTCAAATATCACATTCTTTGTGATAGTAAGCCTTTGTCCAATAAAGAGCCATACCTGATGTACTTCCGTCTGCTCCTATTGATCCCGCAGGTTTGTTTGGAATGCTGGTGCCTCTCCCAAACAGGCTTGTGCATATAATATAATATTACCAGTGCAATAAAAACATTTCTTGAGAAATAAGGTGACCCTGAAACCACAGGAATTCTTGACACTGTGCCATTCAAGACACTGTATTACCTGGATGATACCATGGGCTTCACCTGGCTACTGAATTGACATCTTTTCTGGTACCGATAGAAGAGAAATATAGCTCACTGTTGAAGTGTGGGGCTCTTGATGTTATCAATAACAGTTGGAAGGGACCTTAGAGGTCTCCTAATCCAGGAGACTCTATACCAGTGATGGCTAAGCTTTTTGCCATCGTGTGCCAAAAGCGGGGAGAGTGCAGGGTGGTCGCGCGCGCACGTGCCCACACCCATAATTCTATGCGCTCTGCCCCCCCCATGCATGTGCACGCGACCACCCCATGCTCCCCCCGCTTTTGGCATGTGATGGCACGGTGGACCTGGTTGGCCCATTTTTTTTGCCCTCCCCAGGCTCCAGAGGCTTTCTAGGAGCCTGGGGAGGGTGAAAACAGCCTCCCCCCCCCGGGAGGCCGGAAACAGCCCATTTGCTGACTTCCGCTGGGCCCAGAAGGCCCGAAAATCAGCTGGCCAGTAAGTGCATGCGTGCTGGAGCTCAGCTAGGGCAACGCTCGCATGCCCGCCAATATGGCTCCGCGTGCCACCCGTGGTATGAATACCATAGGTTCGCCATCACGTCTCTATACTATTCTGCACAAATGACTGTTCAGTCTCTTCTTGAAAAGAGGAGAGAGCCTGAATGGCGCAGCAGACTAATGTTACTGTTAAAGGTAGTATTTAGCTTCCAGCTGCCTGCAATTACTGCGAGTTCAATTTTCACCAGGCTCAAGGTTGACTCAGCCTTCCATCCTTTCTAAGGTGGGTAAAATGAGGACCCAGTTTGTGGGGGCAATAAGCTGACTTTGTATAAAATATACAAAAGTATGAAGGCTATTGCTTAACGCATTGTAAGCCGCCCTGAGTCTCCAGAGAAGGGCGGCATATAAATAAATAAATAAATAAAAAATCTCCAGTAATGGAGCATCCACAACTCTGGAACGAGCTCCCCCCAGAGATACGGAGGATTCCGGATCTGCGCACCTTCCGCTGCGAGCTGAAGACTCTGTTATTTCATCAAGCTGGCCTCGCCTAAATCTTCTCCCTTTTAAGTGCAAATTTTAAATTTTAATGTATTTTAAAATATGGGTATTTTAAATTATGGGTTTTAATTCAGCCAAAGTTATTTAATTCATTTTATTCGATTTTAAATTTTGTATATGTATGTGTTTTATTCTATGGCTGTGCACCGCCCTGAGTCCTTCGGGAGTAGGGCGGTATAGAAATTCAATAAAATAAATAAATAAATAAATAAACTTCTGAAGGCAAGTCCCCAGAGGTGCTTTTTCAAAAGGTAACTGGACTTCGTTTTTCCTTGAAGATGTTTTGCTTTTCATCCAAGAAGCTTCTTCCATTCTTCGGCAAGCCATGCCGCTGGTTGATTGTTCTCACTGTTAGGAAGTTCCTCCTTAGTTCTAAGTTGCTTCTCTCCTTGATTAGTTTCCATCCATTGCTTCTTGTCCTGCCCTCAGGTGCTTTGCAGAATAGCTTGACTCCCTCTTCTTTGTGGCAGCCCCTGAGATATTGGAACACAGCTATCATGTCACTCCTAGTCCTTTTCATTGGACTAATGCTGGGAACGATTGAGGGCAACAGAAGAAGGGAATGACAGAGAATGAGGTGGCTGGACAGAGTCACAGAAGCAGTCGGCGTGAGCTTAAATGGACTCCAGAGGATGGTAGAGGACAGGAAGGCCTGGAGGAACGTTGTCCATGGGGCCACGATGGGTCAGACATGACTTCGCAACTAACAATAACAAACTGCAACTGTACTTCATATGTTTTAGCCTCCTGTCCCCTTATCATCTTTGTTGCTCTTCTCTGCACAAAGACGCTTTATTTTTCCTGGGTTTGCGTGATGCATTGAATCACAAATTAATCAACCATGGTTAAGATTATCTCAGGCTGCAAGTGTAGGTGTGGCAATTTTCACCCTTGTAGATAATGCACAAGTGCAAAGACAAGCCATATCTGAATTCCTCAGGAGTTTCCAACTTGGGGCAAGCATCTTTCTCATCCTCTCTTCCTCCGCTACCCACCTTCTTAGCATTTTTGGTTGACCGGATACTGTACTGAAACTGTTTGTTTAGGAGAGGTGAACTTCCTTCAGATCAGCCTGTTGCGTAATAAGTGTTTATGATCAAGTTACGCCTCTAGGGTGAAGTGTTTTGTAAGGAAATTAGTTTTTCTCGAGAACCGGCTGTGGTGGAAGCTTGCGCCATTCGTATCTTCTGGGCCAATGTTTCTCAACCTTGGCAACTTTTAAGATGTGTGAACTTCAACTCCCAGAATTCCCCAGCCAGCATGCTTAAAACTGTCAAGGTTGAGAAAAAAAACTCCACTGTCCTTGCATCCTGGAGGGGAAGAGTTGCGTTTCTGCAGAATATCTGAATTTGAAGTTTAGATAACCTTCTTAAAATATATGATGTTCCGAGTAGCGCAGATTTTTGCAGTTCCGCTGGTGTTATTGCAGGAAGCTGCAATTTCTTGATGTGTTTTGTAAAATTCTTGGACATGCTACCAAGTGCCCTGATGACAATGGGTATCACTGTCACATGTTTCATCCATAGCCGTGTAGTTTCGATGGCCAGGTCGCGATATTTCATGATTTTTTCCAGTTCTTTTTCTTCGACTCTGGCGTCTCCTGGAACCGCGATGTCAATAAATTGTACGTTTCAATTTTCGACAACTGTGATATCTGACGTGTTGTGTTCCAAATGAACGATCCGTCTGTATTCGAAAGTCCCACAAGATCTTCACCTTCTCATTTTCTATAACTTTTTCCACTTTATGTTCCCATGACTTTTTGGTTACAGGTAAGTTGTATTTTTATTTATTTATTTATTGATACAGGTTACTGCCAGAGTCCTAAGTATCAACCAAGTATCTTCTTAGAATGTATGATATTCCGAGTAGCGCAGCTTTTTGCAGTTCCTCTGGTGTGATTGCAGGAAGCTGCAATTTCTTGATCTGTTTTGTAAAATTCTTGGACATGGTACCAAGTGCCCCGATGTCAATGGGTATCGGTGTTACATGTTTCATCCATAGCCATGTAGTTTCGATGGCCAGGTTACGATATTTCATGATTTTTTTCCAGTTCTTTTTCTTCGACTCTGGCATCTCCTGGTACCGCGATGTCAGTAAATTGTACGTTTCGGTTTTCGACAACTGTGATATCTGGCGTGTTATGTTCCAAATGACGATCCGTCTGTATTCGAAAGTCCCACAAGATCTTCACTATCTCATTTTCGATAACTTTTTCTACTTTGTGTTCCCATGGCTTTTCGGATACAGGTATGTCGTATTTTTTACATAATGACCAGTGGGCTAATTTAGCAACTCGATCATGTCTAGCTTTGTAATCAGTTTGTGCGATTTTGCTGCACTCACATAGTAAGTGTGAAACAGTTTCAACTTTGTCATTGCAAAGTCGGCAGTTTGGATTGTCGGTGGATTTTTGTATCTTCGCTTTCATGGCATTAGTTTGTAGTGCTTGTTCTTGAGCGGCGAGTATTAAACCTTCCGTTTCTTTCTGGATGGTTCCTCTCTTAAGCCATGCCCATGTCAAGTTGTTATCACATTTTCCTTCAATGTTTTTCAAGTGCTGTCCATGCAAAGCTTTGGTTTTCCATCCATTTAATCTGTCATCCAACTGTTTTTCCTTATATTCTGCCTTTGTTTCTGTTGTTTTTATAATGTTCTCCATTTTCACAGCCTGCAGCAATCTTTCTGTGCTTTGGTTCACACGATCATTCAAATGTTGTTTTTCTTCTTCTACAGTTCGATGGATTTGCAATAGCCTTCTGCCCCCTATTCTTCTTGGCAGGTACAACCTGTCGGTGTCACTTCATGGATGTAAAGCGTGGTACATATTCAAAAGTTTGCACGTTTTCCGGTCCAGGTTTTCCAGTTCAGCCACAGTCCAGTTGATGATTCCAGCTGGGTAGCGTATCAACTCCCACAATTCTCCTAATCAGCATGCTGGCTGGGAAATTCCACACATCTTAAAAAGTTGCTAAGGCCGGTAACACTGAATTAAACATTATTTATTGGGTGGTTGCAAAAGGAGCAGTGGGGATCAAACGTTCCATCAGAGGGAAGATCAGCCTCCAGTTTTACGTTCTCTTAGCCTCACACAGGTTGAGAACCAAAAGCAAGCGCTTCTGAGAAGAATAGGTTGATCATAGTTAGAAGAGAAAGTCTTAAGATAGTGAAGCAACCTCTTAGCAGATCCTTAGATAACTCACAGCACTTTGATTTATCAAGGGAAACCAAGTGGGGAAAGATCTAAAGCCCACTGAAAAGATATTGTCGCTATACAGCAATGATTTCCAGATAATATTCGAAGTTCCCTGTAGAGTGAATTGGAGTAAAATTAGCAATAATTTTAAGTCGTGTCACTAGTCGTTTTATGGCCAAATCACCAGCAATAGTACTTTCACTGTCCTCTGCGGTGGTCAGATCAGTTCTGGGCCCAGCATTTAAAACTGAAATGCTGATGAGCCATTAGGAGGCAAGCCCGATGGCATACTAGTGCTTTGATGACAAAAAGTTGTTTTAAGTTGCGTTTGTATGTACCTATAAATAGATCTCTGCCATGTTTGCAATGGTGTGGAATGGAATACCCTGTCTGGAATGGTATAGGGTCTCCTGCTTAAGGTGGGGGGGTTGGGCCACTGGTGGTCCGCGAGAAAATTTTGCTGGTCCCCAGAAAAATTATTTGCATTTTTTATATTGCACTAAATCAGGGGTCCTCAAACTATGACCCCTGGGCCGGATACGTGCAATGAATGTTTGTGTTGCTGCAGAGTCTCCCCCTTTACGGTCTCTTTATGTGGGTTGGAGGGGGCCCGAAATTCTGACTTGGGATCTGCTTCGGCCCTCTGATGCAGGGCTTTGAGCGAAGGCTGGAGGAAAGTGTCGCTGGTGGCGAAGAGCCGGAGGACCATGTTCCAATGGGACTGCATCATGGCCTGGAACTGGTTGACTATCTCAGCCCGGTGAGTCTCCAGACGCCGGTACCTGGCCTTGCACTCCCGCAGGTCTTCCCCCTGCTTGGAAAGCCTATGCTTGTAGACCTCAGTGAGCTGCTTCTGCTGAGCCTCCTTCTTGGCCAGATCCAATTTGAACTGAGCCAGCTGTTTTGCCAACTCTTTCTCTTGGTGGCTGCTTAGCTCCAACAACTGCTTCCTGTAGGGGGCCTAAGGAGCCCGGGCGGGGAGACGAGAAGTGGCTCGGAGGGGAGGGGTGAGTAGAGGCCGGCAAGGCACCCCTTGACATGAGTGACATTGAAGTGGCCACACCCACCGAGTCACATGACCACCTAGCCACACTCACCCAGTCAGTCATTAGGCAGAAAATATTAGTGGTCCATGAGATTTAAAATTATGAATTTAGTGGTCCCTGAGGTCTGAAAGGTTGGGGACCCCTGCTCCAAGGTGTTTCCCAAGTCTGTTATTATATTATTCTGTTCTCCCTTAGACCCCAGGGAAACAACACACTACCCTATTGGAAAATATACCGAGATTGAGGGAAGTAGAAACACTTAGCTTTGAGAAAGGAAACTAAAAGAGTTCCACAGAAGAGAAGGTCAGGAGTGTCAGACCTAATAATAATCTGAAATTGCCCAAATGCAGATTTTGACTGAATGTTAGGAAAAGCTTCTTTGATCAAAGCTGTCTCCCGTTGGAACCTATTTCTGAACGAATTGGGGTCTTCTGCATTTCGAGAGAAGTTAAATCTTGGGGGAAGGTTTAATTTGGATTCTTGCATCGAATAGGCTTGGCCTCTTTCAATTGGCTGCCACAGAGAGGAGGGGGTCAAGCTATTTTCCAAGGCACCTGAAGGCCAGACAAGGAATAATGGATGGAAACTGATCAAGGAGAGATTCAACCTGGAAATAAGGAGAAATTTCCTGACAGTGAGAGCAATCAACCCATGGAACAGAAGTTGCCTTCAGAAGTTGTGGGAGCTTCATCACTGGAAGCTATCAAGAGACTAGATTGCCATCTGTCAAAAATGGTGTAGGGTCACCTGCTTGGGTGGGGGGTTGGACTAGATGACCTACAAGGTACCTTCCAACTCTATTATTCTATATTCAATGGAACAGAAGTTGCCTTCAGAAGTTGTGGGAGCTTCATCACTGGAAGCTTTCAAGAAGAGATTGGACTGCCATCTGTCAGAAATGGTGTAGGGTCTCCTGCTAAGGCAGCGGGATGGTGGTGTTGGACTAGAAGAACTACAAGATCCCTTCCAACTCTAATCTGTTAATTTTGTGATTCTTGATCAGAGAGAGTATGTCCAACTGTGAGTTGGTTCCAAATTGATGCTTAACCCTCGTCATCCTTGCTTGAATGAATGAATGCTCCCTCCTGCCCTCCATCTCCTAACCTGCCTCAGAAGCTTGCCTTGTTCAGGTGAAGCGCTGAACCATGCTTGTTATAAGACAAAAAGAGAACAGATAAATACGAAGAAATGTGCTAAATTAATACCAGATCATGTTTTGACAAAACATCTGGATCTGAATTGTCATTTGAGGATTAGAATTTGTTTTGTTGCATGAGTTAGATCAGTGTTTCTCTTTTTTTTTTTGTTATAAATTTTTAATTTTATTTTAGTACAAATAATCCATCTTCCATTAAACAGGGTGTCATCTGGGTACAAATGTTTGTGCAATAACAGTTAAAATTTACAATCATATTCATTATTTAATCTATTCTTAGCTTAATGCCAATACATTAAATATCTAATACTTTACATCCTCTTCTTAATTTAGATCAGTATTTCTCAACAATGGCAGCATTCAGATATGTGAACTTTTAACTCCCAGAATTTCTCAGTTAAATAACGGGGGATTAGGAGATGACACTGGAAACATGGAGAGTGCTTGGAAAGATGGTTTAATGGTGGACAGGATCACATGGCTTGAGTTCCTGAACAGAAAAGGGGATGAGACACAGTGAGTCCCCGGGTTTTATGCCCTCTCTGGCTTTGAACTTTCTGGGGCCCAGAAAGAGTATCCTGATTGGTTGTCAGACTCCCAGGGGTTGGGGGTCTTAGCTAGCCTTGCTGGCTGATGTAATCTTCCCAGTTGCCATGTGGTGAGTTTCTGTTGCTAGATGGGTCCTATTGTGTTGCAGATGATGGTCCATTGACAAAGATTGAGTTTCTGCCTCTGGCCCATTGACAAAGGGTGGGGGCAGGAAGATGGGAGCTGCTCCGTCTTTAAAACATGCTTCTCCATTTCTCATCCAGGGAAACATAATATTCTGCCTTTTAATATTTCCCAAAATATTTCATTGCTCTAGGAAAGGGGTGGGTGCTAACTTCCTACACTATGATATCACTTGTGGTGACATACCCAAGTCCTGCAAGCGTTCCTCATAAGACGAGATAGAAATCTCGCCAAGGGAGAAAAGGAAATTTCCAAAGACTGTAAGGCACAGTTTCTTCCTTCAATTGTATGTTGTTATGTAATTATTTTCAATTATGGGCAGTTCAAATTGTAAACAATTCCATCTAGTTCCATAATACAGTCAAGTGTTGTGAAAACCATTTGTCGTTCAAGGCACATTAATTGCAACCCTCATCAAGCAAGGCTGCTGGCAGACAAGTTTCTGACTCCCAAATACTGGCTAACATTTTTGCTGGATAGGATTATTTCAACTGGAAGAGGAAAACATGTTTGATCTTGCAGATTATGAGAGCTGAGACAGAGGAGGCTCGTAAAGCTTCTTCTGACTAACTTGATTATGCAAAACCTGGGTTGGGTTCACACATTTCTTTGAACCATAATGTTTGTTTTTTTTAAAAATATGGTTTTGGGGTTAATGTATTCTCAGAATCCAGCTCTAAGGTAAGCTCTAAGTGAACGCTTTGTGTTTGCAAATGCAATACAATTTGGAAAACCAGGATGAAGTCACAGATTAGCACAATCACACAATCAACAGAAGAGGTCACCTTTTAATGCCCAAGACTCTAAGTTGGATTTTATGAACCCAACCATGGTTTAATGCAATGGTTTAAACCATCTTCTCTCTCCTGCAGTGGGATGGAAAATGCTCTCTTGAATTTGGCATGGCTAGTCTGGTGAAGAGAAGGACCAGAGGAGACATGATAGCAGTCTTCCAATATTTGAGGGGCTGCCACAGAGAGGAAGGGGTCAAGCTATTTTCCAAAGCACCTGAAGGCCAAACAAGGAATAATGGATGGAAACTGAATCCTTGAGAGATTCAACCTGGAAATAAGGAGAGATTTTCTGACAGTGAGAGCAATCAACCCATGGAACAGAAGTTGCCTTTGGAAGTTGTGGGAACTTCATCCCTGGAAGCTTTCAAGATGAGACTGGACTGAAATGGTGTAGGGTTTCCTGCTTGGGCAGGGGGTTGGACTAGATGACTTACAAGGTCCCTTCCAACCCTGTTAATCTAATCTAAATGTCCTTTGGTGGATATGAAGGACTATAGTGTTGTCTTCTGGATTCTTAACTGATATTTGGTTTCATCCCAAGTTGCTCCTGATTCTCAGTGAATCCTTTTTGTTTTCTGCATTCCATGCCACCCAAGATAGCAGGAAAGAGACTTATTCTCCATTGGTCTCCAAGCTGTTTAGTGAATTTAATTAATCAGTGGAACAACTTGCCTGCAGAAGTTGTGAATGCTCCAACACTGGAAGTTTTTCAGAAGATGTTGGATAACCATTTGTCTGAAGTGGTGTAGGGTTTCCTGCCTAAGCAGGGGGTTGGACTAGAAGACCTCCAAGGCCCCTCCCAAGTCTTGTTATTCCATTCTATTCTAGATTGATGCAAAGGAGAGAAGAGAGGTTCAGTCCTCAAATCATGGGAACAGAAGTCCCAAAGAATGCAGTTGCTGAGAATCTAGGACAGAGTTGAATCACTTTCTCTCCTCCCATTATTAAAATTACTCTCTGTAGGAAGTGTTTCTAGGGAAGATTATCTGCTCACACCTGTTTCCTTATTTATTTATTATTATTTTATTGGTTCGATTTATATGCCGCCCTTTTCCGGAGACTCAGGGTGGCTTACAATGCATTAAGCAATAGCCTTCATACTTTTGTATATACCTGCTTAGTAGGGCTTTCGCCCCCCCCCCCCCAGCGGTGTTCTTTTTTATACAAAGTCATCTTATTGCCCCCACAAACCGGGTCCTCATTTTACCTACCTCGAAAGGATGGAAGGCTTAGTCAACCTTGAGCCTGGTGAGATTTGAACTTGCAGTAATTGCAGGCAGCTGGTTTTACTTAACAGTGCTTTAGTCTGCTGCGCCACCAAGGCTCTTATTTCTTTTCCAAATACCTTTTTGACATCTTTCTGCAGTTTTGGGGTCATGTGCTGAACCTTTGACTTTGATCTTGTATGTGGACAATATTATACAGGCAGTCCTTGGCTTACAACAGTTCCTTTAGTGACGGCACTGAAAAAGTGACCTATGTCTGTTTCCCACAGTTACGACCTCAGCAGCATCCCATGGTCATGTGATCGAAATTCAGACGCTTCGCAATTGGTTCATATTTATGATGGTCGCCGTGTCCCAAGGTCACGTGACCTTTTTGTGACCTTCTGACAAGCAAAGTCAATGGGGGAATCCAGATTCACTTAACAACCATGTTACTAACCTATCCACTGCAGTGATTCACTTAATAATGGTGGCAAGACAGGTCGTAAAATGGGGCAAAAATTCACTGAGAGTAGAATAGAATAGAATAGAATAGAATAGAATAGAATAGAATAGAATAGAATAGAATTCTTTATTGGCCAAATGTGATTGGACACACAAGGAATTTGTCTCTGGTGCATAAACTCTCAGTGTACATAAAAGAAAAGATATGTTCGTCAAGAATCATAAGGCCAAGGGATGTTATGTTTAGATATTAATATACTTAAAAGATTTGAGTTAAGAGATATACGTATGGGGGTGGATTATGAGTAGAATAAATGCCAAATTAGGATTTATTATATAGTTTCATAGCCGAATGTTGTTTGAAACGTATAGTATGCGGGGGACATAATAATAATGTTAGAAAGAAATGTTTAGCACATAGGGGGTGGTGTAAAAGGGTGGTAAAAGTATTATATAACGTGATATTAATTTGGATTTCATCTTGCAGAAGCCATGGGGGGAGGGGAGGGGGAGGGGGGGGTTAGGGAGTGGGGGGGGGAAGGGGGAAAATTTGTATTTGAAAAACCTTTTCAATAAAAAAAAGAATCATAAGGCACAACACTTAATGATAGTCATAGGGTACAAATAAGTAATCAGGAAACAAACAATATCAATATAAATCGTAAGGATACAAGCAACAAAGTTACAGTCATGCAGTCATAAGTGGGAGGAGATGGGTGACAGGAACGATGAGAAGATTAATTGTAATGCAGACCTAGTGAATAGTTTGACAGTGTTTTTATTTATTGGCCAAGTGTGGTTGGACACACAAGGAATTAGTCTTTGGTGCATATGTTCTATTCCTATTCCTATTCCTATTCCTATTCCATTCCATTCCATTCCATTCCAATCTATTCTATTCTAATAGTTAATCACCAAACTATTGTCTAAGGTTTGTGCTATGAAGTTGGATGTTTCTAAATTAGTATTTCTATCAGGACATTCAAATATCTCCTGCCTTCTTCTATTGGTTTAAAGCTATCCTTGCATAGCTCAAGGTGATAAATTCCAGATGACTATTTTTTTTTTTTCTGAAGGAAAAAACTTCCCTCCAGGGGCCTTTCTTGTAACATTGGTCTAAAACCCATTGTAGGGAGGAAATACCTGGATCTGATTTTCATTTAGAAGGCAGACTGTGGGCAAATCTTAACTTGACTGAGCTTGCTCTTTGCCAATATTTATTTTTTATTTATTTATTTATTTTATTCGGCTTATATGCCGCCCTATCTCACAATGGACTCAGGGCGGCTCACAACAATAAAACGCAAGCCACAATAAAAATAAAGACTAAAATCTAAAAAATTTAAAATGAACCCATTAAAACCCTTAAAACCCCATCATCATCAGACCAGGTCAAGGGATTTGAAAAGCCAAGTTTTTAATTCCCAGCGGAAGGTGCAAAGGTCAGGCGCTAGTCGGATCTCCAAGGGGAGTTGATTCCAGAGGGTGGGCACCCCAACCGAGAAGGCTCTACCCCTGGGGGCCGCCAGCCGCCACTCTAGCCGACGGCACCCTGAGTAGGCCCTCTCTATGGGTGCGAACCGGGCGATGGGATGTTGTTGCTGGCTGTAGGTGGTCCGCCAAATATCCTGGTCCTAAGCCATGTAGGGCTTTATAGGTCAACACCAGCACCTTGAATCTCACCCGGAGGGCAACCGGTAGCCAATGCAAACCGCGCAGGAGGGGTGTAACATGGGAGTATCGGGATTCTCCCATCACAACCCGCACGGCTGCATTTTGCACCAGCTGAAGCCTCCGAGTGGTCCTCAAGGGCAGCCCCATGTAGAGAGCGTTGCAGTATTCAATCCGTGAGGTGACCAACATCCTAGTTAAGCTGAGGTCAGGATCAGAAATATAAAGCAAAATATAACCCAGCGGGTGAAATTAACATTCTGATCTGCACCATGACATTTTAAGATTATTAAATCTTAAATTCTTCCCTTTTTTAATGTTCTCCTCATTGCCATCCCCCACCAAAAAACTTTTCCCTCTTCCCTCTGCGGCACTGTTTCCTTGTGTGCCATGTTTTCTGGATCATGGACCTCGCTGACAGGTTTATTTTAATGCTGGTATTTGTAAGCCACTAAGTGGGCCTTTCTGGTGCGTTTTTATTCTGTAGTAAAAATATCTCAAATAGCAACCCTGTACTTGAAAGAGAAAATATACATGAGCAGGAATGTTTGCATTTTATGTAGATCAGGGGTGTCAAACTCAAGGCTCGGGGACCGGATCCGGCACACAGGGTGCTTAGATCTGGCCCGCGGGGCACCCTGGAAACAATGAAGGACCGGCTTGCGGTGCTTCTGCCAGCGAAAATGGCACTCCCAAGGTCCGTTTTCTCTGGCAGAGGGTTGCAGGAGGCCGTTGCAGCTGAAAATGGACCTCTGTCAGGTTTCGAGGTCGTCTCAAATAAATTGCATTTCAAACAAAGTCTTTGAAGGAAAACTCCTATTTATTAAGCACGGCATTCTAAAATCCGACTCCATCGAAGCCAACACTGACTTCCTGACCCAAAACCCTCCCTTTCCGTTCCCCATTCCCCTGCACTCATTGGCCATCTTCCAAGTCATTCTACCCCTAATCTACTGCTCCAGCTCAAAGGAATTTCCACCCTCCCAACCCATCTCCTAGGGCTGTGATGGCGAACCTATGGCACCGGTGCCACAGGTGGCACACGGAGCCATATCTGTGGGCACGTGAGCATTGCCCTAGGTCAGCTCCAGCGCGCACTGGAGCCACTTAATTTTTGCAGGGACTTTTCTTCAGGGGTGAAATCCAGCAGGTTCTAACAGGTTCTGAAGAACCGGTAGCGGAAATTTTGAGTAGTTTGGAGAACTGGCAAATACCACCTCTGGCTGGCCCCAGAGTGAGGTGGGAATGGAGATTTTGCAATATCCTTCTCCCAGGAGTGGGGTGGGAATGGAGATTTTGCAATATCCTTCTCTCAGGAGTGGGGTGGGAATGGAGATTTTTGCAGTATCCTTCCCCCATGTGTGCGCCGGCCAGCTGATTTTCAGGCCTTCTGGGCCCATCAGAAGTCGGGAAACAGGCCGTTTCCAGTCTCCGGAGGGCCCCCGGGGGGGGGGGAAGGCAGTTTTCGCCCTCCCCAGACTCCAAGAAAGCCTCTGGAGCCTGGGGAGGGCAAAAAAACAGGTCTACTGGACCCACCAGACCATCGCATGCCAAAAGCAGGGGTTGCACGGAGGGGGGGGTCATGTGTGCATGCACAGGGGGCAGGCCGCATTGGATTATGGATGTGGGCACGCACGCACGCAGCCCCCCTGTGCTCCTCCCGCTTTTGGCACGCGACAGCAAAAAGGTTAGCCATCACTGTCCTAGGGGATATTATCTCTACGGAAAATAAGTAAGTGAAAAGTCAAACGTCCCTTTCCAGACGCCTCCTCCTCTCCTTCTTATGTCAGCACTAGAGTAAATGCAGCTTGAAGTGCTGACAACCTCGGGACTTTCTCTTTTCTCTGGCAAAGCGCTTGGGGCATCACCGGCACACCTAACATGAGTGATGTTGAGCTGGCCACACCCATCCTGGCCACGCCCACTTTGGCCCCACCAGGTCAAACACAACCCTGATGTGGCCCTCAATGAAATAGAGTTTAACACCCCTGATCAGTGGTGGGATTCAAATAATTTAACAACCGGTTCTCTTCCAACAACCAGCTCATCAAACTGCTCAGAAAGTTAACAACCTGTTCTCCCGAAGTGGTGCGAACTGGCTGAATCCCGCCACAGCTCCTGATGTAGATGATTCATTTCCCCTCCCAATTGTTCTGCGAAGACTTGGCTGACAAACAAGCAGCAGAAACTGCACACAATGTGGCACGACAAAATACGTTTTTACAGGTAGAGTACAACCAGTCCCAAACTTCAATTTTTTTCGTAAGAAACTTGGCAGGGTTGTTTCTTTGTCTTTCAGTAAAAAGAGAAGTAGACGCAACTTCTCTCACAACTCCTTCAACCTCTTTCCGGTGACACGGGCCAAACTGAAATTTGCTTTCTAATGGGAAGAAAAGTAGACAAACTTCTGTTAGAAAGCAAAATTTCAATTTGAACAGCAGTGTCTTTGGAAGGAGGTTGAAGGAGTTGTGATGGCTGTGCCCTAGGTGTCCTTAGTGTAATGTGTTGACTTTGATTTGAGGGATTTCTGGTCCATTTCTTCTCTGATGTCCAAGTCTGTAGGAGAAGAGCAAACAGAGCTAGGGGTGGAGTTAAGTGCGATAGCAGTTTGGAGTCATTATGTTGTCACAAAGTCTTAAGTCCAATTCAGTGCTGTAGTTGACTACATTTTTGTGTGTAGGCTTGAGCGATAAATCTGTTTTGAATTGCAACTTGATATATGATCCTGATCCCTTGCACCTTATACCCGAGTAGTTACATTCGCCTCCCAAGTAGGATGATGTGAGGATACAAATAGAATAGGATACAAGTGGGATACAAGTTAGAGACAATGTGAGCTTCTGAAGAAAAAGCAAGATATAACTCTTAACAAACGATAAAAATAAATGAAGTTATTACTAAAAGTATGTTGTAGTTCAGAAATACTGTCCAATTTTACTTGTTTTACTTAAAAGCTAGCTCAGGGGTCAGCAACCTTGAACACTCAAAGAGCCACAAAGCCTAACCAGAAGCCCCCCATTCAATTCTGGAGCCGACCAGAAGTCCGGTTCCCCCACCATAGAGTCTCTTCCTAGCATGGTGTCCTTTTTCCTCTGTTGACCATAAATCTGGTTCCCCCACCATAGAGTCTCCTTCTAGCACGGCATCCTTTTTCCTCTGCTGACTGGAAACCGGTTCCCCCACCATAGAGTCTCTTCTAGCACGGCATCCTTTTTCCTCTACCTATCCTAACCAAAAGCCCTATCAATTGTAGAGCCGACTAGTGACAGGGAGCCGCAGCAGAGGGATGAAAGAGCCACACGCGGCTCCAGAGCTGTGGGTTGCCGATCCTTGGGCTAGCTGGTTTATTATTGAACCCCCTGCTCAACCCAGAATGCAATTTGAAAGACAGGTAGAACTCTTTTAAGTTTTCAATTTCTAACTTATTCCTTCTTTCCCAGTCTTGATAATGCTCATTTGAAGAATCAGTGACCAGTCCTGGGGTGAAATGTACCGTTTTGATTTCTTGCAAGTGGTTTGGAGAGGAGAAGAGGAGGAAGTGGTTGAGGGATATCTCTTTGTCCCTTGAAAATATCAGGAAGCAAAGAAAAAAAAATCCACCAGGTTTTATGGATCACAGTGTAATTTGATGTATTTGGGAACAGGATGTGTGGAAATAGGCAGAGTTACTTCCTCATGGCTTCTGATTAATAGAAATTGGGTGCAAAGTTTCAAAGTGGATAACTCCACTGAGGTGGGAAGATAAAATCTCAGTTAAAAAAAAAAAGAAAAGAAAAGGAAAGAGGAAGTAGCATGTTTTCTATGAAAAAAGCAACATTTTTGACCAGAGTTTGGGGCAAATGAGATTCAGAGTTAAGCCATGTGTGATGATCTTGACAGCTGAAGAAAGGAGAAGAACGAAAACTGCAGATTCATCAATGGATTCAATTTAACTCTAGATGAAACTTGTTTTTTCTTTTAAAAAAAATGCATTGAAGAATGAATTGTTTAACCTCGGGGAGGTCTACAGAGAAAATTCAAAGCTGGCGTGGATCTAAATCTGAGAAGTAAAAAAAATAATAATCTGAGGTTGTGAAATCCCTTTGTTATATAGCCTTATTTTATCAAAGTCAGTTTGGTTTGGGGACATGGATGGGACTTTTCTATTTTATTTATTTATTTATATTTGTCAAGCATATATAAGAAATATATAAGTATAAACATGATTATGAATACAGGAAATGGGTACGAATAAATGGGGACAGTAGGACAGGGATGGTAGGCACGCTGGTGCGCTTATGCACGCCCCTTACAGACCCCTTAGAAATGTGGTGAGGTCAACAGTAGACAGTCTAAGGTTAAAGTTTTGGGGGTTTGGGGAAGAAACCACAGAGTCAGGTAGTGCATTCCAGGCATTGACCACTCCGTTGCTGAAGTCCTATTTTCTGCAATTGAGTTTGGAGCGGTTTAGCTTAAGTTTGTATCGATTGTGTATTGTTGTGGTTGAAGCTGAAGTAGTCATTGACAGGTAGGACATTGTAGCAGAAAATTTTGTGTACTACGCTTAGGGCAGACCGAAGGCAGTGTAGTTCTAAGTTATCTAAGCCCAAAATTTCAAGCCTGGTGGCATAAGGTATTCTGTTGTGAGCAGAGGAGTGGAGGACTCTTCTCGTGAAATACCTCTGGACCAGGGGTGAAATCCAGCAGGTTTTGACATGTTCTGGAGAACTGGTAGTGGAAATTTTGAGTAGTTTGGAGAACCGGCAAATACCACCTCTGGCCGGCCCCAGAGTGGGGTGGGAATGGAGATTTTGCAATATCCTTCCCCCAAGACTGGGGAGGGAATGATGATTTTCCAGTATCCTTCCCCTGGAGTGGGGTGGGAATGGAGATTTTGCAGTATCCTTCCCCTGCCACGCCTACCAAGCCACGCCTACCAAGCAACACCATGCTCACCAAGCCATGCCCACAGAACTGGTAGTAAAGAAATTTTGGATTTCACTACTGCTCTGGACTCGCTCAATTGTATTAATGTCCGATATACAGTGTAGGTTCCAGGCAGGTGAGCTGTATTCGAGAATTGGTCTAGCAAAGGTTTTGTATGCCCTAGTTTGCAGTACAATATTACTGGAGAAGAAGCTTCGCAAGATTTCTGTTGGGTTTTGTTTCTCGATACAGATGTGAGAGAACCAGCATCTGTTATCTGAAGCTGTCCTTGACTTGAACATTTGTTTTAAGTGCAGAGCGAGGAGGAATGCCTAGGTGAAACATTTCAACCATTCTCAGATCATGACAAAGTCTTCCTTGCAAATTTCCCTCCATGTCTATTATTCCCTGGTTGGACATCCTTCCTCTCCAAGATCTAAGCAGCTTTGGGGTTCTGAAGGTCATCCCTGATAGCCGACTCTACTTGTACCATTGCTAAAAAAGTCCACTTATTTTTCAATAAACTGATAAGAAGCTCTCTCAGCAATGTGAGTTACGATAATAAGAGCCTGACTTTCAGTTTGAGGAGAACATTTCTCTCTTCAATGGAATTTCTCTATTTGAAGGCCTGCCAGAATGAAGCGGTTTTAAAGAGAGGGGCATAGTGAGGATTTTGGCATTGATTACCTACAATTTGAGCAACAAGTGTGACAGGCAATCACTCATCCAGCCATGTTTTTCCCTATTTTTTTTTTCTTATTTTCCCATATCACTTTGTATGCTTTATAATCGTATCAGTCATTGAATAATTAAGAGCACAATTTGTATGTAGCTTGCCAACAGATGCAAATTTACCAATGCTTTGGCCTCTCTTTTGGATATCTGGCTGTCAAGATTCAAAATAAAGTTGTTGTTGATTTAGATTGGGTATATACGTTTTAAAGAATTGTCTTCCCCCATGTCCGTCCCTCCCTTCCTTCCTTCCTTTCCCTTGAGACATTGATACTTTGAAATAATCCTCATTTTAAATAGGAAAATGATTCCTTCCTTCCTTCCTCCCACCCTTTTCCATCCTTCCACCCCCTTCCTTCCTTCCTTCCTTCCTTTCTTTCTTCCTTCCTTCCTTCCTTTCCCTTGAGACACTTACTTTGAAATAATCCTCATTTTAAATAGGAAAATGCCTCCCTCCCTCCTTCCTCCCTTCCTTCCTCCCTTTTCCATCCTTCCATCCCCCCTTCCTTCCTTCCTTCCTTCCTTCCTTCCTTCCTTCCTTCCTTTCCCTTGAGACATTGATATTTTGAAATAATTCTCATTTTAAATAGGAAAATGCCTCCCTCCCTCCTTCCTCCCTCCCTCCCTCCCTTTTCCATCCTTTCACCTTCCTTCCTTCCTTCCTTCCTTCCTTCCTTCCTTCCTTCCTTCCTTCCTTCCTTCCCCTTGAGACATTGATATTTTGAAATAATCCTCATTTTAAATAGGAAAATGCCTCCCTCCCTCCTTCCTTTCTCCCTCCCTCCCTTTTCCATCCTTCCACCCCCTTCCTTCCTTCCTTCCTTCCTTCCTTCTTTCCTTTCTTTCTTCCTTCCTTCCTTCCTTCCTTCCTTCCTTCCTTCCTTCCTTCCTTTCCCTCTCTCCCTCTCTCCCTTCTTTTCTTCTTTTGTTTCTTTCCTTCAGTGACTGCCCATCTACCAGAAAGAACCCTAATACACATGAGGTTTCTTGTTGGAAGATATCCTGAAGCTGATTTATTAATTTGATTTGTTCTATCTTTTTGATCTTGTTTGAGCAGTGGTCCAAACGAGGAAAGGATTCAGAGAAAGATGCAATATAATGCAATAAGGGAAACGGACACACTGGGTTACGATAGCCAATATTGTTGGAATTTGCCACCTGAACTGCTTTAAGGCTCATTTCCCCATCCTCACCTGCAGCATCACTTTTAATACTTCCTCACGTATTAAAAAGAAATTGAAACACCCCTGAAATCCAGAGAGATTTTCTCCTTTGGGGAATCAATGGAGACCATTATCTAGCTCTTTCCTTTCAAACTTAAGATAACAAATTTCCTCTTCAGTCCAAGTTCTGAAGCCCTCATGGACTGGGGTGACTCAGATTCATTATGTATAAAGGTGCTTTTGCAAATATTTGCATTGTTCACGGTATTGCACAATCGAAAATTAGCAAGAAGGGCTTTGTAAATTCTTACAAAGAATTTCACTGGTTCTTTAGCCAAAGGAGATTTCAAGAGGTCTTGACTGGAAAAAAGAAAATTTTGGTGCAAGTCCTAGCCTGCTCTTTCTCTTAATAAGCAAGAGTAAATTCGAGACCTATGTTTCGGGAGAAAAAAACATTTAAGAGATGTCATTTTTTTGGGGGGGGAAATAATTTTTATTACAATTTTCGTTTACACAACTCTAGTATATAATCAACAGGCTGTGTCATTTTTGTATACTTCGGATCAACATTCCATACAATATATACATTATATACATTCAACCTGTATGTATACCTGTACATTGCCTTATCCTACTTGTTTTCCCCAAAGGCTGAACTTGGCTGATGATTTTATCTAGGATAAAATCTTATTAAACCTGTGTTTTTCAATCTTGGCAACTTCCGTACGGTGGACTTGAACCAGAGGTGGGTTTCACATATTTTTACCACCGGTTCACCGCACACCAAAAATGTGAGTGTGAGTGTGTGCATGCTTGCTTTGTGTCCATGCCTTCCGTGCATGTGCCTGGCCTTCTGTGCATGGACTTTGCTTTTGCACGTGGCTTGCACGCATGTGTGCAGTTGTTGTGGCCCGCCAGCGGCCTGCGCGAATTGTTGCTGATCCCGATGACGAGGAGGCTGGTGCGCCAGCAGCCTGTGCAGCCGGCACTCGAGTCAGACAGCAAGGAGTCTGGAGAAGATGTGGTGCCAGAGGCAGGGATTCAGCCAGGGCCTTCAGGACCTCCAGAGGCTCCTTTAAGTGAAAAGGACGGAGAGGAGGAGCCTCTTCTCGATGTACAAGCGTGCAGAGCAGCCAAAAGGCAGGAGTGGCTCCTCAGGAGGAGGTCTCCTTGAGAGTAAGGCTTGGGGCTAATTGGCCACTCCCTTAGCCTATTTAAGTTTGCACACAGCTTGTAAAAAGTTGCAGGAAACAACATGTGTTTGTCCGCTGATCATTGAGTTTGAATTTTCTCTGCAAACCTGGCTTCTGGGCTTTCTGCCAACTCTAATAAGACTCTATCTTATCTGTGGAATTTCTGGCAGGTTGTTAAGAATGTTTTATTAACAGTCTGCATTTGCAAAAGACTGCGTTTTGAAGTAAACTGTGTGTGCTACAATCTTTGGGATCCGTAGCTGAGGCAGAACAGCGGTGTTGAAAATGTGGCTAAATGGGACGGCGTAGTGCCGGAGTGAGTGGGTAGGCCCACCTGCGGTCGCCACCTTGACTTCAACTCTTAGTAGACCAGAGATGGCCACCATACTGGTGGCAAACCCCGACAATGGAAGTCTGGACATCTGAAAGTTATTAAGGTTGAGAAACAATGTATTAAATCACGTTTTGAGAACGCCGGATAATTGACAGGAAGAGCATCTTGCAGTGACATAAAGCAGATTCAAGATCACCTCTCTTTGATCATCCAATTTACTGATGGAAAATCTCTTTCCTATCCCACATAATTGCTTTTAGGAGGGGGAGCAAGTCTCTTTGTTGACTTTGCACATCTGTGCAGTCTGAGAGAGTGGCGGTCAAGGGGAAAATTTGCCATTCCCCTCACTATATTTTAGCCATGGTAACCAAATGAAATATTAAAAGACGCATGGAAAGATGGATCAGATTGTCTGCCTGGCACGGCCAACGTTTACTATGGTTTTGAAGATCCAGCATTTTGTTCTCTTGGTTGCATCTAAGTAGACCTGTAATCAAATTTGCTCACGTCCTTTTCTTCATCCTCCTTCGTTGGCAGGACTTTTGTTTCTAGATCCTTCATCTTTTATTATTTATTTATTTATTTATTTATTTATTTATTTGCCGCCCTTCTCCGGAGACTCATGGCGGTTTACAGTGCGTTAAGCAATAGCCTTCATCCTTTTGTATATTTTATACAAAGTCAGCTTATTGCCCCCACAAACTGGGTCCTCATTTCACCTACCTTAGAAAGGATGGAAGGCTGAGTCAACCTTGAGCCTGGCGAGATTCGAACTTACTTTAATTGCAGACAGCTGGTGTTAAATTACAGTGCTTTAATCTGCAGAGCTATTCAGGCTCTGTATCTTAAATGTAGATTTACGTTTAAATCTAAATTTACGTTTAAATGTAGGCTTAAAGGCCTGTATCAAATCTTATTACCGGTACCTGAAGAGAGAGAGATAATAAATCTTCCATCTTGATCTGTTCAGGACAAAAAAGTGAAGAGTTTTTCCATTCCAGTTGCAATGGAAGAAGGAAATTTTGGTCCTTGCTAAAATTATTCAAAATTAAAATAAATTCTTCACTCCCTGCTCCGTTTTGCTATTTTTGGCGAACGGAAGACAATTACTTCATTCTCCGCAGTCTTATAAAGCTCTAATTTCAACTTGTCAAATTTCATTTTTTTTTAAAAAAAAAATACAGGTCTCATTGTTCTTTAGTATAATTGTGGCATTATATATTTTTCCATCACTTTTCGATTGTTTAACTTATCGTGAGCTGTCCTAAGAAGGAACAGATATGATTACGCATATTAAAATGTGTTTATCCCCGTATTAACCTGATAATTTTGTTATTGCAGATACCAGATTTGGTGTCTCTGTAATTTAATAACACAAATATGATCTACATTGGATTGGTTATCTCGCTGTCTTTTGCTGTCACAGGGAACAGGCCTGGTTCATTTAATTTGCAAATGAAATAGTGTAGTTGTGTTTTTTATTATTATTATTATTATTATTATTATTATTATTATTATTATTATTATTTTGATTTATATGCCGCCCTTCTCCGGAGACTTAGGGCGGTTTACAGTGCGCTAAGCAATAGCCTTCATCCTTTTGTATATTTATACAAAGTCAGTTTATTGCCCCCACAAGCTGGGTCCTCAATTTACCTACCTTAGAAAGGATGGAAGGCTGAGTCAACCTTGAGCCTGGCGAGATTCGATCTTACTTTAATTGCAGACAGCTGGTGTTAAATTACAGTGCTTCTGTCTGTTGAGCTAAACCAGGCTCCTGGTTTTGCCACGTACATCTTGGAAACCTGAATCTTTACGTCTGTAGTTTGGCTCCAGGATGCTGAGCACTGATAGCTGTATATTTCAGGAGGATTCAGCGCGATCCAAATAGAATAGAATAGAATAGAATAGAAGCTGGAAGGGACCTTGGAGGTCTTCTAGTCCAACCCCCTGCTTAGATACGAAACCCTACACCACTTCAGGTGGTGGACAAATGGTTATCTAACTTCTTAAAAATTTCCAGTGTTGAAGCATTCACAACTTCCGGAGGCAAGTTGTTCCACTGATTAATTGTTTTCAATGTCAGGAAATTTCTACTTTTTTAGGTTGCTTCTCTCCTTGATTAGTTTCCATCCATTGCTTCTTGTTCTGCCCTCAGGTGCTTTGGAGAATAGCTTGACTCCCTCTTCTTTGTGGCAACCTCTGAGATATTGGAACACTGCTATCATGTCTCCCCTAGTCCTTCTTTTCATCAAACTAGACATACCCAGTTCCTGCGGTTGTTCTTCTCCAGTCCCCTAATCCTCTTGGTTGCTCTTCTCTGCACTCTTTCTAGAATCTCAACATCTTTTTTACATCATGGATGTAGAATTCCAAGTGTGGCCTTACCAAGGCCTTATAAAGTGGTATTAACACTTTACATAATCTTGATTCTATCTCTCTGTTTATGCAGCCCAGAACTATGTTGGCTTTTTTGGCAGCTGCTGCACACGGCTGGCTCATATCTAAATGGTTGTCCACTAGGACTCCAAGCTCCCTCTCACAGTTACTACTATTGAGCAAGGTACCACCTATACTGACACTGAATGGTGCAGACGAATGTGATTAAAAGGATCCCATTTCTTGTAAATGGAACAGCAATAGTTTTCATTAAAAACAAACAAATGAAGAATCATTTTTTGGGGGGGGGGGCGGAGCAAAGCTTGACGTTTTTCCACTTTAACATACTAAGTTTTCTCACGATTGCTATTTGTTTTCAATTATACAGTATTTTTGTTGCATATTTGTAATAATTTAGCTTGTTTAATTCTATGCATGCCTGTTCAGAAGGCTTGCTTCAGGAAAATGATATTTGGAGGCATGGGACATGAGGAAGGCCCCGTTTCCAGATGACCTGATGCTTGGCTGGCACTGAACTGCAGTAGCTTCCAAAGAAGGAAGCCATTGTTTGTTAGAAATACTTGTTTTATTGGAACTTAATGTCATCACCAGGATGAGGAAAGCTTGTGAACCATGTAGGACTGCAGCTTCATGATATAAATAGCTGCATTTAATCAACATGTCTCTGTCTTCTCCGATGTGGTTACCCCCCAACCCAGAGTGATGGGAATTGTAGTGAAACGTTTATGGAACGCTATCAGATTGCAAAAAGCTAGTTTATTCTTGATTGCAATGGCTCAAGGAAGGCTATTTTATCTTTCCTCCTTATTTTTCCTTGAAAGTAATGGGGTATTGAGCACAGAAACTCTTGCGGAAGAGGTTCTGCACAGTTCTGTCACTAAGACTGATTGGTTTGTTCTTTGAATTAAGTCTCCATGCAGTTCTTCATCAATTTCCATGTGCTTATTTATTCACCTTTTTTTTTTGCCTGCCTCAATCAAAAGACTCTTGGCAGTGACAATCATAACAATGAAATGTTCCCGTTACCATTAAAATGAGCTAAAAATAAAAAAAAATTAAACCGCAGATCACATAAAAAAACAAACAAACCCACCAGCCCTAAAGCAATGAAAATAGAGGCTGACTCTTAAAAGTTCAGCTTATTAATTTATAGCCACAATCTAAAAATAAAGATTTCTAAGCACTACGAGAAGAAGCAGGAAATAGATATAGAAATGATAAAGAATAGATAGATAGAGAGATAGGAGATAGAGAGACAGACAGATAGATAGATAGATAGATATAGATGAGAGAGACAGACAGACAGACAGACAGACAGACGATTGATGGATATAGATGATAGATAGATAGATAGAGAGAGAGAGAGAGAGAGAACTATATATGTATGTATGAATAGAATAGAATAGAATAGAATAGAATAGAATAGAATAGAATAGAATAGAATTTTTATTGGCCAAATGTGATTGGACACACAAGGAATTTGTCTTGGTGCATATGCTCTCAGTGTACATAAAAGAAAAGATACGTTCATCAAGAATCATAAGGTACAACACTTAATGATAGTCATAGGGTACAAATAAGCAATCAGGAAACAATATCAATATAAATCGTAAGGATACCAGCAACAAGGTTACAGTCATACAGTCATAAGTGAGAGGAAATGGGTGGTGGGAATGATGAGAAGATTAATAGTAGTGCAGACTTAGTAAATAGTTTGACAGCGTTGAGGGAATTATTTCTTTAGCAAAGTGATGGCGTTCGGGAAAAAACTGTCCTTCTGTCTAGTTGTTCTGGTGTGCAATGCTCTATAGTGTCGTTTTGAGGGTAGGAGTTGAAACAGTTTATGTCCAGGATGCGAGGGGTCTGTAAATATTTTCCCAGCCCTCTTTTTGACTCGTGCAGTATACAGGTCCTCCATGGAAGGCAGGTTGGTAGCCATTGTTTTTTTCTGCAGTTCTAATTATCCTCTGAAGTCGGTGTCTGTTTTGTTGGGTTGCAGAGCCAAACCAGACAGTTATAGAGGTGCAGATGACAGACTCAATAATTCATCTGTAGAACTGAATCAGCAGCTCCTTGGGCAGTTTGAGCTTCCTGAGTTGGCGCAGAAAGAACATTCTTTGTTGTGCTTTTTTGATGACGTTTTTGATATCTATCTATCTATCTATCTATCTATCTATCTATCTATCCATCCATCCATCCATCCATCCATCCATCCATCCATCCATCTGCCCGCCCACCCATCCATCCATCCATCCATCCATCCATCCATCCATCCATCCATCTATCTATCTATCTATCTATCTATCTATCTATCTATCTATCTATCTATCATGTATGAGATTCAGTGTCCCTAAACAGCATAAGAATCAAATCCCAACATACATACAGATAATTCTCTCCTTTTTCAGTTTCCATTCATTGTTTCTTGTCCTGCCTTCCACTGCTTTAGAGAATATGTTGACCCCCTCCTCTTTATGGCAGCCCCTCAAATGATAACACTGCTATCATGTCAAGCACCCCATGTCCTTCTTTTCTCTAGGCTAACCATATCCAAGTCCTGTAACTGTTCTTTATACATTTTACTTTCCAGGCCTTTAATTACCTTAGCTGCTCTTCTCTGCACTTTTTCCAAAATCTCAACATCTTTTGGGTTTTGGGTTTTTTTTTTTTTTTGCATTTTGTCTCAACATCTTATCTATTCATATTTTCCCTTTCCACTTTCTTTAAATACTATCAGTTTCCTTTTGTTGACAAGGGAAGGTCCTTCTAAAAATATATATTTATATTTAGTTTAGGGAGATATCTTCATACTTTTGTTTTGTCCAGGATGTGGTAAAAGCTACCTCTTTCCCAACTTAGAGCTAATGATGATTGAGCGAAGGTTGAAATAACTATTTTTCCACTTACTGGTTCTTGAAAGAAAAGTGCTTCCCTGTTTCAAATATTAAATTAGAGGGAGTGAAAGCAAGACCTCACAAACGATTTATAAAGGCAATTGAGAGGTATAAGTTGTGGTAAACTTCTCCTGCTTTGAAATATCTTCTGATGGTTGATTACTTTTCCTTGCTTGACTTAAAAGTGGAAATATACCTGTCTTCTCCCAGCCCCAAAAGACCAGATTTTAATTTAATTTTTAATTTCCTGCTCAAGCAGGAAACCCTATATACCATTCTGGACATGTCCAATATCTTCTTAAAAGCTCCAGTGATGGAGCACCTACAACTTCTGGAGGCAAGCTGTCTCACTGTTCTCATTGTCAGGAAAGTTCTCCTCAGTTCTAGATTGCTTCCCTCTTTGATAAGTTTCCATCCGTTACTTCCTGTCCTTCCCTCAGGTGGCTTTGGAGAATAGGTTGAGCCCCTCCTCTTTGTGACAATCTCTGGTGATACTGAGTCTAATCCCTCTATGGTGGACTGAGCTGTACACCTTCTGCCTTTGGATAAAATGTATTAATTGCAAAAAGTGCTATCGGGTCGCTTCTGGGTGTTGGATCGTTTCAAAAAAGCTTTCAGAATAGAAAACGATCTGCAGTGTCTAGTCCTAAGGTCCTACGTGATGCTCATCCAAAGTTCAAAAGGCCATGGGAAGTCATTAGTTTAAACTTCTAGGTAGAGGACTCTTGCTTGACCTGATGCTTGTGGAGAGACTGAAAGGGATGGCAATAAAGAGAGACAGGAGAGAGAATTAATTTGTTGTCGTTAGTTGCGAAGCCGCGTCTGACCCATCGTGACCCCATGGATAACGTTCCTCCAGGCCTTCCTGTCCTCTACCATCTCCCGGAGTCCATTTAATCTCACACCGACTGCTTCAGTGATTTCCATCCAGCCACCTCGCTCTCTGCCGTCCCCTTCTTTTTTTGCCCTCAATCTTTCCCAGCATTAAGCTCTTCTCCAGTGAGTCCTTCCTTCTCCTTAGGTGGCCAGAGTATTTGAGTTTCATTTCAGGATCTGGCCTTCTAAAGAGCAGTCAGGGTTGATCTCCTCTTGGACTGACTGGTTGGATCGCCTTGCAGTCCAAGGGACTCGCAGGAGTCTTCTCCAGCACCAGAGTTCAAAGGCTCTGGCACACAATTCTTTGGCACTCAGCCTTCCTTATGGTCCAACTTTCACAGCCATACATTGCAACTGGGAAAACCATGGCCTTGACTATATGCACTTTTGTTGGCAGGGTGATATCTCTGCTTTTTAGTATGCTGTCTAGATTTGCCATAGCTTTCCTCCCCAGGAGCAAGAGAATGAATGGTTAAGCCCCATTTATACACCTAGTCCTCAAGCATATTCACCAGTGACCTGCAACTCCTCTTATTCTCAAGACAACAAAGCTCTTGAATCTGATGAATGGGGATTATGGGGATGGGCGCAAGCTAGCCAATTGGATGATGGCATAAACTAGTATTGTGGGTCTCCAGTCTGTGGAAAGTTCTCTCATGCTCCAAGTAGACAGCTCCGTCATTTAGAAGGTCTAGGTCACCCTTCCTCAGCCTGTTTTAAGGCTTCCTGATGTTCTAAGATTACTCTTCCCAGAAGCCCAACTAACGTACTCATTGGTTTTTAGCCAATTTAGGATGGTGGGAATTCCCGAGAATCCAACAAGTGTAACACCAACCGTATTTTTTTCCTAGGGGTCAAAGACTTTTCCTCTTCCACACCTACGAGGGTGCCTGGATTGAGCTATCTCTTCCATGCACAATTTCTGGTTAACTCTAAATAAATTAGACTAAATAATTTACAAGCTTTTGGGAATTGCCATTGTGTAATTTCTGGGAGACAACTGAAATAGCTTACCCTTCACTATTTTTATCCTCACGACTGGTGTGGAATCAAGAATTGATTTCCTTCCTAGTAAGAATAACATTTGCCTGCGAGGGTTTTTTTTCTTTTTTTAAATGTTTTGTTTTGACTTTCCACGTTGGGCGAAATTAGTAATGCAATCTGTTTTGATCGGGATCTGTTCAAGGTATCTGCCAGAGACATCTTGGCATTCAACCGAAATCAGTACATTTCCAGAAAATAACTGCTCTTTTGCTCTCTCTCTCTCTCTCTCTCTTTCTTTTAACCCCATTGTTTTTTAGGAGTTGGTGAGAGGCGTACAACTCGGAGCAGTATATAAGGCTGTCAGCTTAATAATGGATCTGGAGAAACCTTCTGTTTGGGGGTCGCTGAAACAAAGAACGAAGCCTTTGTTACAAAACCTGAGCGTCAGAAGGACTAAAAAAAGCTCAACCAAACTCATCGAGAAGCGACAGATTCATCCTTTAGATCGCCGACTCAGCTCCTCGGTGCCCGATGTGCTGAACATAGAAACAAAACTTGAAGAAGAGACCCACTATTCCAGGGCCAAAGCCATGTCCACTTACTTCCCAAGTGGCTTTTCCGCCACCGAGTTATTTCTGGAAACCAGTAGTAACTCTTCCACCAGGCAGACGGAGGAAGAGTGGCAATGGCGGAAGGAGGAGACCGTCCACTTGGAAATTGGGGTTCGGGAAACGGAAGAGTTGGTGGTTGGTGGACCAGATTTGGAAGAGAGGCGGAAATCCAGCGAAGATTTTTTTGAGCTGCTGCAAAGGAATACTTTCAACAATGACCTTACGGAAGACCCCCTTGAGGTAATGGGCTTTCTGGGGTGGGGGTGGGGAGGGACAATTAAATCTGACATAAGTTTCTTCACAGCATGTTTCCTAAGCCTTGGGCAATTTTTTAAAAATAGGGCAAATCAAAATGAATCTTTTTTGGGGGGTTGGGAGATAGGCTTAAATGCACAAAAAGGTTTATATCACTGGGGAATTGATGTAGATCTAATTCATCCAGAGCAGTGTTTCTTAATCTTTGCAAGTTGGCGGTGTGTCAACTTCCAACTCCCAGAATTCTGGGAGTTGAAGTCCACATATCTTCAGCTTGCCAAGTTTGAGAAACACTGACCTAGAAGCATTGATTTAGAGAAGATAATCCAAGATTGCATATAGTTGGTTTGATACAAGGTGGAAATGATTCGACACTGCCTTGTCGTTGTTCTGTTTGTAACAACTCAAGTCTAGTCTACAACCCAAGGCAAACAATTTCAATAAGACACAGCTTTTCTGAGATCAGCCAAGGGACCTGTCTATAAGTCGAGAGCAACTCAAGGACATTGTTACTGCAAATTGTATTTCTGCTTTTAAAAAGGACTGTTTTAATCATTGTCGTTGCAGCTTTCTTCAGCCTGTCGTATCTGCCTCCCCAAATTTTAGGTTTTGTAATCCCAACCCATTAAATTGAATTTACTTATGGGAAATCGAGTGAAAACTTTTTCCATTTGAGCCGAAGTATATTTAAGGCAACAAAGTGGTATATATTCAACCACTTTAGAAACGACTCTAGAAAATCATAGATTCTTTAAATTTCAAACTCCTACAATCTTATTGGCCATTTCCTGTTGGGACAATTTAATTTTCACTTGCTAGATTCTCTGCTTTCACTCTGACTGATTTGCTGTCTAATCTGTCTCCCTCCCTCCCTCCTTCCCCACCTCTCTTCTCTTTCTCTTTCTCTCTCTCTCTCTTTCTCCCTCTTTCTCGCTTTCTCTCTCTCTCTCTCTCTCTCTCTCTCTTTCATTTTCTTTCCTAGTGATGGTATCAAAAATAATGGAGTGTGTAGGATTGTTTGTTTCCCATTTGCATCTCAAAAAGACATCAATTGGCTTAATATTTAGCATTAAACAGAATTGTAAAATTAAGGGTTACTCATCTGAGTAAACGCTCTTGCACCCAAACCAAAATACACATTTTATTTCTGGGTTAATATATATATATATATATATATATATATATATATATATATATATATATATATATATATATATATATATTAATACCAAATTTAAAAATCAGTCAAAAGCTATTCGAGGCAAGTGGCAGCTGTTGATATGGGAACTAAATACCTCTGATGACATTCTTATGTTTCATCCTTGGACTTGAAAGCTTTTGTCTTTATTTTTCAGTTGACTCATACAATTGAGCTGAAGCAAACCCTCCAATTTTCTTCTCAGGGTAGCTTGAACATGCTGCTTTTCAGCGACTATTTTGGGGACTGGAAATATTACACATCGGATTAGATGGAGATGGTTCAAGTCATTCCCCCATCTGGGAAATCTTTCAGATAGCTGTGGGGGGCTCCATCACTGGAGGTTTTTAAGAAGAGATTTGTCTGGAATGGTATAGGGCAGTGATGGCTAAACTTTTTGCCGTCGTGTGCCAAAAGCGGGGAAGCATGGAGGGGGGGGGGTCGTGCGCACACGTGCCCACACCCAGAATGCAATGCACCCCCACCCCACCCCCTTGTCCATGTGCGCGCAATCCCCTGCACTTCCCCCCGCTTTTGGCACACGATGGCAAAAAGATTACCGGTGGGCCTGGTAGGCCCGTTCTTTGCCCTCCCCAGGCTCCAGAGGCTTTCTTGGAGCCTGGGGAGGGTGAAAACTGCCTTCCACCCCCGCTCCCAACGAGGCCCTCCAGAGGCCGGAAACAGCCCATTTCCCAACTTCTGGTGGGCCCAAAAGGCCTGAAAATCAGCTGGCCGATGCGTGCTGGAGCTGAGCTAGGGCAACATTCGTGTGCCCACAGATATGGCTCCGTCTGCCACCTGTGGCACGCATGCCATAGGTTCGCCATCACGGGTATAGGGTCTCCTGTTCAAGCAGAGGGTTGGAGGAGAAGACTTCTAAGGTCCTTTCCATCTCGGTTATTCTGTTATTCCTGAAACCCCATGACCTTTAATAACCTCATAATCTTCCCCAGAAACCTTGAATAATTTCAGCAATCTCACAAGGCCTCAGCCATTTCAAGAAGATAATTGATGTCATTTGGCAGGGTATCTTGTCTATCGTTACCAGGGAGTGAATGCAGTTTCTAGTGTTTTGCTATTCCTCACCTTTAGGATTGCTGTAGAAATTAATTGTTCAGTCAAAAATTTGACAGTCAGTAATTTCATATTATTCATAACCTTACGTCCCTGGTAACGTTTCGTTCACTTTGTATTTTTTTTTTTTCTTCTTCCTTTGTGGTACTTCAGATGGTAAGAATAGAATAGAATAGAATTTTTTATTGGCCAAGCATGATTGGACACACAAGAAATTTGCCTTTGGTGCACACGCTGTCATAAAAGAACAGATGCATAAAAGAAAAGATACATAAAAGAAAAGATACGTTCATCAAGACTCATAAGGTACAACACTTAATGATAGACATAGGGTACAAATAAGCAATCAGGAAACAATATCAATATAAATCATAAGGATACAAGCAACAAAGTTACAGCCATACAGTCATAAGTGGAAGGAGATGAGTGATGGGAATGATGAGAAGATGAATAGTAGTGCAGACTTAGTAAATAGTTTGACAATGTTGAGGGAATTATTTGTTTAGCAGAGTGATGGCATTTGGGGAAAAACTCCTTGTGCCTAGTTGTTCTGGTGATCTGTCTATCTATCCTATCTATCTATCTATCTATCCTATCTATCTATCTATCTATCTATCTATCATATCTATCTATCTATCTATCTATCTATCTATCTATCTATCTATCTATCATATCTATCTATCTATCTATCTATCTATCTATCTATCTATCTATCTATCTATCTATCTATCTATCATATCTATCTATCTATCTATCTATCTATCTATCTATCTATCCTATCTATCCTATCTATCCTATCTATCTATCTATCTATCTATCTATCTATCTATCTATCTATCTATCCTATATCTATTTATGTGTCTATCTATATTTACCTATCTATCTATCTATCTATCTATCTATCTATCTATCTATCTATCCTATCTATCCTATCTATCTATCTATCTATCTATCTATCTATCTATCTATCTATCTATCATATCTATCTATCTATCTATCCTATCTATCCTATCTATCTATCTATCTATCTATCTATCTATCTATCTATCTATCTATCTTATTTTAGTTAAACCGGTGGAACCTTTCACCAATGGAATACGATATGTCAACAAAACCTCCCTAATTCACAATTTCTTCTTTTTTCTGTAGCAATCATATGGAAATTCCAGCCTAGACTCCTCATATTCTTCTCAGACATCTGATCCTGTGAGTAGTTTTGTTGTTTTTGTTTGAAACTGGAGTGAAACTCAAGAATTAGAGGTCAATTGGATGCTTCTAAATATTAGTTCAGCAATACTTTTCTTTTTCGTAGGCTTTTATGTGCATATTCTTTCTAGCCAGGTTTTACCTACGTAAGCTAAGATGTTCTAAAGCCCTGGTTCTGTGAAATCTCATTCACAAGTTTCTGGGCTTTTTATTTCTAGCTGACAAACAGCAACTCTGTGTTGCTCTCTGGCAGAAATAACTATCTGAGTCTCCCAGAGAGCAACACAGAGTTGCTGTTTGTCAGCTAGAAATAAAAAGCCCAGAAACTAACAGCCACATCGGACAATCTTAGCAACGGAAATTATTTGATTATTTCTTCTAGTTCCATCATGTGTTTTGTGGGAGAGATCCGATTGACATGGCTGAGTGGAGGCCCATTATGTGGAAAACACAGCTTATAAAAAACACAGAACATTCACTGAAATCAGAGGCACTCTTTGTGTATTTATGTACTTCATAGATTTCTCTCTCTCTTTTCCCCCCGACTTTTATAATTTTATTAATTTAATAATATGACACAAAAAGAATACAAAAACAAATATTGGGGGAATTAGGAAAGGAAAAAGGGAAGTGGATAGTGGGGGAAACGTCATAGGTTTCTCAAGGCACAGTCCAGGAAAAAAAAAGAGAGAGAGAAAAGCGAGGAAGCCAAAAAAGAAAACCAGAAAGCGATTTACAAACTTTAAAACTGATTGAAATTTTTGAAGTAACACTAGGTCAGCGCTGCCTGTAGAAGTGGCCAAAACATGTATTAATGTTGGAGTACTCATCTCTAATGAGCTAAGTGCCTGAGCCCACTGTAACAGCATTGCCAAAAAGGCATTAAGAGTTGTTAACCTAATCTTGTATAGCTTCTTCTCTGGTAATATTGTACTGCTAACTAGAGCATACAAAACATTTGCTAGACCAATTCTCGAATACAGCTCATCTGTCGGGAACTCACACTGCATATTGGACATTAATACAATTCAGAGAGTCCAGAGATACTTTACGAGAAGAGGCCTCCACTCCTCTGCTCGCTACAGAATACCTTATGCCACCAGGCTTGAAATTTTGGGCTTGGACAACTTAGAACTACGCCGCCTTCGGTCTGACCTAAGCGTAGCTCATAAAATTATCTGCTACAATGTCCTACCTGTCAATGACTACTTCAGCTTCAACCGCAACAATACACAAACAAACAATAGATACAAACTTAAGGTAAACTGCTCCAAACTCGATTGCAGAAAATACGACTTCAGCAACAGAGTGGTCAATGCCTGGAATGCACTTCCTGACTCTGTGGTTTCTTCCCCAAATCCCCAAAACTTTAACCTTAGACTGTCTACTGTGGTTCTCACCCCATTCCTAAGGGGTCTGTAAGGGGGCGTGCATAAGCGCACCAGCCTGCCTACCGTCCCTGTCCTAATGTTCCTTTCTATTGGTATCCATTTCATGTATTCATTTTATACATTTCATGCATTCACAATCATGCTTATACTTTTATCTGTAACCTTATATATGCTTGACAAAATGAATGAATGAATGAATGAATAAATAAATAAAATGAACAAATTAGCCAAAGTTTCTATCTGATCTAAAAAGTTCTAACCTTATTTAACAAGACAGGCAAAAGCTAATACCTGAAAGCTGTGGGTTAAAGAGCCCCACAAATTTGAATGTGTTCTAAGTCAATATTCAGAGCTGTATAGATTTTCAAGTTGAACTAAATTTTATATTAGATTTATTTTAGATAATGCATGTTCCCATAGTTTAATTTGCCAGTTTTCTAAAGAGTAGATTGCATATGATTTCCAGCAAAAAGCATAAAATATCCTGACAGATATATTTGATTTGGAGACCAAGAATTGCTTAGGAAGTCACGGAGGTGATGGAACAAACGGAGTAGGGAAAGGGAGATGGATGATGGTTGACTTGATAGTGGCCAAATCAAGAGTTGACTGCAGCAAGGAATTTGACTTTTTGTGAAGTCAGTTGATTGACTATTGTCTCTGTTGGCTCTTCAGGGAAAGTGAAACTGATAGCTGACTTTCTTTTTTTCAAGACTCTTGAGGGAGCCAATGATGGTTTGAGTAAACCCAGTTCCTTTGCATATCTGTTGATGATACACCTGAAAGAAGGCAGGAACCTGGTCATCCGGGATCGCTGTGGTGAGTCACTTTCTGAATCGTTTCTGATTTCTGAGACACATAAAATGCAGATGCCCATGAAGTCTGTATACGTTTTATGTTTTTGGTTTCTGTGAGAAATTATGCTACTGAAGTTCAGCAGTTGGCTCCTGACTCAAATTGTGGTCTCCATGGAACCTTCTGGGACTTCCAAGTTGATAGATTGGTAATATTTATTGGGTCGGTGATCAGCAAAGTTTAAAAGAACAAAACCAGAGTGAAGCAGGCAAAAATGGGAAAGAATTATGAAATAAAGGCAGAAAGAGGGAGGGAGGGAGGGAGGGAAGGAAGGAAGGAAGAAATTAATGAAGGAAAGAAAGAAGGAACTAATCAGACTTGACTAAGAAGCTCTTAATTCTTTCTTTTGTTAAAGAACAATGTATATGTGATCCTTTCCTTTCCTTTCCTTTCCTTTCCTTTCCTTTCCTTTCCTTTCCTTTCCTTTCCTTTCCTGTCCTGTCCTGCCTGTTCCTTTTCTCCTTTCTCCTTTCCCTTCGCTTCCCTTCCTTTTCTTTTTCCTTTCCTTTTTCCCTTTCTCTTCTTTTTCTCTTTTCTCCTTTCTTTCCTTTCCCTTTTCCCTTTCTCTTCCTTTTCTCCTTTCTCCTTTCCCCTTCCCTTCTCTTTCCTTCCCTTCTCTTTCCTTCCTTTTCCTTTTCCCTTTCCCTTTCTCCTTCCTTTCCTTTCCCTTTCCCCTTTCCCTTTCTCTTCCTTTTCTCCTTTCTCCTCTCCTCTCCCCTCCCTTCCCTTCTCTTTCCTTCCCTTCCCTTCCTTTTCTTTTTCTTTTTCTTTTTCTCTTCCTTTTTTCCTTTCTCATTCCTTTCCTTTCCTTTCCTTTTCCCTTTATCTTCCTTTTCTCCTTTCTCCTTTCTCCTTTCTCCTTTCCCTTTCCCCTTCCCTTCCCTTCCCTTCCCTTCCCTTCTCTTCCCTTCCCTTCTCTTTCCTTTCCTTCTTCCTAGAGAACTACATTTCATGTAGACCTCTTGAGGTCTGATTTAACTTAAATTGCTGTGAATTGTTGAAGTTTAATTGTTTAAGTTGCAGTTCCAGCACCTCCAGAGGTCCTTAGGATATGATTGGTTACCATGGGCTCATATGTAAATAGAAACACCATTGAGATTTGGACTTTGTAGCTCTCTGAATTAAAAACAAACAAACAAACAAACAAACAAACAAACAAACAAACAAACCAGATTAAGTGTCAGAACAGAATGACATCCAGTCTAGCCTACACTCCTTGAATTTTCTGGTTTTTGTTTGTTTTGTTTTTTGTTTTTTATTGGATTTATATACCACCCTACTCCTGAAGGACTCAGGGCGGTGAACAGCCACAGAATAAAACACATAAATACAAAAATTTAAAATAGAATAAAAACGAATTAAATAATTTGACTGAGACAAATTTAAAATACCCAATAATTTAAAAACAAATTAAAATTTACATTTAAAAGTGGAAAAAAAATTAGGCCAGGCCAGCTTGATGAAATAAAAAAGTTTTAAGCGCGCAACGGAAGGTGCGCAGATCCGGGATCCTCCGTATCTCCGGGAGGAGCTCGTTCCAGATTGTAGGTGCCCCCACAGAGAAGGCTCTCCCCCTAGGGGCTACTAGTCGACATTGTTTGGCCGACGGCACCCGGAGGAGCCCCTCTCTATGGGAGTGTACTGGCCGGTGGGAGGCTATTGGTGGTAGCAGGCGGTCCCGTAAATAACCAGTAGCTTCCAATCATACACCAGCTCTAACCATCGACGAAGGCCAGAGGAGGGTTACCGCTTCCTGCTGTATGTGGAAATAGAGATTCTTACTAAAAGAAACCCATCTAAGTAGTTTTCCGTAGGAAGTGGGCAGCAATTCCCCTTAATGAAAGATCTGCGATAATTCTGCATTTTCTTTGATGAGGCCAGTTGATTTTAGTGAGAATGTGACATCACTCTTGTTTCCTTTTGGTGGTATTTTGGTTTAGAGGTGTTTTATCAAGTCTTTAGACAGCAAAGGCCCCACTGCCCCTGCTACCAAATTCTTTGAATTAGTGAAAAGAAAAATACCTCCAAAAAAAGAACGAATTGTATTATGTGCCATGATGCAAAATATCTAATAGGGATTAGAACTTGTCCTCTTTTCTTTTTTCCTAAAGAAGTTTTTTGTTTCAATAAAAAAGGTTATTTCATCAAAGCGAAAAGAACAGTGGTTTATATTTCATCTGTCGTGCTAAGTCGTGGTTTCTTTTAACTGTGGTTTGTTAAGCAGGCTGCAGTAGCTGAATTTGTGGTCCCAACACTTTGGATAATGGCTTAGTCTATTGTGCCAATCAGATTAGAGAAATATATATATATGCTTTTCTTCTAGCCAGGTTTTCCCTACGTAGCCAAGGTTTTTTTGTAGCTCCAGCTACAAAAAAAACCTTGGCTACGTAGGGAAAACCTGGCTAGAAGAAAAACACACATAAACCCTACGAAGAAGTAAGAAAATATATATATATATATATATTTGTTTATGTAAGTTTTCATGGGTATATATGTGTGTACAGTTAACATCTCGGGTTTCTTCCCGTGTAATTGTAAACATATCCCTAAAAGGGTAGTAACGACGTTTCGACGAAATCGCATTCGTCATCTTCTGGCTGAAGTTCTCGGTTTGGTGCTTATGGGCAAACTGTGATCGTAACATGTTACGAGATATTAACTGTACACACACACACACACACAATTTTATTAGATTGCCTTTAATTACAGATAAAAATTAATGCAAACTGCAAGTAATCAAAGGATAAAAGGAAATTAGAAAAATGGAGAAAAAAATAAGAACATAGTAAAGAAAAGGAAATGTAGAAATAACTTCCCCTTTCATCACAAGTAAAAACGATTTTAATGACTTATCAGCTTCCGCTGAAAGCAACAATCTTTTCATCCCATAGCTGATCTCTTATTTATAAACAGATCTTTAAAAAATTATCTTTTTAAAATCTTTTTTATAAACAGATCTTATTCAATGGGAGGAAAAACATTTAATTTATGTTTTAGTGGCTCCCTCTGCTGGATATGTTGTAACATTGCAATGTATTAGAGAGAAGAATTGAGTAAATATGTCCCTCCAGTGTTTTGCCAACTGCAATCTGTTAATCTCTTCGGCAAAATAAAGACTGCTATTACTATTTCCCCTATTTCAAGCTTCTTAAATCAGCCTCTATATTCAGAAGCACATTGTTTGGAAACTGAGTCAAGTCTGACTTCTCCTTTTCCTAAAAGCTTTCTCCTGCAAAAAAGACGGGGGTTATTATTATTATTTTTACTTCCTCATTGTCAGTATTCTTTAAAATTTATTTCAAATTTGTTGAGGTTGCATTTTCAGTTAGCCTTATAGCTACGAGGTGGTGGAAGTTGCTGGAGTCCTCTCTTTTCCATCCGTTATTTTTCTTTCACCCTATGGATCTTCTTCTTGTTGTTGTGCCATATCCATCATCGGATGTTCGTGATCATGTTGCCAATTCTATTTTTGTCAACAGCCACATGAAAAACTGCTGCTGAGTTTTGTCCAAACCAGTCCCTTAGGATTTAATTTTTTTAAAAAAAAAAAACCTTTATTGTTAAAACAAAATTTAGACATGAACTGTCTTGGCCATATCTCCGCCATACAGAATTTAAGTTTCTTATATCTTCAATATATGTTACTACTTACTAATTCTATACACATACTTAACTTCTTTTACAGGTTTACAGATACATACTACATTACATATACTGCATCTTGTTTTGATCTATACCTCCTTGTTCTTATCTGTTCCGACTTCCATTCCTTAAATCCAGTGGTGAAATCCAAATTTTTTTACTACTGGTTCTGTGGGCGTGGTGTGGCTTGGTGGGTGTGGCAGGGGAAGGATACTGCAAAATCCCCATTCTCTCCCCACTCCTGAGGGAAGGATATTGCAAAATCTCCATTCCCACCCCACTCAGGGTCCAGCCAGAGGTGGTATTTGCCGGTTCTCCGAACTACTCAAAATTTCCACTACCGGTTCTCCAGAACTTGTCAGAACCTGCTGGATTTCACCCCTGCTTAAGTCTAACCATTGGTAAAATTTATTCCAAATCTCATAGTATTCTGTCCCTCCTTTTGTTTTCAGTTCTAATGTCAGTCTATCACATTCTGCACATTCAAGTATTTTCTTTATTCTTTCCCATTCTTTCGGTACGTTTTCACTCTTCCATTGTTGGGGATAAACTATTCTTGCTCCTGTTATGATATGCAGTGTTAAATATGTTACCCCTTTACTTAGATCGTCTTTTTAAATTCCTAATAGAAATAGTTATGGTTTGAGTTCCAATCTCTGTCTGGTCATTTCTTCCAACCACATTCGAATCTTTTGCCAGTATTCTTTTGCTCTTCTACATGTCCACCACATGTGGTAGTAGGTGCCCAATATTTGATCCCATTTCCAGCATTTAGGTGATAATTTTTTGTACATTTTGGCTAGCCTGGCTGGTGGTAAGTGCCACCTATAAAACATTTTATATAGGTTCTCTTGTTAAACCTAAGTTTCTTAGGTTTTGAAGCCATGATGTTTTCTTCTGCCTGAACCTCGTTTACCTTCCATCTTTCCCTGGACAATTAAGTGAAGGATGCCGTATTTTTCTGGGTGTCGCATCACATGTCCAAAATATTCTAACTTTCACTTTTTAATGGCTTAGATGATTTCCCTTTGCTTTCCCAGGCGGCTTATCCCCTCCTTATTTGTGATGTTGTTAAGCCAGCTTTTACGTAACAGCTGTCTGTAAATCACCTCTTCCTACTTAGACATTATTTTTTTTTTTAAAAAAAAATTATTGATTTTTTTTTTTAAATTACTAACATTACAAACAACATATACAATATTTCACCCTGTGCTATACATAAGAAAGGAAGATTTGGTTCTTCAGATATATCCTCATGATCGCCAAAATCCATGTTCTCGGGGTACAGGTACCGAAGCATCCAATTTTCCCAGCGCATAGTCCACAAATGGTTTCCAAATTTTCCAGAAAATGTCATTTTATCGTTTAAAGCTAATTTCCACATTTCACAATACCATTCTTCTATTCTAAAATTCACATCTAATTTCCAATATCTGGCTATTATAATTCTACCCATTATAATCATAATTCTAATCAATTCTTTCTCATATTTTGTTGGTTCTATTTCCTTAGACATTAATTTAGGGGTGGGAAGCAAGGAAGGTTGTGGATTGCACAGCGAGACATGGAGCTCTCTCTCTCTCTCTCTCTCTCTCTCTCTCACACACACACACACACACAGAGTGTAACCCATGTGTAACCCAGACCAGGGAAAGAAAAGTTGCTTTATTCATGCTTTATTCAAGTCTGTGAATCATTGTCTTCTTGCTTCATGGCTTTGTTGTTAACGATAGGCACCTCACCCAAGTCTCATCTTGGGTAAAAGTGGAAAAAAGCAGAAGCTCTTCTAGAGAAGAAAAGAAAATCTAGTGCTGAATTGTTAGACTGAAGTGTAGGGATTTGTAACTAAGTTGTGAAAATCACTTACAGTAGTGGCCAAAATTGTGGAAACCTTTTGGGAAAAGTGTATTTTCTAAAACTAGCTAATAACACCACTTTTTGGGGGGAGTAGTCGTACGCTAAAATTATATAAATTATAAAATGAGCCTCGGCGGTGCAGCGGACTAAGTGCTGTTAAGTGCTAGCACTTAGCTGCCAGCTGCCTGCAATTAGTGCGAGTTCAAATCTCACCAGGCTCAAGATTGATTCAGCCTTCCATCCTTTCGAGGTAGGTAAATTGAGGACCCAGATTGTGGGGGCAAGAAGCCAGCTTTGTATAGAACAACACCGCTTGGGGGGGAGGGGGCGAAAGCCCTAATAAGCAGGTATATACATAAAAGTATGCAGGCTATTGGTATAATGCATTGTAAGCCACCCTGAGTCTACGGAGAAGGGCGGCATATAAATTGGACTAATAAAACAAACAAATAAATAAAATAAATAAATCAATGGAAAGATAATTGAATCAAGAATGTAATGCAATTACTTTTATGAAGGATTTGCTATTAGAATAGCAGTTACAGCATAAAGAGAAAAATGAAACCCGTAGAAAAAATGAGATACACAAAAACTATCACCGTAAAAAATACGAAATATACAAAAATGATCACCATAGAAAAAACACAGCCACCAAAATTGGTTGTACATCACCAAATTACGAGTGTGAACTAGAAAGCTACTCCAAATTACGAGTGTGATCTAGAAAGCTACTCTTTTCTAAGCTGCCCAGAGTCACCATGAATGAATTAGGCAGCCATATAAATTTTGTAAGTAAGTAAGTAAAACAAACAAACAGGTCAGGATAGGACTTGGATAGGGCTTAGGGAAACCACTTGCTGTTTTTGTTTGTAGCCTAAGTTTCTTTGACCACTTGCAATAAAACTTAAATGAAAGTTACTCACCACGGAAATGAGATGTTTAAGGAAGGCTGCCGGAGTGTCCAGACGGGATAAACAAAAAACGAGATCGTAAGAGAAAGAATTGGAATCAAACTACCCGTCAACCACAACAATTCTAGTTTTATTGACTTATTTATCATTTTCATCTTACTTATGAGAATCACCATCAAAGTCATTTACGATTTTAGGAGGTGCGTTATTGCAAATTTTGAGAACCACTGCGCAAGCCAAATAATGCCAGGTTTCGAAAAGGAAGCCAAGCTGTTCCTATATCGGGGGTGGGGGGTGGGGTGGGGTAGGGGATGGAGTGGGGGATGGGACATCAAAGCAATTACAGACCCTTTTAACAGAATGCATTTTCTGGATAAATTAATAGCGGCTTTATTGTAGATATTGTTATCAATCACACGCAAGAACGAGTGTTGTGGAAAGATAAATCAACATTACAGCGCCTGCAAATGTAACGTATTAGCCTATTAAAATTCTTGGGGAATTCGGGAAGCAGGTGGATGGACCTGGTAGCTGTCATTTATTTAAATGTTCAAAGCCATCTGACAGTTCCTCGCAAAGTCTCCTGAGTAAATTTGCTCACCTTTATGACTCTAGGAAGAGAATAGTAAATAGAGAGCGAGAATGAAGTCAACTTTTCTTGTAACTGAAGGAAGTAAATAGCCATCCTACTGAACAGTCAGTTCTGGGTTTGTTTAATTGAGTTATAAATGATCTAGAGCACAGCGTAGCCCATCAAGAGCAAAGGATATCCTACTCAGAGTAAAGGATAGCCCATCCAGATAAAGGGACAGCCTATTTAGAGCAATGCCCCCCCCCAATCTTTTGAGCACCAGGAACTGGTTCCGTGGAGAGAGGTTTTTCCGTGGACCGGAGGGGGGCATGGATTTGTGCGCTGCCTGCATCCCGTGGATGGGGCCAGTGCTGGTCCACGGACTGGGGATTGATGATGATGATGATTTAGATTGAAGGGTAGTCCATCCAGAGTAAGTAAAAGTAAAGGTTTCCCTCGCACATATGTGCTAGTCGTTCCCGACTCTAGGGGGTGGTGCTCATCTCCGTTTCAAAGCCAAAGAGCCAGCGCTGTCCGAAGACGTCTCCGTGGTCATGTGGCTGGCATGACTCAACACCAAAGGCGCACGGAACGCTGTTCCCTTCCCACCAAAGGTGGTTCCTATTTTTCTACTTGCATTTTTGACGTGCTTTGAAACTGCTAGGTTGGCAGAAGCTGGGACAAGTAACGGGAGCTCACCCCGTTACGTGGCGCTAGGGATTTGAACCGCTGATCTGCCGACCTTTCGATCAACAAGCTCAGCGTCTTAGCCACTGAGCTTATTTGGAGCCAATCTAGAAAAGAGTTCCCCAAAGTTTTCAGCTTTGAAAGGGGGATGAAAGGGGGTTGGGGGGTGGCAGGAAGGGAATGGTTCTGCCTGAGGGGCTGGCAAGCTTGCCCACAGCTCCACTTGTGCAAGTGGCATGCATGCACGCCTGCCACTCACTTAAATGGAGCGTGCTCGCCTGTTGCTTGTGCAAATGAGGATGTATGTGCCCATGTGCTTGCTGTCCATTACCGCAGCCCAGTTGCAAACCCCTCAGAACAAGGAGACACCTGATCTAGAACAAGGAGTAACTTATCTAGAACAAGGGCTCAGCATTGATATCACCATGACGTATGCAGCTGGCTTGGTGCTCATTAATCTTCCTGCCCTGCAAACTCTTTTATGATATCTTGTTTGTAACGGTAGTATTAACAGTAATTATACAAGAGGCGCAATGGCTCAGCGGTTAAAGACATTGAGCTTGACAGCTGGAGAACTGGCAGCCTGGGTTCGAGACCTGACTGCCGTGTGATGGGGTGAGCTCCTGTTATTCTCCCCAGCTCCCGCACACACCTAGCAATTCGAAAGCATGCAAATGTGAGTAGATAAATAGGTACCACTTCGATGGGAACATAGCGGCATTCCGTGAATCTTTGGCGTATAGTCGTGCTGGCCACACGATCATGGGAAATCGTCTTCAGACAATGCTGGCTACCTTGGCCAAGAAATGGAGATGATCACTGTTCCCCAAAATTGGACATGACTGGACAGGAAACCTTTTATCTGAATAGTAATAATCTTAACAACTTATTAAGTGAACAATATACTTATCTGTAGCAATATCTATGGAGATTCTCAGCCATGCTGGTCATGGTTGTCCCAAAGGTGCTTTTTCAAAAGGAAACTGGACTTTTTCCTTGAAGACATTTCGCTTCTCATCCAAAAAGCTTCTTCACTTCCCTTTTTCAGTATTTGGAGCAATGTTGTCTTCACCAGCTAGGAAGGCAAAAGTGGTTGTTGGTTTTTTTTCCTTCCGGTGAATTGAGACAGTCTTTTTATTCTGTGATAAGAATAAACCTGGGAATGAAAGGAAACCAGGCTGGTGATTTTTAACAACTGAAGTTGAAAGTCTGAGTCCAAGATGAGTTGAAATTGGACAACCATATGTTAGGAATGGTCTCCTTGCTCAAGCAGGGGGTTGGACTAGAAGACCTCCAAGGTACCTTCCAACTCGGTTACTGTTACCTCTAAGGTCTCTTCCAATTCTCTTGTTCTCCGTTCTATGAGCACAAAAAGATCTATCTAACGCTGTCTAACAAAATGAAATCCAATGGTGAAAAAAAGAAGGTTCTACATTTAGGCAACAAGAAAAACAAAATGCACAGGTACTGTATATGTAGTACCTCGGTCAATAGTAGTAACTGCGAGAGGGATCTTGGAGTCCTAGTGGACAACCTTTTAAATATGAGCCAGCAGTGTACAGCAGCTGCCAAAAAAGCCAACACAGTTCTGGGCTGCATCAACAGAGGGATAGAATCGAGATCACGTGAAGTGTTAATACCACTTTATAATGCCTTGGTAAGGCCAAACGTGGAATACTGCATTCAGTTTTGGTCGCCACGATGTAAAAAAGATGTGGAGGCTCTAGAAAGAGTGCAGAGAAGAGCAACGAAGATGATTAGGGGACTTGAGGCTAAAACATGAAGAACATGCAGGAACTGGGTATGTCTAGTTTAATGAAAAGAAGGACTAGGGGAGACAGGATAGCAGTCTTCCAATATCTCAGGGGCTGCCACAAAGAAGAGGGAGTCAAGCTATTCTCCAAAGCACCTGAGGGCAGGACAAGAAGCAATGGGTGGGAACTAATCAAGGGGAGAAGCAACTTAGAACTAAGGAGAAATTTCCTGACAGTGAGAACAATTAATCAATGGAACAACTTTCCTCCAGAAGTCATGAATGCTCCAACACTGGAAGATTTTAAGAAGATGTTGGATAACCATTTGTCTGAAGTGGTGTAGGGTTTCCTGCCTGGGCAGGGGGTTGGACTAGAAGACCTCCAGGGTCCCTTCCAACTCTGCTATTCTGTTCTGTTCTGTTCTGTTCTATTCTATTCTATTCTATTCTATTCTATTCTATTCTATTCTATTCTATTCTATTCTATTCTATTCTATTCTATTCTATTCTACTCTACTCTACTCTACTCTACTCTACTCTACTCTACTCTACTCTATTCTATTCCTTCGCAGGTTCGTGATTTCTTTTCCTCTTGTCTTGTTTCTTTAAAGGGATGTTATTTACTTGGGAGGATAGCAAATTGTTTCAGCCGCTCTTTTGAATATTCATGTCTTATTTACACCAAATAAGCATCCCGTTTCCAGATGGAATAAAGCAGATCATTGTTCTGGCCTTACCCCTCAATGTCCCAAATTTTAAAAAAACAAAACAAAATAACAAACGACAATACCATTTAGGAAGCATATCGAAGGATAGAGTTCTTTTAAAGTTTTTAGTTCATTCCCTTCCCCTTCTGACTCCCTGCTGTGCTGGCAGGATGTTGTTCAGAAAGAAAATATTTACTCCTTTTGAAGAAAAGAAAAAAAAAAAGGAGGAAAGGTAAAACAGATCCTTTAAAACAACAGCGCCAGGGCTGTGGGGGACTCAACGGACAGCTTCTTGTCAGCCCGGGCTCTTTAAGTCAATGCCCACGGCTCGGCTGTTTGTAAAAGCTGCTGAGATGGAGGTTTCACCCCATCTGTTAGTTGACACTGACGGAGCCCCTCCTGGGATTTCCCCCCCTCTCTCTTGCGTTCTTAAGACCCCCCCTCCTCCTCCTGTCTCCATTTGTTGCTCTTCTCCACCCTGTCATTCGTCTGGTTGATATGTTACTTTCTTGACAAGCTTTCCTTGCGTCTGGCTTGTTGGGTTGGCTTTGTTGAGGGTGGGTGGATGGAGAACGCATCCATCCATCCATCCACCCATCTACCCACCTACCCCTCCCTCCTTCCTCGCTGCGCCTCTCTTCTCCAACAACCACTCAATTATTCCCTTCCCCTCCCCACAATTAACATTCTCCTAACTTGACACGTCTTCCCCTCATTTTGGCTCCGGCTATGGCTATCCTATCCTATTCTATCCTCCATCCCATCCCACCCCGCCCGTTCCATCTCCCCATTAATTCCAGACATTAATATTTTCTTTCACGCAAGGGCCGCCGTTCACCCGTGAAACAGTTTGAACATTAGGTAGCTGTCAAGATGCCCGGGGATTACCCAGCATGCTTTCTTCCGACACCCCTCCGTAAGTGACACCACAGAGGATCTGCTTCGGAGATGTTTATTTGGAGAGGGAGCTGAAAGGCGTGAAGGCTTGATCCCAAGGAACCCATCTCATTTAATTAAAATACTCTTTCATTATATTTCGCCTTTCTCCCCACCCCCACCCCCACCCCCCCCCTTCCTCGCCCCAAAAAGAAAAGGGAAAGAAAGAAAGAGAGAAAAGCTCCTTTGGGTTGGGAGAGGTTGCATCAATTTTGCAGGAAGGAGGCAAAGAGAGAGGTTATCCTGCCTAGCCGAAGCTGTTGTGTGGTCGATGCTGTTGTGTGGGGTTTTCTTTTTCCCCACTCCCCCTGTTTAGGAGGAGAAATATTGTGGGGGGATTACTTTGTGGGCCCGTACTTTGCATTTTGAAGTTGAGATTTGTGGCATGGATACCTCTCGTTTCACTTAAGCAAGCAAGCAAACAAATAAACAATGGATACATTGTGCATTGAGGCCACTTAATTTTTGCAGGGACTTTTCTTCAGGGGTGAAATCCAGCAGGTTCTAAGAGGTTTTGAAGAACCGGTAGTGGAAATTTTGAGTAGTTTGGAGAACTGGCAAATATCACCTCTGGCTGGCCCCAGAGTGAGGTGGGAAAGGAGATTTTGCAATATCCTTCTCCCAGGAGTGAGGTGGGAATGGAGATTTTGCAATATCCTTCTCCCAGGAGTGAGGTGGGAATGGAGATTTTGCAATATCCTTCTCCCAGGAGTGGGGTGGGAATGGAGATTTTTGCAGTATCCTTCTCCCAGGAGTGAGGTGGGAATGGAGATTTTGCAATATCCTTCTCCCAGGAGTGAGGTGGGAATGGAGATTTTGCAATATCCTTCTCCCAGGAGTGGGGTGGGAATGGAGATTTTTGCAGTATCCTTCTCCCAGGAGTGAGGTGGGAATGGAGATTTTGCAATATCCTTCTCCCAGGAGTGAGGTGGGAATGGAGATTTTTGCAATATCCTTCTCCCAGGATGGGGTGGGAATGGAGATTTTGCAATATCCTTCTCCCAGGAGTGAGGTGGGAATGGAGATTTTGCAATATCCTTCTCCCAGGAGTGGGGTGGGAATGGAGATTTTTGCAGTATCCTTCTCCCAGGAGTGAGGTGGGAATGGAGATTTTGCAATATCCTTCTCCCAGGAGTGGGGTGGGAATGGAGATTTTTGCAGTATCCTTCTCCCAGGAGTGAGGTGGGAATGGAGATTTTGCAATATCCTTCTCCCAGGAGTGGGGTGGGAATGGAGATTTTTGCAGTATTCTTCCCCCATGCGTGCGCTGGTCAGCTCATTTTCAGGCCTTCTTGGCCCACCTGAAGTCGGTAAATGGGCTGTTTCCGGCCTTGGAGGGCCTCGGGGGGGGGGGGCGTTTTCGCCCTCCCCAGACTCCTAGAAAGGCTCTGGAGCCTGGGGAGAGCAAAAAACAGGCCTATTGGGCCCACCATACCATTGTCTGCCAAAAGTGGGGGGAGCGCAGGGAGGGGAGCGCGCACATGCACGAGGGGGGCAGGGCACATAAAATTATAGGTGGGCACATGCACGCGCGACACCCCCCCCCCCATTGGTGCTCCACCCGCTTTTGGCATGTGATGGCAAAAAGGTTAGCCATCACTGCCCTATAAACTGTGGCTGGGTGTCCGCTTTGATGGTGGTTTTTTTGGGGCAGCCCGGTTTCCTTTTACCATTAACCTTGCTTCACTACTATTATTATTATTGAGTAAATTTGTACCCTGCCCAAGTCCTCCGCAACTCTGGGCTTTGTTAACATGATCTTTTATTATCCTTTGCTACTAAGGTACGAGCGACCCATACGTGAAGTTTAAGCTGAATGGAAAAACCCTGTACAAAAGCAAAGTGGTCTATAAAAACCTGAATCCAGTTTGGGATGAAACCGTTGTGCTTCCAATACAATCTTTGGACCAGAGGCTCTGGGTGAAGGTAAGCCATCCATCCGACCGTATCAAATGTCGCCTAATAATAATAATAATAATAATAATAATAATAATAATAATAATAATTTTATTTCTATACCGCCCTTCTCCCGAAGGACTCAGGGCGGTGTACAGCCAATTTAAAAACACAGTATGTGATGTTGTCCCTGCAAGCTGACCCTGTTGTGTTAACGAGAGGAGGGAGCTTTCCCTGAGAATTCATCCATGCATTTTTAATTTTTTTTGCTTGAGGAAAGGCTTGTTACCTAAAGGAATCTTTCAGATGTAGGTAATTCTCTTTGGGGATGTTTGCAACCAGATGGCCTGCTCGAAGTGCAAAGTGTACAACTCCCTTCACTTCCTTTAAGGATGTCGTCACAACTTTGCAAGCTCCCTCTTTCCTTCTCCCAAAGTAAAGCCCATTTCGTGCAATTTTTCCCCGTGCATAAAACCGTGTTGAATTCCTTACCTATATTTTCCATCATTTCCTTTCCTATATTTTCCATCATTTCCTTTCCTATATTTTCCATCATTTCCTTTCCTATATTTTCCATCATTTCCTTACCTATATTTTCCATCATTTCCTTTCCTATATTTTCCATCATTTCCTACCTATATTTTCCATCATTTCCTTTCCTATATTTTCCATCATTTCCTTACCTATATTTTCCATCATTTCCTTACCTATATTTTCCATCATTTCCTACCTATATTTTCCATCATTTCCTTTCCTATATTTTCCATCATTTCCTACCTATATTTTCCATCATTTCCTTACCTATATTTTCCATCATTTCCTTTCCTATATTTTCCATCATTTCCTTTCCTATATTTTCCATCATTTCCTTTCCTATATTTTCCATCATTTCCTTACCTATATTTTCCATCATTTCCTACCTATATTTTCCATCATTTCCTTTCCTATATTTTCCATCATTTCCTACCTATATTTTCCATCATTTCCTTACCTATATTTTCCATCATTTCCTTTCCTATATTTTCCATCATTTCCTTACCTATATTTTCCATCATTTCCTACCTATATTTTCCATCATTTCCTTTCCTATATTTTCCATCATTTCCTTACCTATATTTTCCATCATTTCCTTTCCTATATTTTCCATCATTTCCTTACCTATATTTTCCATCATTTCCTTTCCTATATTTTCCATCATTTCCTTTCCCTGGAGTGGTGTGGGAATGGAGATTTTGCAGTATCCTTCCCCTGCCACGCCCACCAAGCCACACCACACCACACCACGCCCACCAAGCCACGCCCACAGAACCGGTAGTAAAAAAAATTGGATTTCACCACTGCTGTAGAGTAGAATGATCTTGTCATCTTAAAACCCCAAACCTTGAGAAACAGATGTTCCATAACCTTGAGATGGTCTCATCGACATCTGGTATAAACAAATCCTCCTTATCCTTGATGGTTTTTGGCGAAACCAGATGAAGCATTCCAAACATAAGATAAGATAGACTTGTCCTTGGTAAATCCCAGTAGGATGAAATATGCGAAACAGATGTCAGTAAAGGTGCTTAAGAGCCTATATCATATCTTCAGTGAAGACCTAACCGAGTGGCTTTGAAGAGGACCATCTACCATTATCTCTTTGGGGGTTCCCTGACTGGCTGAATGGGTTCACAATCTTTCTTTTCCTTGCCGTGTAGTATTCTTGTATTCTCGAATATTCACGTTACGTTCTTTTTTTACGGTATCTTGGATTAATTCATGGATTTATACTGCCTTCGATACTCCTACTGACGTGATCATTGCTTCTGAATCCAAAAGAATCCTGCTAAATTGGAGACAAAACCCTCTCCTGAGACCGAGAAAGTATTCCTTTTTGTGTTACATTAATAATTGGTTCAGTTTCATTGGCAAACGTTGAACTAAAAAAAGACCAATCTGAAATTATTTTCCGACAACCAGATCTCTATTTTTCCTTCCACTCTCTCTTCTCCCGTTCCATAGGTATCAGGTGTATGATCAGACTTCTTCTGATTTTGTGGGTTCAGCAGTTGTAATGCTTCGCAAACTGGGGGTTGGCAGCCTCTTGGCTTCCCACACATCCATTGAGTCAGAGGTGGGTTTCAGCAGGTTCTGACCAGTTCTGGAGAACCGGTAGCAGAAATTTTGAGTAGTTCGGAGAACCGGTAGTAAAAATTCTGACTGGCCCCGCCTGCATCTATTCTCTGCCTCCCGAGTCCCAGCTGATCAGGAGGGAATGGGGATTTTGCAGTAACCTTCCCCTGGAGTGTGGTGGGAATGGAGATTTTACAGTATCCTTCCCCTGCCATGGCCACCAAGCCACGCCCACCAAGCCACACCCACGGAATGGTAGTAAAAATTTTTGAAACCCACCACTTCATTGAGTGTCAGGGAAAAATCGCAGGTGGACCCTGCTTGCAAAGGTATTTTCAATAGCAGGGTACTCCCTACTAGAAAACCTCTATGGAAATTTTTTCTAACTCTTTCTAACGCCAAATTAGGTGGAGACATTCAGAAGACTTTCTGGTGAGTGGTCCGGTGGCCTAGAGGTGGAGTTTTTGCCTCACAATCAGGAGGCTGTGAGTTCGATGCTAGGTAGAGGCAGATATTTCTTTCTCTGGGCAAACTGAGAGTATATCTGCTGAACAAAACTCTGCATTGGCGACAGGAAGGGCATCCGGCCATTAAAACACTCTGCTAGCACCATTCAGACTTCACCTCGCAAGGGATTATGGGAGCGTTAAATGGAGATGAGGATGATGATTCAGAAGAGTTTCTGGGCCTAACTCTGTTTTAGTTTGTTTGGACCTGCCTGTCTGAAAGAGGCAAACATGGCATTTGTAAGGAAACCATAAACCAGAGGTCTGCAATCTTAAACCGACCCTCTGGAATGGGTTGCCCACCGGGCTCCGGACGGCCCCCGACCTCCACATCTTCCGCACTGACCTAAAGACATGGCTCTTTCAGCAACTTCCCTGATCTGCCATGGATTTTAACTTGGGGATTTGGGGATTTTAAATTGGTTTTAACTATCTATCTAATTTTATCTATTGTTTGGGTTGTTTTTATTGCTGTGAGCCTTCCCGAGTCCTACGGGAGAAGGGCGGCATATAAATCTGACAAATAATAAATAAATAAATAAATAAATAAATAAATAAATAAATACAAACAAACAAACAAACAAACACTCAAAGAGCCATTTAGACCCGTTTCTCATAGAAAAGAAAACACCGGGAGCCACAAAACCTGGCTGGGCGTGGCCAACTTGACATCACTCACTTCCACCAGAGGGCTTCCACCAGAGGGCCCAAAGAGCCACATGCGGCTTCAGAGCTGCAGGTTGCTGACACATGCCATAAACGTTGGGACTTTAAGTAGCTCTCATCCCAAAATATGGGCCTATTTAGTTTCCCGAACTAAGTTATAAAGGAGGATCCCAGACCTGTGCGCTTTCCGCCGTGCCATCAAAACATTTCTTTTCCAGCAGGCCGGCCTGGCCTAACCTCTCTTTTAAACTTTTTAAAAATTTCTAAATTTTAAATTTGTCTTATGAATTTGGGGTGTTTTAAATTTCATTTTCCGGGCCAATTATTTAATTGTATTTTAATGGTTTTTTAGCATTTGTATTATATGTATTTTATTTGGCTGTTCACCGCCCTGAGTCCTTCGGGAGAAGGGTGTTATACAAATTTAATAAATAAATAAATAAAAATAAATAAATAAAAATAAATAATTACCGTGTTTTCCCCAAAATAAGACCGGGTCTTATATTAATTTTTGCTCCAAAAGACACATTAGGGCTTATTTTCTGGTTAGATCTTATTTTTGGGGAAATACGGTACTAAATGCATCCATTTAACAATCTTAACTGGGCCTTATTTTTGGGGGGGTAGGGCTTATATTACGAGCATCCTGAAAAATCATGCTAGGACTTATTTTCCGGTTGGGTCTTATTTTCGGGGAAACAGGGTAGTGGATTGTGATGGCTTACTGGTAGCTTGTACAAACTCCATCATGGTTTGTAACAGATAAAAGGTGACACTTAGAAAGCGGGGGGGGGGAAATAAGATCTTGGTTTGTGAAAACGTGGTGTATATTTTTGAGAATAGTTCCATCAGTGATAGCAACACAACAGCAACAAGAAGTCCATGGTTAAAGAGCCTGAAAGCTTATTCTTGTTTGTTATATTCATGATTGGTTCAGTTTCATTGGCAGACGCTGAACTAATAAGGCCAACCTGAAATTATTTTCAGATAAATAATATAAATATAAATCAAATTAAAAAAAAAAAGATAATCAGATCTGTATTTTTTTTCCGCCCTTCCTCCTCCTCTTCTCCCGTTCCATATGCCTCAGGTTTATGACAGAGACTTGACTTCTTCTGATTTTATGGGTTCGGCAGTCCTAATGCTTCACAAACTGGAACTGAACAGGTAATCTTAACATTTATATTTGTCTTTCAAAATGCACTTCTCCATTACAGAGCACTTAAGGTGCTTGGTACGGTTGCGTTCTATATGGGCTCGATGAATATTTGAGTCTTTTTCAGTGTTTTGCTCTTAAATTAAATATGAGCCTTTTGGGCCCAAAGGTGCTTTTTCAAGAGGCAACCGGACTTTCTGGTTTTTTCTTTGAAGACGTTTCGCTTCTCATCCATGAAGCTTCTTCAGGAAGAGGTTTTCTTGGATGAGAAGTGTAACGTCTTCAAAGAAAAAATAGAAATAGAAATAGAAATAGAAATAGAATAGAATAGAATAGAATAGAATAGAATAGAATAGAATAGGAGTGGAGTGGAGTGGAGTGGAGTGGAGTGGAGTGCAATGGAATAGGATAGGATAGAATAGAATAGAAGTGGAGTGGAGTGGAGTGCAATGGAATAGGATAGGATAGGATAGGATAGAATAGAATAGAATAGAATAGAATAGAATAGAATAGAATAGAATAGAATAGAATAGAAGTGGAGTGGAATGGAGTGGAGTGGAGTGGAGTGGAGTGCAATGGAATAGGATAGGATAGGATAGGATAGGATAGGATAGGATAGGATAGGATAGGATAGGATAGGATAGGATAGAATAGAAGTGGAGTGGAGTGGAGTGGAGTGGAGTGGAGTGGAGTGGAGTGGAGTGCAATGGGATAGGATAGGGTAGGGTAGAGTGGAGTAGAGTAGAATAGAATAGAATAGAATAGAATAGAATAGAATAGAATAGAATAGAATAGGAGTGGAATGGAGTGGAGTGGAGTGGAGTGCAATGAGATAGGATAGGATAGGATAGGATAGGATAGGATAGGATAGGATAGGATAGAATAGAATAGAATAGAATAGAATAGAATAGAATAGAATAGATTGGAATAGAATAGAATAGAATAGAATAGAACAGAACAGGAGTGGAGTGGAGTGGAGTGGAGTGGAGTGGAGTGGAGTGGAGTGGAGTGCAATGGAATAGGATAGGATAGGATAGAATAGAATAGAATAGAATAGAATAGAATAGAATAGAATAGAATAGAATAGAATAGAATAGAATAGAATAGAATAGAATAGAATAACAGAGTTGGAAGGGACCTTGAATGACTGAGAATCTCCATAGACACCTGCAAAGACTGCTTTTGATTCTGGTTGCTAGCTGAGTCTAATTTCTTTTTCTCACCCAGGACTACGGAGAGGATCCTTAAACTGGAAGACCCAAATAGCTTGGAGGATGATATGGGTGTGATTGTGTTGAATTTAAGACTTGTTGTGAAGTCGGGCGATATTAAAAGAAATGTAAGTAAGACTACCAGAGCCATTCTGGCTTTCCTGGTGGGAAGGAAGAGATGGACAGAGGGCTGGCATCTGTGGTTGCATATTGTCATGTGCCAGGCAAATTCATACTACTGTTGTGACCCAGGCCCAAGTAGTTAGTATTAAATACAAACAGTTCTAAAACAAACAGACTTTATTAGAACAGCTGAGAATTAACTCATTCTCAGCATAGTCCAAACTAAATTAAAGCAAATTCTTCAAAACACCATTCCACAGTTTATCACCAACCTTGGGATAATTAGGCAAACTGCCAAAGGCTTCTCTTGGCAAAAGTTCAGAAGCAGAGGACGCTGAGCAAGATAAGAACCAAGTTTATCAATGTTGTTTTCGGACAAAGAGCCCAAGAGCCGTTGCTGGTCTTTTAAGCCTTATAGGAGGGACCAATCACCTCTTGGCCTTACTCCCGAGTTGTCCTCTTTGCTTTAGCTGTTCTTGCCTTCTGGCAGCTCTTCTCATATGCGCACTAGAAACAGGCTCCTCCTGTTCCTCTGCCTCTGGAGGCTCCAAATCACTCCCCGATGGCCCTGGCCCCATCTCTGCCTCCGACGCAGAGCCCTCATCTGGGCCTTTCCCAGCCTCCAGGACTGGCCCATGTTCTTCCTCAGCCTCATCGCTGTCCGACTCTGCTGCCAGCTCTGCAGGCTGCTGGTGGACCACAACAACTACAGTGATACTTCAGTACTCATTGTTAATTGGTTCTGGGAGGCACAATGAGTACCGAAAACAATGAGTGCTAAACAATTTTTTCCCATAAGGAATAATGTAGTGAGTCACAAAGTAGCTGACACCAACAAGTTCTCGCTTGTGCGTTGGCTACCAAACAAATGATGAGTGCCACATCAAAATGTGTTGAGTACCAACTTAGGTGAGTTTCAAAGTAGTGGAGTACCTATGTATCATTGTACACCTATTGGGGTCCAGTAAGGAAAAGCCACTGCTTGTGTTGTGACCCAGGCTCACTTAGTCATTACAAAACACAATTGGTCCCAAACAAAACTGTTTTATTATAACAGCTAAGAATTACTTCATTCCCAGCTTAGTCCAAATTAATTCCAAAACAAGTCCTTCAGAAAAAGTCCTTCGGGCTTATCACAAACCTTTGTCTTCTTTGGCACCCTGCCAAAGGCCTTTCTTGGCAAAGCCCCATGAAGTTCAGAAACAAGAGACGCCTACTGGAAAAACAGATTTAGCAACGTTGCTTTCCTACAAAGAGCTCAAGAGCCTTTGCTGCTCTTTTAAGCCTTATGGGAGGGGCCAATTATCTCCTGGCCTTACTCCTGAGTTATCCTTTTTGCTTTAGCTGCTCTCGCCTTCTGGCAGCTCTGCACATGCGTGCACTAGGAACAGGCTCCTCCTGTTCCTCTGCCTCTCTGCTGTCCAACTCTGGAGGCTCCGGAGTCCACACATCATTCCCAGATGGCCCTGGCTCCATCTCTGCCTCCGACGCAGAGCCCTCATCCGGGCCTTCCCCTGACTCCAGGACTGGCCCATGGTCCTCCCCAGCCTCCTCACTGTCTGACTCCGCTGCTAGCTCCGTGGGCTGCTGGCGGACCACAACAGCTTGTCCTCGCCTTTCTAGTGGCTTCACATCTGCATAGTTTTCTTGGCCGCAGCATGAAGGCATTTATCATTTTCTTCCACAGCATAATTTTAACTTCCCTGGCATATCCTAAAGAGATATAAATATATGAGATTTGCTGGAGCTCTTTCATCCAAGTACCAACTCAATCGGATGCCGCTTTAACTTCTAAATGCCAGATAAAAATCCATCAGGCACTTCGTCTTACTGTGGACAGAGTTGATATCACTGAATTAAAAGTGTGAACGAATAACAGAATTACAAAATGGGCTTTGGATGTAAGGCGAAGAAGAGCTAGCCTAGTATTTCTCTCTCTCTCTCTGCAGCCAGAATCTGTAGATGTTCGATGTTTGTAATATTTTGTAAACAGTCGTCTTTTTTTCCCAAGCTCTGAGAAAGCCATTATAGTTGGGATTCAGACTATTGGGAACAAAACATCACTCATGGGTTGCTCTGCTGGAGGATATGGGGAGCCATTTTTAATATTTACCTACTACTATAACGTTCCGAGCTCCCCGAGTAGCAGTTTCGAAGGTTCTTACATTCCAAAACAGTGTGGAAACAGATGCTTGGAGAGAGGTAGTAAAAAGGATTGGTGAGAATTACCGATTCTTCAGCGGCACATCTGCGCTGAATTGTAGTCCTTATCATTTATGGAGGAGGCGGCTCAGTCAGATTCCAACCATGGCAGCCTGCGAAAAGAAGTCAGCAATCATCATAACAGTCCGTATTCATAACCAATTCAAAAGCTCGGAGAAATGAAGGGATTTTTAAAAAAATCTAGCTCTGACAAGAAAGCCGAGTGAGATGTCACCACTGAAAATTACCCTAACCCAATGGTGAAATGTAAAATTTGTTACTACCGGTTCTGTAGGCATGGTTTGGTAGGGGGCTTAATGTGACTGAGTGGGCTTGGCCAACTTTTTTTTTTTAAAAAACTTTTTAAACTATTTTTTCTACAACCTCTTCAGGCGAAGAGGTTGTTTAAAAAAATGCTTTTAAAAGCCTCTGACGATCAGGCAACTCAGCTGGCGTTGTCAGAGGCTTTTAAAAGCATTTTTTCTACAACCTCTTCAAAGAGGTTGTAGAAAAAATGCTTTTAAAAGCCTCTGACGATCCCAGCTGAGCCGCACGATCATCAGAGACTTTTTTTAAAAAAAACTTTTAAAAGCATTTTTTTGGCCAAAGAGTTTGTAGAAAAAATGCTTTTTTTTAAAAAAAAAAAGCCTCTGATGACCGTGGCTTTGGGTGTGTGTGTGTGTGCGCAGAGATTTTTGATGGACTCCCTTGAGATGAGATTCTACTGTCAAACTGAAGAATCTCTAACTTTGTGGAACTCCAATGTCATATTTATTGGCTAGCATTATGGACAACTGGCTAGAGATCTCGGTCTTTTTTGTTGGCTACAGTCATATTCCCTTTTCAAGTTCTTTACTTCCACAGAGATAAAAATGCTCAGTTCCTTCAATCTCTACTTGTACAGTTGTTTCCAAATCGATAGAAGGGAATATTTGTAGCTCAGTGAGGTCCTTGGTGCTCTCTAAGTTTGGTGGTTTTCTTGCAGATGTTTCATTACTGTTGGTGGTGCACTGATGAAGTTACCTAGCTGGGTAACGAAACACCTGCAAGAAAACTACAATAGTCGTTCTCCTCCTCCTTTCACTTCCATAACTGTTCTCCTCTACTCTCCACACACACACCACTCCTTTCTATGATGAAGTTAGCTAGTTGGATAATGAAATGTCTGCAAGAAAATCACCAAGAACAGAGAGCACCAAGGATCCCATAGTCGTTCTCCTCCTCCTCCTCCTCCTCCTCCTCCTCCTCCTCCTCCTCCTCCTCCTCTTTTCTGACTGCCCCGCTCCGTTCTAGTACTGATGATGTTAGCTAGCTGGATAATGAAACATCTTCAAGAAATTACCAAACTCAGTATCAAGGAGCCCATAATCCTTCTCTTCTACTCTCCACATACTACCCTGTTTCCCCCAAAATAAGACATCCCCTGAAAATAAGCCCAATCAGGCTTTTGAGCACATGCAATAAGGCCAAGCACTTATTTCAGGGTTCAAAAAAATATAAGACAGGGTCTTATTTTTGGGAAAACATGGTACCTTCTAGTACTGGTGCCATTACCTAGTTGGGTAATAAAACGTCTGAACGAAAACCACCAAACTCAGAGAGTACCAAGGACCCTACTATTTCCAAATCTGTGATTAAAATGCTTGCCCTTCCAGGAACTGTTTCCCATTTGTATTCTTGAAATACGTGCAACAATATTTGAAGTGGGACTTGACTGTCAGAGAATAAAGTGGATTTGTAGCTCATACGATGACTAACTATCCCCACCTCTCTCTCTCCCTCTCTCTCCCTCCCTCCCCTCCCCTCTTTCTCTCATTTTTATTTCATGGATCCTCTCTTGGATGTCCCATGTTGCACCTCTGGGGGTGGAATGATCGCACACAGCGATGGCCAAACAGAAGGAGATGCTCTGTCCCGAAGGTAACACATTCTTTGTCCCTCCATAGTTGTGTTATTGTGGGGTTTTTATTTTTCTTTTCCTCAGCTGGAAAAAGCCAGCCAGCTGCTTGTAGTAATGCAAAGCAGAGATGGGTGCATTGAATGCAGATGGAGGTCCATTTTTGCTGAGCGTCTTCTTTCCAGAAGCTTCTTTTCGGCATCCAACGTTGTCAGCACTGCCAGGCGAGGAGCTCCTGTCAGCGCTTCCGTAGCAAGAATCCGGTGTCTTTGTGAAGTTGTTCTAAATTGGAAGCAGGCATACTGAAACCTGTCAGTAAGTCTGGCAGATTCGGGGGCAGGAGAACATATGTCGTGACGTCAGCCTTATATTTCTATCCTTTTTTTAGGATTACGGTCTATCAATAATATATCACAGTTAACGCGCCGGGAAAGATTTAGCGCGGATCAAATCCACACAGAATCTACAAGGAGATTCATTCCAGGAATTCCTGGGATAGAGGGTTGGTTTTTTTTTCTTTTTAAAAAGGTTGCCTGTCACTTTCTGTTCTTCTTTAGCTTCTCTCTGAAGCTCGGGTGGGGCAAAGGTGAGGCCTCTGGGAAGGTGTGCGAGGTGAAAGAGAAAAGAGCTTTGGCCTGGTCCCTTCAAACGTTGCCATCAAAGTGACATGTTTAATGTTGCAGGAAGAGAAAATGCGGGCTTCGTTGTATTAACAAAGCTTAATAAATAATTATGCAGTTAATTACCGGTAAATCAATCTTAGGTTTTTCTATTTTTAGTAGGACTCCAAAAATTGGTGTTGTTTTGTTTTGCTTTGATTCACATGATCTTCCTTCCTTCCTTCCTTCCTTCCTTCCTTCCTTCCTTCCTTCCTTCCTTCCTTCCTTTCTTCCTTCCTTCCCTATTCCTTCTCCTTCCCTCCCTCTCCCCTTTCTGTCTTTCTTTTCTTTTCTTTTCTTTTCTTTCTTTCTTTCTCTTTCTTTCTTTCTTCCTTTCTCTTTCTTTCTTCCTTCCCTCCCTATTCCTTCTCCCTCCCTCCCTCTCCCCTTTCTCTGTCTCTTTCTTTCTTTCTTTCTTCTTTCTTTCTTTCTTTCTTTCTTTCTTTCTTTCTCCTCTTTCTTTCTTTCTTTCTTCCTCCCTCCCTCCCTCCCTCCCTCCCTCCCTCCCTCCTTTCTTTCTTTCTTTCTTTCTTTCTTTCTTTCTTTCTTTCTTTCTTTCTTTCTCTCTCTCTCTCCTCTCCTCCTCTCTCTCTCTCTCTCTCTCTCCTCTCTCTTTCTTTCCTAAGAGGCTCACTATGAAGAGTTATTTATTTATTTATTTATTTATTTATTTATTTATTTATTTATTGAATTTCTATACCGCCCTTCTCCCAAAGGGATTCAGGGCGGTGAACAGAATAAGATTTTATATACATTATTATATACATATAATATATACATTTTTATATACATATAATATATACATATAATATATTATATGTAGGTCTTTGGTTATTCGGGTTTTCTCCCGCGTAAAATTGGAGGTTTCTTGGCAACGTTTCGACGAAGTCTCATTCGTCATCCTTCAGGCTACATACAAACACCCGCGAAAACCTCAGAAAACAAATAATTAATATGTATGTATGTATGTATGTATGTATGTATAAACAGTAAATAATAAATTGAGTCAACTTAGTGTATCTGCTAAGACCTTGGCATAGAATTTAGATGTTTATGCTAGCCCTGCTTGTTGAAACAGCAAGGTCTTCAGGGGCACGTTGGAAAAGTGCAAAGATCTGGGATTATTTGTATTCCAGGGGGTTAAAACAACATATAACATTCTGTTGTATTCCCATGTCTTTCTCTTCAAAAAACAGTTTCTATATTAACTGCAAAATACTTGACACCTACAAGACTTGTACCCCATTTTTACAGTTTAACCCACTCAACTCCCTCCACATGAGAAAAATAAATTCAGCTTTTGGCCATATTTCTTTCTGCTCCAACAAGATGATGGAGGTCTGCATGCCATTCTTATCAAAATATTCAAGTATGTCAATACATTGATCCTCATTTTCATTCTAGATACCCTCATGACCCTCCCTGACCCTTGATTTTAGAGAACGTTTGTAGCTCAGAATTGAAATGAGGGGATTCCTTGGTGCTCTTTGAGCTTGATGGTTTTCTTGCAGATGTTTCATGACCCAACTAAGTAACATCATCAGTGCCCCTTCATTCTCTAGTTTGTTAATGAAACGTCTGCAAGAAAAACCACCAAGCTCAGAGTGCATCAAAAAAATCCCCACTGTTTGATTCTGGAGTTTCCTTTTGCACAGATACAGGGATGCTGTGGCTCAGTGGCTAAGATGCTGAGCTTGTCGATCCAAAAGGTCGGCAGTTAAGCAGTTCGAATCCCTCGTGCCACATAATGGGGTGAGCTCCCGTGACTTGTCCCCAGCTTCTGCCAACCTAGCAGTTCAAAAGCACGTAAAAAAATGCAAGTAGGAAAAATCGGGACTGCCTTTGGTGGGAAGGTAACAGCCTTCCATGCGCCTTTGGCGTTGAGTCATGCCAGCCACATGACCACGGGAGATGTCTTTCGGACAGTGCTGGCTCTTTGGCTTTGAAACGGAGATGAGCACCACCCCCTAGAGTCGGGAACGACTAGCACATATGTGCAAGAGGAACCTTTACCTTTTGCACGGATATTCACATATGACTTGGGGCTGACACTTTGTTTTTGTTATTTTAAATGTGAATATATCTTTAAAGTCATATCTTTAAAGTCACTTATTGGTTTCTCAAGGTTTGGGAAATCCTTTTAGTCATTCTTACAAAACAGAAAGGAAGAATTAGGGAAAAGAGGAAAAAATATATATCCTGTGAAGGCTTTTGTCATTGTGTATTGCTGCCACTAGAGGGCAGTCAGGTCTCAGCACTTGGTGCCCATGCTACCATTGGATATATAGAAGGATTTTTTAAGCTTCTTTGGCCATCCCAGAGCCAGTTAAAGAATTTCCCAGCAAGCCTACAGTACTTGGGCTACTCTTGACAAAGCAGTATTTCCTTCTTTATTGATTCTGCTGCCACAGTAAAAGGCCGCGTTGTACATCAATAACTATCTTTAGTTAGGAAACACCGAGCTGGGGAAACATTGCTGGCACTTGCTCTCTTTCTTCCTTCCTCCCATTTTTTTTCCTCTTCGTTTTTTCTTCTTCTTCTTTTTGTAATGGATTCATAAAGTCAACAAAGGAAAAATAAAAGAGAGCTAGGAGAATTGAAATGTTTTGGGGAATAGTTTGAGAGTCTATGGAAGAAGCCATGAACTGAACAATCATTCCTTCGTTTGGCATTGTCTTCACGGGCTAGACTACAAGGCCCATTGGCCTCAGCCAGCCTGCGTATTGTCCCCCTGCTGGTTGCCAGTATGAGGTTTAGGTATTGAATCCTTCTGGGTTCAGCTCCAAGTGGGGAAAAAAGGACACTGGAAACATAGAGACTGCTTGGAAAGATGGTTTAATGGTGGACAGGATCACATGGTTTGAGTTCCTGAACAGAAAAGAGGGGAGATGCTGTGAGTCCCCAGGTTTTATGCTCTCTCTGGCTTTGAACTTCCTGGGGCCCAGAAAGAGTATCCTGATTGGCTTGTCAGACTCCCAGGAGATGTGTGTGTGTGTGTGTGTGGTGGGGGGGGGTCTTAGCTAGCTTTGCTGGCTGATGTAAATCTTCCCAGGTGCCATGTGGTGAGTTTCTGTTGTTAGATGGGTCCTATTGTGTTAGTTTCTGTTGCTAGATGGGTCCTATTGTGTTGCAGATGATGGTCCATTGACAAAGGCGGGGGGGGGGGGTTGGGTTTCTGCCTCTGGCCCATTGACAAAGGTGGTGGTGGGGAGGCAGGAAGGTGGGAGCTGCTTTGTCTTTAAAACATGTTTCTCCATTTCTCATCCAGGGAAATATAATATTCTGCCTTTTTAATATTTCCTAAAATATTTCATTATTCTAGGAGAGGAGTGGGTGCTAAACTTCCTACAGCTCCATGTTCAGGCACTGCAAAACTTTTTTCTTCTCTGCATGTCACATTTTTTTTAAAACCTCACAGGCAACAGTATTTTCTAGCATCGTGGAACTAGGTTTGTTAGTTATTTTAAGTAACGGGATTATATCATTTTGAAAACACAGATTGTTCTTCGATCCAAGTGATCTGTAGATATCAATATTAATCTGTTGGAAGGAAATATCCTTCTGTGTTCAGATTCCAAGTGGGGAAAAAGACACCGGATTCATGAAAGTTGCTTGGAAAGAAGGTTTGTGGATGAACAGGATCACTGTCCTTGGATTGTCCAGCCAGGAGACCTTTGATCTTCTCCCCATGAGCATTGTTTGTTAGGACACCTCTGTTGGTATTCCCCAAGGCTTCTTGTTCCATTTTAATTCTTTTTAAAAAGATTTTCTCTATGCAACTTTAACTTTCAATGTCTTTAATTAGCTTAAAAGTTTTTAAAGCAAATGTTTTAAAAAGGACATAAAACAGTTGGAAGGGACTTTGAAGGTCTTCTAGTCCAACCCCCTGCCCAGGCAGGAAACCTACACCACTTCAGACAAATGGTTATCCAACATCTTCTTAAAAACTTCCAATTGTTCTGTCCAAGAAGTTTCTCCCTTACTTCTAGATTGCCTGTCCTGCCTTCAGGTTCTTTGGAAAATAGAGTGACCCCCCTTTTCTTTGTGGCATCCCACAAAGATATTAGATCTCTTCGATATTAGATATTGGAGCACTGCTGTCATTGATAGTGATATTGATTTAAATACATAATTATGATATATTTAATTATTTAAATTCAATATATTGATATTGAAACACTTCTTCGGAATTAAACAGATCCAAAATTCATAATATTATAAGACGCTCTCTTTTCCCAGAATGTCGATTCGTCTGCTGCTTACTTTAAAAGTCTTGGGTTATCCTAAGATTTTTCTTCGGTAAAATGGGTAAAAATTACCCAGAAATAAATATTTAAAAAAATGTTAAAACATGAAAAAGGGATGTTAGTTACTGCAAAGATTCAGCCTCTGCCTCCAGGCTCATTCCTTTATTTAGAATAACAAGAGTTGGAAGGGACCTTGGAGGTCTTCTAGTCCAACCCCCTGCTCAGGCAGGAAAACCCTACACCACTTCAGACAAATGGTTATCCAACATCATCTTAAAAACTTCCCAGTGTTGGAACATTCACAACTTCTGGAGTAAAGTTGTTCCACTGATCAATAGTTCTAGCTGTCAGGAAATTTATCCTTAGTTCTAGGTTGCTTCTCTCCTTGATTAGTTCCCATCCATTGCTTCTTGTTCTACCCTCAGGTGTTCTGGAGAATAGCTTGACTCCCTCTTCTTTGTGGCAGCTCCTGAGATATTGGAATTCTGCTATCATATCTCCCCTAGTCCTTCTCTTCATTAAACTAGACACACCCAGTTCCTGCAACCATTCTTCATATGTTTTAGCCCCCAGTCCCCCTCATCATCTTTGTTGCTCTTCTCTGCACTCTTTCTAGAGTCTCCACATCTTTTTTACATTGTGACTTCCCCCAAAATAGCCTTACTTTTTATGTGACCTCACAGAAAATAGAAATTGGTCTCTACCTGAAGTTTAGAATTTTGTCTGGAAGTGTCTCTACCCTTTTAGAGGATCATAATTGTAAACACTTAGTATAGGATTGTCTGGAGAGGCTTAAGAGAATACCAAAACTGGTAACCTTCCTTCCCATGACAATCTTTATCTTTGCATGCTCTGGATATCCTCCCAAACCAGGGGTCAGCAACCTGCGGCTATGGAGCCGCATGTGGCTCTTTCACCCTTCTGCTGCAGCTCCCTATCACTCAAAATATGCATCACAACCGCCAAAGTGCGACACACTCCAGCACGCGATTTATTGAGCCTTTTAACCCCCCCCGGTAGGCCAACCGTGGAGAAATCCAAGAAAAGTTTCAGAAGAAAACAGAACGTTTAATTCAATGACATATGCTAGTTTTATAGCCACTCAAGAAATAGTCAGGCACAGGAAGGGTTTTGTGGCTCCCGGTGTTTTCTTTTCTGTGGGAAACGGGTCCAAATGGCTCTTTGTGTGTTTAAGGTTGCAGACCCCTGTCCCAAACCATCAAATATATGCACCAGCTTAAAACCATGGG
>JAKOOJ010000016.1:7214745-7247245 GCA_022577455.1 Arizona elegans | reverse complement strand
CCTTCCTTCCTCCCTTTCCTTCCTCCCTCCCTCTCTCCCTTCCCTCTTTCTTTCTTTCTTTTTTCGAACCACCCGCCGTCATCGCTACCAGATTGGGCGATCTGGTCCGAATCGGGAGCATTTCACCCCTGCCTTTAAGCCTTTCATCTTTTGGGTATCTCAGGGGACCACTTTCCCCCAGGAACATCTGTCTGCCCAGGAAGTTCCCTTGATTGGAGAATTGTCACATGTGTACCTTCTCAGTTCCTCTGAAATTGTGCTCTGCCCCCCCTCCCCCAATGTGTGATCACACTTTTCCCTCCTGTCTTTACACTTTTCCCTCCTGTCTTTTAGGAAATTGGCGACAACCAGGGGTGAAATACTACCGGTTCGTCCCGGTTCGTAGTTTAAAAAAAAACTACCGGTTTGTCTGAACTGGTATTTCTGATGATCAGCTGTGCCGCGGGGTTTATATTCGCTAGAAAGCAGGAAATCCTGCTTTCTAGCAAAGCTAAATCGCACCGAACAGCTGTTCCCCCCCCCCTCGCTGTTCTACTTATCTAGTGAAGTCTTTTTTCCCCACGCAAAGCACGCTTTTGGCGTGCAGTGTTTGCGCTCATGGAAGTGTCTTCTTGGTGTGCATGTGTGTGCAAAGGGTGCATGGATGGGCAGCGAACCGGTGGTGATCCTGGTTGTTCCATCAAATCCGGGTGATTGCTTAATTGTCACTTCCTCTTGGGTCTGGAGATTGAGTCTTTTATTGTTATGGTGAATGCCTCCATTCAGGATCCCCAGTTCCATCAGAACATTATGTAGTAGTTGGGTTGGGGTTTTTTTTTTTTTACACTGACTATATGGTTTAAAACCAATTATACATCAGAGGCTTGTACGCTCTTCAGTGTTGGTAGATTGGAGTGGCCTACCAGCTCTGTAAATAAATAAATGGACCAGCCTCTATTTGCAGCTATTCCTCCGAGTATCCTTCTGTTAATAAGAAGGGTTTTAATCTCAAAGCAGTGATAAGCGGAATTGCAGGGCAGGAAAAGCTACCGCATAAAGGAGCTGGAAGTGAGGGAGTTGGCAAACAATTCTAAGGTGGGGAGAAATAGGGGCGGTAGAAGTAGCTAAAGTGACTTTATAAAAAGCTTAGTGAAGATCTGAAAACGAGGAAGGGAGGAGTAGGTGAAAATATGAACATCCCACCGGACGAGGTTGTAATTAGAAAAAAATTGGGACCGTGCTGAAATGGACAGACTAACTTTAAAAATTAAGGATAAAGAAGATTCAGAATACTATCAGACATGGAATAAATTTTATGAATGGATAGAGAAAAAGAGGTAGAAATTAGAGAAAGTAAGATGATGAATGCTAATATTATAAGTATTGAAAGTAAGGAGGCATATAACTATAAACAGAGTAATTGATAAAAATATAAATGAGCTAATGCAAGAAGAAACTTAGCTTAAACTTTTTGGCTGTATTATTATTACTGCTATTATATTATTACTATTGCTATTAGTTTCTGTGCTAAGATTTACTACCAACTCTTGTTGGTTGTGTTCTGTTTGTAAATGATACTCTGACAATGCACTGTTTTTCAAAAATGTTTATGAATGAAAATTTACAAAAATAAAAATAAGAAGAAAAGTTCAAAGAGAAGAAGAAGGAAGAGGAGGAGGGAGGGAGGGAGGGGTTGCTAAGGAATTTGGAAAGAAACTCTCTTCGGGATTAAACGAAGTCGAAAAACGCTAAGAGAATTGCTGGAAGCTCAGCACTCAAACATATCGGCCATCAACAGGCACATAGAGATAAACGACATCTACATATAGTACCATTCAAAAGAGACAACCAAAAAGCCTAACAAAGTCAGCTTTGAGGTGTTGGAAAGATGCTGTGGAACCCCTAAGCAATTCAGAACATTTTTTTTTAAAGAAAATCTATATATTTACATAATCAATTATGTAGTCACCCATCTCACAATCGTGACCCGTAGCATACATAGCATTAAAAACCAAACCAAGCAAGGGCAATAATAAGAATAATGACAGCTGAGGACAAATCAGGAAGCACAAACTCACAACAATGGGCACCACTGACCTCTAAACCTCATGCCTGAGGGAAAGTCCAGGAGAACAGTCACATTTAGAGACAAAATAAATGTACCTTTTAATGTCCCCCCCCACACACACACTTTAAATACGTCAATAAATGCAGAAACTGGGTAGGACAGTTTGTGGATGAGTGTATGGAGGAATATTACAGAATACAAATAGAATATTTTGCTTCTTCCTCTTGGTGAGGCTGTACACTCCTGCTTTCAGCTTCAGTTGCCGAGATTCAACCTTTAGACACCTTTGGCCTGGTTGATCGAATTAGAATAACAGAGTTGGAAGGGACCTTGGACGGAGGTCTTCTAGTCCAACCGCCTGCTCAAGCAGGAAACCCTACACCCGTGATGGTGAACCTATGGCACGCGTGCCACCTGTGGCACGCGTAGCCATATCAGTGGGCACGCGAGCTCAGCTCCGGTGTGCTTTTTGGGCCTTCCGGTCCCACAGGAAGTTGGCTAATGGACCATTTCTGGCCTCTGGAGGGCCTCCGGGGAGGTGGGGGAGGCCGTTTTTGTCCTCTCCAGATGCCTAGAGAGGCTCTGGAGCCAGGTGAGAGAGAAAAACGGGCCTACCGGGCCAACGCTTGCCAGGAGCGGGGCGGAGTGGGGTGGGTTGCCTGTGCATGCACAGGGGCGGGGCACATAGAATTACGGGTGTGGGCAAGTGCGTGCATGACCCCCCCTCCCCCCTCCTGGCACGCGATGGCAAAAAGGTTAGCCATCACTGCCCTATACCATTTCAGACAAATGGTTATCCAATCTCTTCTTGAGTCTTCATGGAACATACTCCTGCTTTTTAGCTTCCCAAATTGTAATATTTTTCTCCCTCCCCAATTTTAGGCGAGCTTCATGAGAGCCAGCAGGCTGGTAGACACGCTGCAAAAAAACCAGTTGTGGAATGGAACAGTTACTGTGGCTTTACTGGAAGGAAGGAATATCCCCATGGGGGGCATGACCCACATCTTTGTTTTGTTGAGAATGGGCCAGGAAAAATTCAAAAGTAAGGTAAGCATGACTGAGACAGGACTGCTGCCAACTGGTGTGATTTGAAGAAAGTCCGTCCATCGGAAAGTCAGTCCCACCTGAAGTATAATTTAATATACGGATTTGTATATCATACAACAAACGGGAGTCTTTCTATGTAGACCAGAGGTTCCCAGACTATGGGCCGTGGCCCACTACTGGGCCACAACCTATTGGCCACCGGGCCACATGAGTAGCTGGCCGGTACATGCAAGTCTGCACATGCACACAACTCCACTTGTGACTGTCACGCGGGCACTCGCAGCTCATTCGCACTTACGTCGCCGGAAGTGTCACGGGCACTCATGGCCCCTCGCAGGAATGGTGGTTATTTACACACGTACACACGCATGCCTGCTCCTACCCTTCCCACAAAACCTTTCCCCCCTCTACCCACTCCGGGCCTCCAACTCGGAAAGATTGGAGAACTCTGAGGTAACAATAGCAATAGGACTTAGATTTATATACTGCTTTACAGTGTTTTACAACCCTCTCTAAGTGGTTTACAGAGTCAGCCTATTGCCCCCCAACAATCTGGGTCCTCATTTTACCCACCTCGGAAGGATGGAAGGCTGAGTCAACCTTGAGCCTGGTGAGATTTGAACTGCCAAATTGCAGGCAGCCGGCAGTCAGCAGAAATAGCCTGTAGGACTGCATTCTAACTCCTGCACCACCATAGTTCATGAACCTGTTTTTATTGCTTAGCTGTCGTTCCTACAACTCAACCAGGATCTACCTCCCTAGCCATAGAGTAGCATTTAGACTTATATACCGCTTTACAGTGCTTTATAGCCCTCTCTAAGCACTTTATAGAGCCAGCATATTGTCCCCAACAATCTGAGTCCTCATTTTACCCACCTCGGAAGGATGGAAGGCTGAATCAACCTTCAGCCGGTCAGGATCGAACTCCTGGCAGTGGGCAGAATTATCTTGCAATACTGCATTCTAATCACTGGGAAGGTAAGAAGGAAGGAAGGAAGGAAGGAAGGAAGGAAGGAAGGAAGGAAGGAAGGAAGGAAGGAAGGAAGGAAGAAAAGTAGTTATAGCACTTAGATTTATATACCGCTTCACAGTGCTTTGCAGCCCTCTCTAAGCAGTTTACAGTTAGCATATTGTCCCCAACAATCTGGCCCCTCATTTTACCCACCTCGGAAGGATGGAAGGCTGAGTCAACCTTGAGCCTGGTGAGATTCGAACTGTCAAATTGCAGTCAGCCGGCAGTCAGCAGAAGTAGCCTGCAGTACCGCATTCTAACCACTGCGCCACTTGTCATAGACAAGTGTCTTTCTCTTACCTCGGCTGAATCACCTTCCAGATAAGTCCGTTTCAATTCCCAGAATTCCCCATCCAGCATGGTTCCAGCTAAGAATTCTGGGCTTTGAAGTCCAGGCACTTAAAGGATACCAACCTGCCCAAAATGCTGATATCAGAAAACAAGCAAAACCAAGAATTACCAACACTCTCGTCTACTGACAAATAAGCTTTGGAGAGCTGCTATCCCCTCTCTGGCCTTTCTGATCCAATAGACAGTCCCCATTGGCTATAACACCCATCATGCTTCAAGCCCCCCACAAAAGCCTTTGTGTTTAATAGGGTAATTACACTAACCGTATTAAATACGTTTGGATTTAATGGAATGAAAACAAGGATAGCTTCTGTCCCAGTTCTCTCCGCCTTCTGAAGCAACTTGCTGGTTCCCCGAATATGCAAGTATGCACGGCCCTTTGGTTTCGGTGTCAGAAGTTTAAATTCTCCCACATGTAGTATAAAAAGTGGTGTCCCCCCCCATTTCATTAACCATTAACATGCTTGTGAAGAAGGCACAGAAGTGGCTGTACTTCCTGAGAATGCTCAGGAAGATAAATCTATCCCAGCATCTACTTCTGTCCTACTATCACAGCACCATTGAGAGTGTCCTGACATACATACGGCATTCTTGCATGGTATGGGAGCAGCTCTGTAGCGGACAAAAAAGCTCTACGGAGAATCATGAAAACTGCCCAGAATATCATCGGGCTCCAGCTACCAGCCCTGGACAACATCTTCGCATCTTGCTGTTTGAGGAAGTTGCATAACATTCTCAGAGACTTCCCATCCTGCTTACAATCTTTTTGGAGTGTTGCCTTCTGGCAGAAGATACAGAACAATTAAAACTCGGACCGCACGTTTTCTGAGTAGTTTTTATCCCAGAGTTCTAATTGCACTCAACAATGAACTAATGGGCCACCATCAGTGAACTGTTGGACAGCATTACTTGGTCTGTTGTGTGGATGTTTGGGTGGTTTAGGGGTGGGGAATTGTGGTCTAGGGGTGGGAGTGTGTTTGGGGATTGTTATGTGTGTTGGACTTGGTCTTTGCGTGTTAAGTGAATTTCATTGTATGGGTATAATGTGTATACACGTACAATGACAGTAAAATTATTATTATTATTATTATTATTATTATTATTATTATTATTATTATTTAATCTTTAGTGAGATTCACAGCCTTTGAGGCTGGTTAATAGCTCAGCAGCTCAAGTCCTAACCAAGGACCTAGGAACTGTTAAGGTATCATTAAGGTATTATTATTATTATTATTATTATTATTATTATTATTATTATTATTATTATTCCCTACTGTATTGTTGAAGACAGCTGTTCCCTCTTCATACTTGTTGATCTTTAAAGCTTGCCTCTCTTTTTCGGAGTGGTATATTTAAAAAAAAAATCTGAAAGCTGCAATCCTTTGAAAGAACGATAAATCTTATCATTCTGTGTTTTCTAGACACTGTGCAAGAGCGCAAATCCGCAGTGGAGGGAACAGTTTGATTTTCACTACTTCTCTGACAGGAAAGATGTATTGGAAATTGAGATCTGGGGAAAAGATAACAAAAAGCATGAAGAAATTTTGGGAATGTAAGTTGTCTTCTTTTATTACCGTTAAATGTGTTTTGCAAAGCTTTGGAAGACCATGTAGAATGGTGGCTCTCTAGATAACACTGCGGATATCTCTCTCTTGTGTAATATTTTAATCGTTGTGGTTTTTTCCCATCAAGAACCTGAGAATGGAAGCTTCTCAAAAATCTCACTCAAGCATTGTGTAGGTCAACAACAGGAACGAGCTCACAGGGTTTCTAATTGGGCAGAATCCTGCCCAATTTTGGAAGAACTACTCCAAGATAATTCTGTGAGATGTAGTGGTACAATCCAGACACAATTAAAGAGCTTCCCAGTTTGGGCAGAAACATGATTGTCCTCTTCCACAAGTCTTCTCCAGCAACTGTCCTTCAATGATTAAGAAAATAGCAGCTAACTGTCAAAATAGTCATTGATCCTCCATGATCTTCTTCAGTTGCTTAACACTGGTGTCTCCATGACTTCTAGCAGAAGATCATCATCATCTTTTAATGACCCCATAATCCCTTGTGGGGTGGAGTCTGGGCAACTGAATGGAGAAATCCAAAATGAAATGCGGACATACTGTAGAGAAAGGAGATTCATTTTATTCCCAGGAACAAAGAGATTCGTTACAGAGAAAATGAGGTCCAGGGACTTGGTTTTATAGGGGGGACTGGCCCTTGGTGTGAACTCGGAGGTGTGGTTTGTGTACGTGTTGGTTTTAGCGTGTGTCCTTCCAGTGCAGATATGCAGATTGGGATGCTCCTACCCTGGGCTTTGATCCTGAGGTTCATGTGAAATCTGGAAAGGAAAATCACTCTCAGATATGTAGATTCTACCTCTGGTGTCTCCCTTTATCTGGGGTGGAGGGGCAGATTCCTGCCTCCCCATGGAACCAGTGAGGTGTTAAAAGGAGGGGGAAGAAGATTTCAATTCAGAATAGAGTTGGAAGGACCTTGGAGGTCTTCTAGTCCAATCCTCCTGCTCAAGCAGGAGACCCTATACCACTTCAGACAAGTGACTGTCCAGTCTGTTCTCAAAATCCTCCAGTGATGACACATCTACAACTTCTGGAGACAAGTTGTTCCACTGGTTAATTGTTCTCACTGTTAGGAAGTTTCTCCTTAATTCCTGGTTGCTTCTCTCCTTGATTACTTTCCATCCGTTGTTTCTTGCCCTGTCTTCCGATGCTTTGGAAAATAAGTTGAGCCCCTCTTCTTTGTGGCAACCTCTCAAATATTGGAATACTGCTATCATGACACCAGTATTCCTACTGCTGAGGTCAGCCATCTGCCCTTCTTTCTCTCCTTCTCCACCTCCCTTTTGGAAGCAGGAAAAATTAGCTAGAGGACAGTGGACTAAAATGACTTCCAAAGAACATCTTGTTCTAGTCAACTTCACCTATGACACCGCCATCAGCATCTTTGATATCCAAACTGTGATTTGGCCACACATCTGGAGCTCAGGTTCCAAACCACATCGACTTCAAAACGGTTTGGAAATCAATTATAATAGAATAGAATTAGAATAGAATTCTTGGATTGGCCAAGTGTGATTGGACACACAAGAATTTGTCTTTGGTGCATACGCTCTCAGTATACATAAAAAGAGAAGATACATTCATCATAAATCATAAGGTACAACACTTAATGATAGTCATAGGGTACAAATAAGCAATTGAATCATACTAGGAAACAATATAAATCGTAAGGATACAGCAACAAGTTACAGTCAAAAGTGGGAGGAGATGGGTGATAGGAAGGACGAGAAGACTAATAGTAATAGTAATGCAAACTTAGTGAATAGTTTGACAGTGTTGAGGGAAATATTTGTTTAGCAGGGCGATGGCGTTCGGGCAAAAACTGTTCTTGTGTCTAGTTGTTCCGGTGTGCAATGCTCTATAGCGTCGTTTTGAGGGTAGGAGTTGAAACAGTTTATGTCCAGGATGCGAGTGGTCTGTAAATATTTTCACAGCCACACATCTAGAGCTTGGGTTCAAAACCACATCGACTTCAAAATGGTTTGGAAATCAATTATAATCTGAGAATCCAAAGTAAGAGATTCTTCTATCACTGCCCATGAAAATTTTACTGAAACCCTATTGGCGGGAAACGTTAAGAGCAATATCTGTTTCATTGAATGCAACAGGAAGCGATTAACAAATGCAAAATTTCTGAGCCTGGGACTTCTCTCAGCCGTAAAGGCCCCGTGAAGATGGCAGTGCCACAAACTTCCCAGCCCCCCCACCCCACCCCTCCGCTTCTTTGCAAGTGGCTACTCCCACCGTGAACGATTCTTCCTTTGACTTCTCTGTGATATCTCCTCCGGGTTTCCTGAATGGATTGCCTCCTTAAGCTTTACGAGATTCTCTCTCTTTCCACTCTGCCCCCCCCTCTTCCCCCCCCCCCCCCCCCCCCCGTTCTATACAGCTGGCTTATTACCAGCAAAGGTCTGGCAAAAGACAATATGGTTGCAGCAATTCTGGTGCTAAATAGTTGCAAACAGTTAGTAGAACTGGTGGTGGGAATCTCTCGCCACGGGGAAACCGTTTTGAAAGCACGACCATGGCGGGGTTTATGATGTGCTCTGGTCCTCATTTGGAACAGCTGCTGCTGGGTTCTATTGCCTTCTATTGGATCCTCACCCGATAGTAAGAAAGGGAAAGGATGGGCTTCTATTGCTTAGACAGGGAGAAATAATCACTGGGCAAACAATTAGACTCCCAAGTAATTAAACAGCTTGATTGTACATTAAACTCAAGATGTGTTTGGCTCTTAGCGACGTCATCCTCCCCCTTCCTCCTCCTCCTCCTCTTTCTGAATCAGTTCAATTCAATTAGTCGTGGGGGGGTGGAAGGGTTTAAATATGACCATGTCTTGATATTAAGAGCCTTGGTGGCACAGCAGACTAAAGTGCTGTTAAATAGCACCAGCTGCCTGCAATTACTGCAAGTTCAAATCTCACCAGGCTCAAGGTTGACTCAGCCTTCCATCCTTTCGATGTAGGTAAAATGAGGACCCGGATTGTGGGGGCAATAAGCTGACTTTGTATAAAATAGAACACCGCTTGGAGGGGGGGGCACGAAAGCCCTACTAAGCAGGTATATACAAAAGTATGAAGGCTATTGCTTAACCCATTGTAAGCCGCCCTGAGTCTCATATATATATATATGCATGCTTTCCATGGATCCGTGCCCTGGAATTGTTTGGCCACCAATGTTAGACTGTAGTTACAGTTCCTTAGCTAAGCGGTGCAATCAAGCAAATAAAAATATAAATTCAGGCGCACCAGCAATTAAACATTGAAACTGACAGCCTCTATTGTAGGTAACAGTAACAGAGTTGGAAGGGATCTTGGAGGCCATCTAGTCCAACTCCCTGCTCACGCAGGAGACCTGTACTAGGGATTCGAACCGCCGAACTGACAAGCTCAGTGTCTTAGCCACTGAGCCACCTAGTCAGTCTTTCACCTCTCCTAACTGTTTCTAACCTAGTCTCCATCTCACATTGGAAGACCTTTGTACTAGTGTACTACTGCACTGGTATGACTACACTTGAAATACTGTGTCCAGTTTGGTCAACCATGATCCTCAAAAGATGTTGAGACCCTGAAAAGAATGCAGAGAAGAGCAACAAAGATGATTAGGCGAAGGGAGGCTAAAGCATATGATGAAAGGTTGTAGGATCTGGGTAGTCTAAGGAAGAGAAGGACTAGGGGTGACATGATAGTAATGTCCCAATATTTGAGTATTCTCTATCACAGAGGAGAGGGAGGTCAAGCTATTCTCCAAAGCACCTGAGGGCAGGGCAAGAAGTAACAGATGGAAACTAATCAAGGAGAGATTCCAATCTAGAAACAAGGAGAAATTTCCTGTCAATGAAAACAATTAATCATTGGAACAATTTGCCTCCAGAAGTTGTGGGTGCTCCATCACTGGAGGTTTTTTTTAAAGAAGAGACTGGACAGCCATTTGTCCAGAATGATCCAGGGTTAGACTAGAAGACCTCCAAGGTCCCTTCCAACTGTGTTATCATATAACTAAAATTGGGTGGAAAGTTCCATAACATAGGAACTTTGGAACTTGATCTTTGCCTGTTCAGATGAAATTGCCAAGACAATTTTCTGAGGAGCTTTAAGATTCCCTGGAAGGTAACAAGTTTTATGACAAACAGTAATAACCATCTTATTACATTTTTATCTTATTATAAACAATAAGAACAAGCTCTAACCAAACAAGCATTTATCCAAGACAGTGTACATTTATACCCCTCCCCATCCTTCCTGCTCTTTCCATTGTGCACAGCAGTGTAATGTTCAAGGGTCACAACCAATGAATTACCGTATTTTTCGGAATGTAAGACGCACCTTTTCCCTCCCAAAAAGAGGGTGGAAATCTGGGTGAGTCTTATACTCCGAATGTAGTCCCGCCCAGCTTCTCAAAGGGAGGTTTCAGAGTCTGAAAAAAGCATCAGAAACGAAGCTTCAGGAAAAAAAAAGCCTCCAAACAGAGCTTCAGAAAAGAAGCCCACAAACAGAGCTTCAGAGGCTTTTTTTCTGATGCTGTTTCAGAGGCTTTCAGAGGCAGGAAAAAAAGTTTTTCTGAAACAGAGTTTCAGAAGTTTCAAAGGCAGAAAAAAAAAGCAAGGCACAGAGCTCACAACCAAGGAACCTGTTGCTAAAATTCACCTCTGGGAACAGCTGATTGGGGGTATTCCGGGAGGCCGATCCACCCACCAATCAGCTTTTTTCTTATTTTCCTCCCCAAAAACTAAGGTGTGTCTTATACTCCGGGGCGTCTTATACTCAGTTGTGTCTTATACTCCGAAAAATATGGTATTTTCATATCCATCCAGAAGAATCTTGTAATATCAGTTCCTCATGCACACTTTGGTTCTTCCATTCCTTCTTCATCATGCTTCCTTTAAATTACCAGCTGTGTGAGCAGCAACGTTTCATCAATTTTGAGTCAGTACAGTTCGAATATATTTTGTGTGTCTCTAATGGACCGTGCAGTTGAGTGCAGGATTTCAAGAGATGAAGGTGGAATGGGTACGGTTGGCCATGAAGAAGTCATTCTCATGTTGAGGTGTTCCGTCTACAATGCAGCTTCCATGTCTGTAACTCTGTCCTTCCATCAATTCCAAGAAGATTCTTCCCCCCATTTGCACTCTGATACAGGTGACCCTGTAACGTAACGGGGTGAGCTCCCGTTACTTGTCCCAGCTTCTGCCAACCCAGCAGTTCAAAAGCAAGTAAAAAATGCAAGTAGAAAAATAGGGACCACCTTTGGTGGGAAGGTAACAGCGTTCTGTGTGCCTTTGGCATTTAGTCATGCCGGCCACATGACCATGGAGACATCTTCGGACAGCGCTGGCTCTTCAGCGACTAGCACGTATGTGCGAAAGGAACTTTTACCTTTTACCTTTACAGATGACTTTGAGGGCACAAATAAATTCCCAAGTGGCTTCAAGAGCTCTCAGGGAGAGTGCTAACAACCAGAGGACTGCAAAGAAATATGATCTTTCCAACTTCAAACCCCGCATCCCTGTCAGAACTAATCCTTCCATCGTCCCCAGCATCCTGCCAGAACCGATGAAGCTTCTTGGATGAGAAGCGAAACGTCTTCTTCTTTTCTTCCTTAAAGGGAAAAAAAACCACAGTTCCGTTGTCTTTTGAAGAAGAAGAAGAAGAAAAACACCTTTGAGACATGGATGTCTGAGAAGAATCTCTACAGACATTTTGAGGTGCTTCACCCTATTAAAAACGAAGCCTTCAGAAGATTTTGCAAGGAGATTTGCTGGAAACCTCTGGGGTTTCGTGCCTTCCTTTCTTCTCCAAAACCAGCTGTTTAAGAAATGGATTTTTTTTGGGGGGGGGGAGGGTAGGTTGTGGCAAATGGACACCAAGTGTTCAGGCTCTAGAATGTTCCATTTCCCAAGCAGAAGCCCCCAGGACATGATCTTCCCTTTTCTCCTCCTCTTCCTTCTAATTAGGCAACACTTTAACAGGTCCTTGCTTTAAATAAAAGCCTTTCAACAGGCCTTCCGCTGTCAAAATCTGTTCCAATTTCTCTCTCACCATCCAGAAACTTGACTCCCGTGAATACCCGGCAGGGATCTGAAGCTGCGAGTATTTATCTTCTATAAAAGCTGAAATCTGCAGAGTTCCTTGGAAGTTGTGCTCCATTTGCTTCCAAATAAAAAAAGAGCTTTGAGTGCTCACACCACTGGTCTTCTCGCTGCTACAAATCTGAGGAAGGATTCCACCCCCCCCCCCACCTTTCTTCCCTTTTCATCCACTTTTGGAGATTTCAATGCTTTTTTTTTTGGTGGTTATCTTTAAAGGAAATGCACTTTTTTATTCTTCTTAAAATGGCAAATGCTGCTTTCTGGAAGCAATTCTCTGGAGTGCATCGTCATGAAAACTGAGATAGATGGTGACCCATTTAGACCCTTTTCTGTGTGGGGGAGGCATCTAGCTGCCCCATTTCTAAAATAGAATAACAGAGTTGGAAGGGACCTTTGAGGTCTTCTAGTCCAACCCCCTGCTCAGGCAGGAAACCCTACACCACTTCAGGCAAATGGTTATCCAACATCTTCTTAAAAACTTCCAGTGTTGGAGCATTCACAACTTCTGGAAGGAAGTTGTCCCACTGATTAATTGTCCTCACTGTCAGGAAATTTCTCCTTAGTTCTAGGTTGCTTCTCTCCTTGATTAGTTTCCACCCACTGCTTCTTGTCCTGCCCTCAGGTGCTTTGGAGAACAGCTTGACTCCATCTTCTTTGTGGCAGCCCCGGAGATACTGGAACACTGCTACCATGTCACCCTGAGTCCTTCTTTTCATCAAATTAGACAAATTAGGTCCCCCTTGATCATCTGCCTCCAAATAAGGGTCCATCCATTTTTAAATGTTTTTAAAAGAGTCTGTTCAAACACAATGCATCCGTTTTTCAAACACAACGTTTCTTAGAAGTGTATCTGCAGTTTTCCCCAATAGTCTAATATTGAATGTCAGTTCTCTTGATTTGGTTATTTGTTCTTAATATGAGAAAATATTGTTCTTTGCACGGTAAACTTCCCCGGTTTGATTCTTACAATGTTCCTGATTAAGAACTTGTGTCTTTAATGTCTCTAATTCTTTTTGACCACAGTTCTTTCTGGAACACAGTTTATCCAAGGGTGCATTTTTCTCCAATAAATATTTTGGGTACCTGGATTAAAGGCACTATTTCAAAGGTGCTCTTCCAAAAGGCAACTGGACTTTCTTGGTTTTTTTCTTTCTTTCTGGAAAATGTTTCTCTTCTCCTCCAAGAAGCTTCTTCAGTTCCGTTCAGTTCTTCAGAACTGAAGAAGCTTCTTGGATGAGAAGTGAAACCTTTTCAAGGAAAAAAAAATCCCAAGAAAGTCCAGCTTCCTTTGGGATAAACCATAACCTGGATGATTGAGAGTCTCCATAGACGTTAAAGGAACTAGTAATTTTGGGGCAGAAAGGCAAAATTAGTTGCGTCCTTTGAAGTGGGAAAGTTGTAACTTATCTCTTGGAGGGTTTCAGAGCACGTTATACAGGTGAAACTCGAAAAATTAGAATATCGTGCAAAAGTTCATTTATTTCAGTAATGCAACTTAAAAGGTGAAACTAATATATGAGATAGACTCATTACATGCAAAGCGAGATAGTTCAAGCCTTGATTTGTCGTAATTTTGATGATTAGGGCTTACAGCTCATGAGCCTTGGTAGTACAGTGGTCTAAAGCACCCTGTTATTAAGACCAGCTGCCTGCAATTACTGCAGGTTCAAATCTCGCCAGGCTCAAGGTTGACTCAGCCTTCCATCCTTTCTAAGGTAGGTAAATTGAGGACCCAGATTGTGGGGGCAATAAACTGACTTTGTATAAATATACAAAAGGATGAAGGCTATTGCTTAACGCACTGTAAGCCGCCCGAGTCGCCAGAGAAGAGCGGCATATAAATCAAATTTAAAAAAAAAAACAAAACCCAAATTCACAATATCAGAAACTGGCAGGTGTCGCACATTGGTGGTTGTGATGCATATTTTGGGCGACGGAGCCGCAGCATAGGGGTGAAAGAGCCACATGCGGCTCCAGAGCCACAGGTTGCTGACTCCTGATATAGAGGGATGTCTACGATGACTTAAGGTATGAAGCGACTGTGTTTTCTTTTGCCTTCCAATGGTTTAGATGCAAAGCCGATGTTGGAGGACTCCCTGACAAGCAAGCCAACCGTTTCGAACTGCCCCTGGAGAAGCAGCCAGGTTTCTTGGTCCTGGTGATCTCCGTGGCACCTTGCTTAGGGGTGTCCATCTCTGATTTGTGCGTGTGTCCCCTGGGAGACCCCAACGAAAGAAAGCAGATTTTCCAACGTTACGTGAGTCTCTGGATGGTTATTTCTTCCCCCCTTTCTCCTGAAGCAGAGGTTATCCACAGAGGCAGAGGCAGTATGGCAGGCATGGCATTGTGATCAAGGCCTTATCTCTCTCTCTCTCTCTTTTTTTTTTTTGGCGTGTACAAAAGGGGGCAGGGCGGTGCTTTATCCATCGCCTTGCAGCTTTTGACTCTTCCTCTTGAGCAAAAGGCGCAGGTGAAAACGGTACAGAAAACCCGACCAGCCGTTTTTGCCAAGCCAAAGGCCAAAGGCCAACCTCCAAGCTCATCTTGAATGTTCTCAAGAACCAAGCAGGACCAAGGACAGTGGGGCAAGCGCTTCTGTGTCGCCGCTACAAGTTAAATGGCAACAAAAATGTGAACCTTGCTCAAAAGTGACTTTACTGTTTAATCGCTTTTTCAGAGCAAAGGAAGGGGAAAATGAAAACCAAAAGAGCATAGAGTTCTGTGAACACAGAGTATTGCTTTCAGGCAAAAGGCAGGTCTATAATTTCTGTTCCAGTACGTCTAGAGTTAGGATTTTCTATCATCTGTCTGTCTGTCTGTCTGTCTGTTTCTCTATCTACTCCTCCTCCTCCTCCCTCCCTTCCATCCATCCATATCTATCTATCTATCTATCTATCTATCTATCTATCTATCTATCTATCTATCTATCTATCTATCTATCCATCTCCCCTTCCTTCCTTCCTTCCTTCCTTCTTTCCTTCCTTCCTTCCTTCCTTCCTTCCTTCCTTTCCTTCCATCCATATCTATCTATCTATCTATCTATCTATCTATCTATCTATCTATCTATCTATCTATTTCTTCTACTCTCCACACACCCCACTCCCTCCTCCTCTCCTCCTCCTCCATCTATCCATCCATCCATCCATCCATCCATTTTATCTATTTAATTATCTCTCTCTCTCTCTTATCTATCCATCCATATGCTTACACAGAATCACACATAAATAAAATGTATATGCAAACACATACACATGGATATATACGTATGTGTACATCTCCCATTATGACTTACAATGTTTGCAAACGGTTCATTATATTTAAACACAGTTAAAAATATTTAACGGTACTATGCGCTAGCAGGAAATCAGGCATGAGTTTTGTATCTAAGGAACAAGTATGTTCCCAAAAAAGTATTAGAAGAACTTAATATGAGGCTTCCTTGATTACGGTAACTGGTTATTTGATCTTGAGAAAAATGTGCTCTTAAAAGCTGACACATCAAACATAAAAAAAAAAAAAAGCTTGCGAAGCATTATTTTTCTAACAATGATTTTCTTTTCAGAGTTTAAGGAACTCTTTCCAAAACATGAAGGATATCGGGTTTTTGCAAGTCAAACTTTTAAAAGCGGTTGATCTGTTAGCTGCAGATTTTTCAGGTATGTATTGTTTTATTTCTCTTTCACTCTGTTCAGTATGACTTGAATCTCAAATACTGTATTTTTCGGAGTATAAGATGCACTCCCTCCCCCCCTCTAAAAGAAGGTGAAAATTCGGGTGCGTCTTATATTCTGAATGTAGCCCCGCCCACCCACCGCCCCCCACCCTTTGGCCTCTGCCTCCCAGCAATTTACCTCCTTGTAGCAAGCAACAAACAGCAAAACAGTCCATTTCAGCTTCAGCACAGCCTGATTAGCACAAGCAGCTGATTGTCAGTTGGATTGGCCTCCCGACCCTCAGCTGTTTCAGGCTGCAGGGATTGCCATTTCCTATTGCCACACGGGCCTCCGCTGCTTGCTGCAAGCAGGCAAATTGCTGAGAGGCAGTTTTTTTTTCTTGTGCTAAAAATGAAAATGAAATTAAAGCAGGCTGTTTGCTGCAATGAGGCAAACTGGAGGCAGAGGCAGAGTTATTTTGAGTGTTTTATGGTCTTATTTTCTTCTTTGTGTCCTTTTGTTGTAAAATTTCTGTCTAGAATCAACAATTAGCTGGAATTTAAAAAGCATTTCACTAACTTAATTAAAATGTTATCTGAAGGAAAATAAAGAGAGAGGGAAAAAAGCTTTACATCTAACACAGGAGTCAGCAACCTGTGGCTCTGGAGCCACATGTGGCTCCTTCACCCCTCTGCTGCGGCTCCCTGTCACTCAAAATATGCATCACAACAGCCAATGTGTAACACCTGCCGGCACACGATCTACTGAGCTTTTCAACCCCTGGTAGGCCAACCATTGATAAATCCCAAGAAAAGAAAAGTTTCAGAAGAAAACAGAATGTTTAAGAAATAGCCACTCAAAAAATAGTCAGGCACGGGAAGGGTTTTGTGGCTCCCGGTGTTTTCTTTTCTGTGGGAAATGGGTCCAAATGGCTCTTTGAGTGTTTAAGGTTGCAGACCCCTGATCTAAGAGATTGTGTGCTGAATAACTTACTGATTCTGATTGCAACAACAATCTATGCAAAGAAAAAAAAACTTAAAACAGTTCCAATCTGGTAAAATTTCATATTATTTCCCATATCCATGCCCTATCGTATATCTTGTTTTCCTCCCCAAAAAAGGTACGTGCGTCTTATAGTCCGGAGCATCTTATACTCCGAAAAATACGGTAAATGCAATTCCACAAAGGAGGATCTGAAACAAAGAGAAGAATCTCTCAAGAAGTTAACCTGAATATCAGCAAGCTTCTTTTCATTGAAAAAAAAAATTCTTGAACGTAATAGATTTTGGTTTCTTCCTGTAGGCAAAAGTGATCCCTTCTGCGTCTTGGAATTAGGGAACAGCAGACTTCAGAGTTACACTGTTTACAAAAACCTCAACCCAGAATGGAATCAGGTCTTCACTTTGTAAGTGGATTTGCAACGGAAACTCCTGATGCGAAGGATGGCTGGCATATTTGTTAGATTTGCCAAGAGAGAGGTAGCCCACTGAGTAGGAACCAATCTTGGGAAAGGAGGTAGGGGACATGTAGGCACTTTCAAAATATAACAGGCTGTATTACTTAGCTTAGCTCATATGTTCTCTAGAGCATCTGGAGTTTAAATCCAAAAGCAGTGCTTTATATTTTCTTTAGGGACGCGGTGGCTCAGTGGGTAAGATGCTGAGCTTGTCGATCAAAAGGTCAGCGGTTCGAATCCCTAGTGCCGCGAAACGGGATGAGCTCCCGTTACTTGTCCCAGCTTCTGCCAGCCTAGCAGTTTGAAAGCACCTAAAAAATGCAAGTAGAAAAATAGGGACCACCTTTGGTGGGAAGGTAACAGCGTTCCGTGTGCCTTTGGCATTGAGTCCTGCCGGCCACATGACCACGGAGACGTCTTCAGACAGTGCTGGCTCTTCGGCTTTGAAATGGAGATGAGCACCGTCCCCTAGAGTCTGGAATGACTATGTGCGAAGGGAACCTTTACCATTATATTTTCCTTTGAAAGAGAATTATGGCATTTACCCACAGAGTCTAGAATTTGAGGGGTCTTGGATGCTCTCTGAGCTTGGTTGTTTTCTTGCAGATGTTATTCATTACCCAAATTTGGTAACACCAGTCAACTAAAACTGATGATGTTACCTAGTTGGGTCATAAAACACCTGCAAGAAAAGCACCAAGCTCAGAGAGCACCAAAGACCCCCTCATTTCAACCCTCAGCTACAAATATTCTGCTTTATCAGTCTAGAATTTCTTATGTTTATCATCTTAATAGTTTTACTCTTAATTAGTCTTAATCTAAACTGGGTTAATTACTTCAGGTTGCTTCTTTGCACACTCAGCTTTGAACCCAAATAACATAAATGTGAACAATTAGCAAGGTCAGGGAACAATTAGTCAGGGAAACCTTTAGCAGAGGAGGTGGTAGAATCATCTAGCGAAGTTGTGCATTCTCAGTGACCTGTTGGCTTCTAGGATTTTCTTTTAGAGGACAACATGGTCCACTGAGAAGAGGCAGAACTTGATGGCTAAATGGCAGTTCAATGGCCAACTCATTGATTCCATCATGACCTATGGCAAGTTCATGCTTGTATGTCTGCTGGAAGAAACGTTGGAAAAAAGAATGCTATACCCTGTTTCCCTGAAAATAAGACCCAACTGGAAAATAAGCCCTAGCATGATTTTTCAGGATGTTCGTAATATAAGCTCTACCCTCAAAATAAGCCCCAGTTAAGATCGTCAGCAGACGGAGGTATTTAGTATTGAATTTCCCCCAAAATAAGACCTAAGCGGAAAATAAGTCATCATGCATCTTTTGGAGCAAAAATTAATATAAGACCCGGTCTTATTTTAGGGGAAACATGGTAGTATACTTCAGGTTATTAGGATATAATTAGAAGTATTTAGTTGAGTAGTAGGCGGCCCTCTTGAAAGAAGACTCAAAGGAGAAAGTTTGCAAGAAACAGCACGAACCCAAAAAGAAGGGAGGCTGTAAGCAGTGATGGAACTCATAGGACATTATGAATGTGGGAATAGTGCAGATCATGTCAAGTAAGATGGACTTTACTTCATTTAAAACAAAGGTCCACAACCCCATGGCCCATTACCGGGTTGTGGTCTATTTGTAACTGGGCCCTGTGAGTGGTGGGCAGCTCAATTTACATGGGTGACGGGCCGGCGCATATGCACACATGCACGCAGCTCAACCTGCAGAAGCTGCGCCCATATGCATGTGCGTGCTGGCCCACTGCTTGCACAACTTGAGCTGTGTGTGCGCCGGCCCGCCGCTCACACGGTCTGATTTTCCCTCTTCCCCCCTCCATGCCGGGCCGCTAAGCCGCCAAGCTTGGGGACTGCTGATTTAAAGCATTCAAACCAGGGGTGAAATGCTCCCAGTTCGGACCAGATCGCCCGATCCGGTAGCGAGAGAGAACTGGTAGTTCGGAGAACCGGTAGCAAAAATCCCTCCCCCCCCCCCCCAATGCCCAGCTGAGCCAGGCGATCATCAGAGGTTTTTTTAAATTATTATTTTTAAAAATATTTTTTTCTACAACCTCTTCGGCCAAAAAAATGCTTTTAAAAGTAAAAAAAAAAAGCCTCCGATGATCGCACGGCTCAGCTGGGATCGTCAGAGGCTTTTAAAAGAAAAAAAAGCCTCTGATGATCCCGCGGCTCAGCTGGGATTGTCAAAGGCTTTTAAAAGCATTTTTTTTACAACCTCTTCTGCTGAAGAGGTTGTAGAAAAAATGCTTTTAAAAGTAAAAAAAAAAAAAAAGTTGGCCACGCCCACTCAGTCACATTAACCCACCACTACCAAGCCACGCCCACAGAACCGGTAGTAACAAATTTTACATTTCACCACTGACTAAGACCAGTATTGGATAGACGACAGCAGGATTTATGGGTCATGTTGCTTTCTGTAACGTACCTTCCACCTATGTTGGGACTATGATTTCCAGAGTTCCCCCTGCCCCCCCGCCCCCCCCCAGCAGGGGGATTATGGGAATGATAGTCCTGAGATATCTGAAAGGCAACCAGTTTGGAAGGCTTCCTGGAGGCAAAGTTTGCTGTCGCAGATTTAACAGCGAGAAGGGGGATGAGTTGTTAGATGATCTCCCAGAGTTGCTTTCCTCCCCGTGATTTGCAGAAATAAAACTAATGTGATTGGATCCGTGTTCAACTTGTACAGTAGTGGCCAAGATTGTGGAAACCTTTTGGGAAAAGTGTATTTTCTAAAACTAGCTAATAACACCACTTTTTTGGGGGGGGGGGAGTTGTACCCTCCAAAAAGTAGTAGTATTGGGGTTTTAAATTTGTTCAGCCAAATTATTTAATTCGTTTTATTCTATTTTAAATTTTGTATTTATATTGTTTTATTCTATGGCTGTTCACCGCCCTGAGTCCTTCAGGAGTAGGGCGGCATACAAATTCAATAAAACTAAACTAAACTAAACTACCCTAAAATTATATATCAATGGAAAGATAATTGAATCAAGAATGTAATGCAATAACTTTTATGAAGGATTTGCTATTAGAATAGCAGTTACAGTATAAAAAAGAAAAGTGAAACACAGAAAAAACGAGATATACAAAAATGATCCCCATGTCAGTTAATACTTAGTTGGGTAACCTTTAGCATGAATTACGGCCTTACAATGTCTTCCCATGGAGTGAACCAAGTCTTTGAGTTCTGCAGCTGTTAACATGTGAAACCAAGATTGAAGGATTGCTTCTATTAACTGGGTTTTATTGCTGGGTCGCTTCTGACTAACAAGTTTCTTTAGTCGGCTCCATAGATTTTCAATTGGGTTAAGGTCTGGGCTATTCCCAGGCCATTCCAACAGTGGAATAGGATTATCTTGAAACTCCACCAAAAAAAAAAAAAAGGTGTTATTAGCCATCAAACCTCAAAAATACACTTTTCCCAAAAGGTTTCCACAATTTTGGCCACTACTGTATGTTGAGGAATTGCATCTGCACTAAACACACGTTTTAACACCTCGAAGCGATCTCAATTTAATTACCGAATGCCTAGCTCTTTCTGTGGCGGATGAAACAAATACGAATTCCTAATTCTGCCCATCTCTTTCCAGCCCTATTAAAGACATTCACGACATTCTGGAAGTCATGGTGTTTGATGAAGATGGAGATAAGCCGCCTGACTTTCTTGGAAAAGTTGCCATCCCTTTGCTGTCTGTAAGTTATTTTTTTCTCTGCTTTGGCTCCATACTTCATCTCAGCCTTAATGGCCTCCATGGGACAGGGCTGCCTTCTTATCCTCCTGCAACGATGTGTGCAGAAAGACAAATAGCCCTGTCTTGATGTTGGCATTGCGATCATCCTTTACCTTGTAGGTATGATTCTCTTTCAATCATGTTCTCTGCGTGTACAAGGAAGACGGGAATCCTGGCGCAGTTTTGATTCATCTACTAAGCATTTCCTTGAGAACATATTTCTGTACCGTGTTTGTTTACTCTCTTGCATACTTCACTGTTGGGTGTGTGCAGGAGTATGCAAAGATGCACAGTCTCTTTCTCCAGGGCACTTTGAGTAAGCCTTAATTAGTAGAGCTTATTTTCTAGGTGCTTTCACTATTTGTTCAGATTCAAAGCAGATGTAGCGTTTGGAGGGAACCAAGGGCAGTTCAGATGCATTGTATTCTGTGAGTCAAATCTGGGTCAGTTGTGCTTCTTGATTAGGTTTTGAATGGGCTTTGCTTTCTGTGATTGCAACTTAAGTTTAATTTCATATGGGAAGCCTATTGTCCTTCTTGTGGTTGCATAGTTTAATACAGCTGCAAAGCTGTTCCGGAGTATTTTCCCTGTGAAGAACACAGAATACAGAATAACAAACTCCCTGCTTAAGTAGAAGACATGTGGTCATCCAGTCTTTTCTTTAAAATCTCCAGTGATGGAGCATCCACAACTTCTAAAGGCAAGCTGTTCCACTGGTTAACTGTTTTCACTGTTAGGAAATTTCTCCTTAGTTCTAGATGACCTCCAAGGTCCCTTCCATTCTCTGTTATTCTATATTCTAAGAAGCTAAGAATTTTTCTTTAGTTCTAGAATAGATGATCTTCAAGGATCCTTCCATACTGTTATTCTATATTCTATACATGTTCTAAGAAGCTAAGAATTTCTCCTTAGTACTAGATGACCTCCAAGGACCCTTCCATTCTTTGTTATTCTATATTCTATACGTGTTCTAAGAAGCTAAGAATTTCTCCTTAGTACTAGATGACCTCCAAGGACCCTTCCATTCTTTGTTATTCTATATTCTACATGTATTCTAAGAAGCTAAGAATTTCTCCTTAGTTCTAGATGACCTCCAAGGTCCCTCCCATACTCTATTATTCTATATTCTGTGTTCTGTGTTCTAAGAAGCTACAGCAGCAAAACATTTCAAACCAACCAAAAATAATAAACCCAGTTGCCCCAACTCAACTTCCAGACTGAGGAAAACCAAAGAACCTCTCTGGAAGACTCACTGAGAAAGCAGGTTTAGCATTTCTTCTTCCGTTTTCTAATTAAGGCTACTTCTGATTTTTCCCCCCCCCCTTTTTTTTAAGCAAGGAAAAACGCTTGTAACATCTTTTGCCAGAGAGCTTTATTAAGTCCTCCTCTTTAATTAAACCATATCAGCAGCTGCCCAAGGTGGCCTGAAGGAAAGCTACAGTTTCTTTTCTCGACTTTCATAGCTTTTAGCGTAGCTCTAAAACTTTCTACCTTTTAATTGCAAGAGAGTTTGCTTTCAAAGGAATCTGAAAATGTGCAACTTCACGGCAATGCTCCCTTTTGACCTTTGAGCCACTTCAAACTTATTACTCTTCTTCGCACATCTGTATTTTCAGCTGCCTGTTTCCCCGTTCCATTTCTTTTCCTTTTTGACTGTCCTTTGAAACTGTTTTTTAAGGCAGGCGGGGCTAATTTCTTTTGAAGAGCAACTCATACTTTTAAAATTAGGAGATATCCCACAATAACATTTGGGAGACTAGTAGGTAGATGTTGTTCAAATCTCACTATTGTCAGAAACAGCTGCCTCGGAAGATACATTTATATGTGCTTTATATGTCTGAAATTTGCTGAGGTAATTTTTCTCCCCCTCAGCCATGAATACAGGATACTTCAGATTCTGTTCTTCAAGGCTGGCCAATCCTTTCCCAAAGTATCTTGGTTTAATCTCTTCTTCTTTTTCTTCTTTTTTTTTTTTTAAAAAAAAGCATATATAGATATAATTCTCTTTTTGATCCTATTCTTTCGTATCTCAAGCTTTCCAATGTTTGCTTGGCTCTTTTTTTTTTTTTGGAACGGTTATCAAAGCTTGCGCCGTGCGCCGAACCGTTTGATGTTTACAGGGAAGGAACAACTCCTTAACATCTTTTATTCAATTTTTGATGACTCTGTTAATTTCTCCCCAAATCCTCATATCCCTGATGCTGCTGGACGGGAACAGCATGAGCAGCTGGTCTCCTGGAGAGCTAGTGTTTGCCAAATGGCTTGTGTGAGAGGCAGCCGGCTGTGTGAGTTTGACAGGGGTATGTTAGATCTCAATTTCCTCCCCTTTTCCTCTTGATTTTATAGACGTTTGTCAAGAGCCCCTCACAATTTCCCCGAACGGGGCTGTGAGAGGGAGGGAGACGTCCATGTGGCTGGATACGGAAAAAGTGAAGGAGAATGTTAATTCTCTCTCTCTCTCTTGCATAGCTGATGTGTTAAGAACAAATAATAAGATAGAATAGAATAGAATTCTTTATTGGCCAAGTGTGATTGGACACACAAGGAATTTGTCTTGGTGCATACACTCTCGATGTACATAAAAGATGCATTCGTCAAGAATCATAAGGTACAACACTTAATGATAGTCATAGGGTACAAATAAGCAATCAAACCATATTAGGAAACAGTCAATATAAATCGTAAGGATACCAGCAACAAGGTTACAGTCATACAGTCATAAGTGGGAGGAGATGGGTGATAGGAACGATGAGAAGATTAATAGTAATGCAGATTTAGTAACTAGTTTGACAGTGTTGAGGGAATTATTTGTTTAGCAGAGGGATGGCGTTTGGGAAAAAACTGTTCTTGTGTCTAGTTGTTATTTTGTTCTATTGCCGTGTATTTCTGGCTCCACTGAAAAACTTGGTTTAACACAATAAGAGAATAACAGAGTTGGAAGCAACCACGGAGGTCTTTTAGTCTAATGCCCTGCTTAAGCAGGAAACCATATATATCATTCCTGTCCAGTCTCTCCTTAAAAGTGATGGTGCACCCAAAACTTTTGAAAGCAAGCTGTTCTACTAGTTAATTGTTCTCCCTGTTAAGGAAGCAGATTTACCCCCATGAGGAGAGCTGGAGCACCTTCCTCCCTGCAGTCACATGATTCACTCTCTCAAACAGACACTCTCCTTCCCCCTAAAACAAGCAGATTTACCCATGAGGAGAGCTGGGCTACCTTCCTCCCTGCAGTCAGAAAGTTTCTCATTAATTCTAGCTTGCTTCTCTCCTTGATTAGTTTCCACCCATGGCTTCTCATCTTGCCTTCTGATGCTTTGGAAAATAGGTTGACCCCTTCTTCTTTGTGGCAATCCCTCAAATATTGAAACGCTGCTATCATGTCACCCCTAGTCCTTCTTTTCACCAGACTAGACAAACCCAATTCCTGCAAAACCGTTCTTATGTTTTAGCCTCCAGCCCCTTAATCATCTTTGATTATACATGGCAAGTTTTGATAATGTTGTCTGCAAGCACAGACTCTAGCCAAAGGTTTTATTGTCTCACTTTTCACAGCTCGCTTAATGCAGAAGCAGATGAGGCAGGTCCAGTCTTAGAATAACAGAGTTGGAAGGGATCTTATAGGTCATCTAGTCCACCCCTGTAGGAGACCCTACACCATTTCTGACAAATGGCAGTCCAATCTCTTCTTCAATTCTTCCAATGATGAAACTCCCACAACCTCTGAAGGCAAGTGGTTCCATTGATTGATGGTTCTCACTGTCAGAAAATTTCTCCTTGTTTCTAGGTTGAATCTCTTCTTGATCAGTTTCCATCCATTATTGCTTTTCTGGCCTTCAGGTGCTTTGGAGAATAGGTTGACCCCCTCTTCTCTGTAACAGCCCCTCAACTATTGGAAGACTGCTACCCTGTTTTCCCCAAAACAAGACATCCCCTGATAATATTTATTTATTTATTTATTATTTATTAATTAAATTTCTATACCGCCCTTCTCCAAATAGGACTCAGAGCGGTGCACAGCCAAGGTAAAAACAGAGCATACAAAATTTAAAAACAGTATTAAAATAATTAAATATTTGGCCGTAAATTAAAACAACCCAATTTAAAATCAATTTAAAATTTAACTCAAGGCAGCCCAATTGGGCTTTTGAGCGCATGGCAATAAGGCCAAGCGCTTATTTCAGGATTCAAAAAAATATAAGATAGTCTTATTTTTGGGGAAACAGGTATATGTCTCCTTCTCTTCACTAGACTAGCCATGCCCAGTTCTAGCAACCATTCTTCATGTTTTAGTCTCCAGCCCCTTAATCATCTTTGTTGCTCTTCTCTGCACTCTTTCCAGAGTCTCAACATCTTTTTTATAATATGGTGACCGAAACTAGATGCAGTATTCTAAGTGTGGTCTTACTAAGGCTTTATAAAATGGTACTAATAATTCAAGTGATCTTGATTCTCTCCTTCTGCTAAAAGCCTGAAAGAGCCTGAGGCTAGATTATTCTCAAGGAATACCTTCTGCCTGATGAACCACTCCAGGGAACTTAGAGCTGTCTAGAGAAGTAGGGCCTGAATCAGGGGTGAAATCCAGCAGGTTCTGACAGGTTCTGGAGAACCGGTAGCGGAAATTTTGAGTAGTTCGGAGAATTGGCAAATACCACCTCTGGCTGGCCCCAGAGTGGGGTGGTAATGGAGATTTTGCAGGATCCTTCCCCTGGAGTGGGGAGGGAATGGAGATTTTGCAATATCCTTCCCCCAGGAATGGGGAGGGAATGGAGATTTTGCAGTATCCTTCCCCTGGAGTGTGGAGGGAATGGAGATTTTGCAGTATCCTTCCCCTGGAGTGGGGAGAGAATGGGGATTTTGTAGTATCCTTCCCCTGGAGTGGGGAGGGAATGGAGATTTTGCAGTATCTTTCCCCTGGAGTGGGGAGGGAATGGAGATTTTGCAATATCCTTCCCCCTGGACTGGGGAGGGAATGGGGATTTTGCAGTATCCTTTCCCTGCCACACCCACCAAGCCACACCACACCCACCAAGCCACGCCGACAGAACCAGTAGTAAAAAAATTTGGATTTCACCAATGGCCTGAATGCTTAATTCTGGATGGCATTTATTTAATTACAGGCAGTCCTTACATCTTACGATCATTCATTTTGCAATTGTTCAAAGTTAGGATGAGACTGAAAAAAGCGACATACAACCTGTCTTCACACTTGCAACCGTTGTAGTATCTCTCCCCCCCCCCCCAGTCATGTGATCAAAATTTGGTCGCTTGGCAATTGGCAAGATGGATTTTCTTCGTGATTGTGTGATTTGCTGAATGACTGCCCCCCCAAAAAAGTTTGCAAAATTGGTGCATTATTATTATTGTTGTTGTTGTTGTTGTTGTTGTTGTTGTTGTTGTTGTATACCGCCCTTCTCCCGAAGGACTCGGGGCGGTGAACAGCCAGCAGATAAAATACAGAAAATACAAAAATTAAAACAATATTAAAAAACAATTAAATTAATTTGGCCCACAGTTAGTTGGGTAAGCAACCATATTGCTTACCCAACTGAGATTCTGATACCAATTGGGGGTCGCAAGATGTGGAGTATTATGCATACTTAATAGCAGTGATGGGTTTCAAAATTTTTACTACCGGTTCTGTGAGTGTGGCTTGGTGGGCGTGGCATGGTTTGGTGGGAGTGGCTTGGTGGGCATGGCAGGGGAAGGATACTATAAAATCTCCATTCCCACCCCAATCCAGGGGAAGGTTACTGCAAAATCCCCATTTCCTCCCGATCAGCTGGGACTTGGGAGGCAGAGAATAGATGAGGGCGGGGCCAGTCAGAATTTTTACTACCGGTTCTCCGAACTACTCAAAATTTCCGCTACCGGTTCTCTGGAACTGGTCAGAACCTGCTGAAACCCACCTCTGCTTAATAGATGCTCTAGGGAGTACTCCAAGTGGCTAACATAATTTTAAAACCAAAACCACAGAATTAGAAGGCAGTAAATGGAAAAGACAGATTAAAATTAGCAATAAAATGGGCTTTTCTTCTAGCACCAAACTAAAACATTCCTCTCTTTCTTAGGCAATTTACTAGTTGAATTGAACTTAACGTTTAGTTCCTGTTCTACACTTAAATATTGTAGGAGGACAATCACACTAGTGTATAAATGGCAAAAGATCAGACTCATTCTGTTTTGTTTTGTTTTGTTTTTACATTGAAATAGTAGACTTCTCCTTCTTGGGCTATTGATTGTTTTGCATTGGTTTCACTGTTTGAATCTTTTTCTCTCTTTTTTTCCCCCCAGACGTTTCCAAAACCTTTTGATGATTCTAGTCACTTTGTAATCTGCTTTGAGAAATCTGGATAGTGGATGGGTTTGAAATACAATAAGTAAATAAATTAATATTTCAAGGGCGGCCAGCTGGTTGCCCGAGACTAGATCCAATTCTCATCTTCCTTTATTTGTGCTTTGGTGGGTCCTAGCAAATGGAGCAAAGAATAGCAACGTGCAAAACTCAACCAATCTGACAGCAGAACAATCTGGAATTGGTGTGTTTTGCACCTCCCCAGTGAACAATGTGCTGAAATGGTTGTTGAAACAAGAGGAGGGGAAAAAGGCCTTCCTTGTGTTACAGAGATGGAGCAGAGAGCTACAGCTTAAATCCAGATGTTTGAGGACTGCATTCTGTAGATTTTTTTTTTAAAGCATATGTGGTTAAAGGTAGTCCCACCATATCTGAGTTTGTTGTTCTATATTACATCTGGAGCTGCACTGGGAAAACGTGGTTTTTGCTTTTGGACTACAGAGTTTGATGATGATGATCTGCTTTGGTGGTTTTCTTTATGTTGGAGATAAATAGTTTCATAAATAAGGGCACCAAAAGTAACTTGCATTTTGTGTGTGTGTGTGTGTGAATCTCATGGTTTATCCACCATATATCTAACCTGATGACAGTGTCAGTGTGTTAAGAAGCACAGCCCTCACTCTGAATGGCCTACGTTGTTTTTTAAACTGTCCATACGTAACTAGATCAGATTGGCTGGATGCAATATGGAAATAATATAATCGCATCGTTATATGACAGAGCTTCATATCACTTATGAGCATGACAGGAAGGAAGGAAGGGAGGAAGGGAGGGAGGGAGGGAGGGAGGGGAGAGAGGAAGAAAGAGAAAGAGGGGGGAAAAGAAAAAAGGAAGGATGGAGAGGGAGAAAGAAAGAGAAAAAGGAAAGAAAGAAGAAAAGAAAGTGGAAAAAGAAAGAAAAGAAAGAAAGTGGGAGGGAGGGAGGGAGAAAGGAAGGAGAGGGAGAAAGGAAGAGAGAGGAAAAAAGAAAGGAAAAGAAAGAAAGAAAAAAGGGAGAAGGAGGCAGGAAGGAAGGAAAGAAGGAAGGAAAGGAAGGAAGGGAGGGAGGAAGGGAGGGGAGAGAGGAAGAAAGAAATAAGGAAAAAAGAAAAAAGGAAGGAAGGAAGGAGAGAGGGAGGAAGGGAGGGGAGAGAGGAAGAAAGAGAAAGAGGGGAAAAAGAAAAAGAAGAAAGGAGAAGGAGAAAGAAAGAGAAAAAGGAAAGAAAGAAGAAAAGAGAAAGTGGAAAAAGAAAGAAAAGAAAGAAAGAAAGAAAGTGGGAGGGAGGGAGGGTGGAAGTAAAGGGAGAAAGAGAGAAAGGAAAAAAGAAAGAGGGAAAGAAAGAAAGAAAAAAGGGAGAGGGAGGGAGGCAGGCAGGGAGGAAGGAAGGAAGGAAAGAAGGAAGGAAGGAAAGGAAGGAAGGAAAGAAGGAAATTTTGGGTAGAGATTGTGCTACTATAGCAGTAATTACTAGACTAAAAGAGAAGGTTGAACATTGTCAGTTTGATGACATATTTTTTCAAAAAATGAGGCTCTGGATTTTACTTTACTTGTAACTCTTTGGCCCAATAAGCTTATCCCCAAACTGAAAAATCTACAGTACATTGTGCCTAGCAAGTAGAAATTTATTTACGATTATAATCCCATAATTTGCTGTGACTGAGCACCGCTGAATAAAGTTTTTTTCTAAACTGATAAGCCTAGATCTACTTGACAAATCCCGGAATCCCCATTGAATCCCCAACTGAATGCTAATTATTGAGTTGTTTCTCAAGGGCAGGTTATATTTCTCTCCTTTTTCTCTACCCCCCTTCTGTTTTGCTTAACGTTGAAGGGAATCGTTTGGAAAAATTCAAAAAAACCCTGCTGACTCCTTCTGTGATTATCTACGTTAACCGTCATAAAAGATTTCCTCGCGGCTGATAATTCACAGAAGGAAATCAGGGGGCGGGAAACAGCACCAGAACGTGGTAGGGGAGGGAGGGGAGAAGTTGTACACAACATTTGGACAGCAATTTCCTGGGTTGGCCAAATGATGAATTTCTCCTCAGATATGAGAATGGCCAATGATTCCTTGCAGCTGTTAACCGGCGGTGGCAAATCCTGCTGGAACCATTGTGTGCCATGCTTTCAACCACGGAGCCTGCATCTGCATTGAAGCCAGATGTGCTTCTGTAAATAAATGCTTGTGTGAGTTGGGGTGGGTGTGTTTGTGTGGGTGGGTGTGCGTATGTGTGTAAAAAGGGAGAAAAATTGCCAACTCGTTTTTCTTGCAGACGAGAGCAATTCCCCTCTTAAGAGCTCTCAGCGCCCTGTTCAGTATCAAAACTCCCAACGTTTTCCCGTTTCATTAAAATTCTCCAGCGGTCAATAAGGGTTGATGCTTAATAGATGTAGCGCCAGCTCTCTTTAGTAGCGCTGAATTCCCACACATCCATTTCACCTGGCAGGTTTTGTACAAATGGTTGAGCAAAATCTATCCATTAGGCTGGGGCAAAGTCTGGCCTGAAGCCTGATATTCCACAGGGCTGTTTAGAAGAGGATACAGTTTTGTGCAGTTTGGAATAAACTTTGGTCCAGTTGCCGTGATTTAACCTTTTTTTAGATAACTGTTGGCCTGGATTGAATCTTCATTGACACATTCAGTTTGGAAGTCTTCACGTGAAGAATATTAGATTTTTCCAGATATTCAGAAGGTTTCTATATCCCCCCACACCAGTCATTGAGAACAATCAACCAATGGAACAGAAGTTGCCTTCAGAAGTTGTGGGGGCTTCATTACTGGAGACTTTCAAGAAGAGACTGGACTGCCATTTGTCAGAAATGGTGTAGGGTCTCCTGCTTGGGCAGGGTGTTTGACTAGATGACCTACCAGGTCTCTTCCAACTCTGTTAATCTGCATCTGTCTAAAATGATCAAAGGTCTGGAGCCTAAAACATACAATGAACGGTTGCAGGAACTGGGCATGGCTAGTCTAGTGAAAAGAAGGACCAGGGGAGATAGGATAGCAGTCTTCCAATACTTGAAGAGCTGCCACAGAGAGGAGGGGGTCAAACTATTTTCCATGGCACCCAAAGGCCAGACAAGGAATAATGGATGGAAACTGAAGAAGGAGAGATTCAGCCTGGAAATAAGGAGGAATTTTCTGACAGTGAGGACAAACCAATGGAACAGAAGTTGTGGGAGCTTCATCACTGGAGGCTTTCAAGAAGAGACTGGACTGCCATCTGTCAGAAATGGTATAGGGTCTCCTACTTGGGTGGGTGGGTGGGGTGGACTAGATGACTTGCAAGGTCCCTTCCAACACTGTTAATCTGTCATTAAATAGATCGCTCAAGATTCTAATTTGTTATATTGGAGAGATTAGAACAACTTTCTGTAATCTGAGCATCCTTCACGTAGGTAGTTTTCAACGGCCACGCTGGCTAGGGAATTCTGGGAGATCGGAAGGGTCCCAAGATTAGCAAAACTGAGATTAAGGCATTATTTCTTATCTCTGGATATTCAGGTGGGTTTCAGTTTTGTTTCAGATGACAATTGGGGCTTTCTAATCTCTACGTATACCCTCCACTTGAGTTATGAGTGAAGCAGGCAAAGATTCCTTCGAGTTGAGCTAATCTTTGGGTAACTTCATGGATGCAGTTATAAAAAATACAGGTAGTTCTTGACTTATAATAGTTGATTTAGTGACCGCTCAAAGTTACAATGGCACTGGAAAAAGTGACTGTTTCTCGCACTTATACAGCTGGGGGGAGGGGGGGAACCGGCTTGCCAGTCGTGCAATTCAAGCTGCGTGTACATGCATGTGCCAGCCAGTCGCTAGTGTAGCCCAGTTCCAAACAGGCCATGGCCTGGTAGTGGGTTGAGGCCCAGTTCCAAACAGATACAGAAGCAGATTAACAGAGTTGGAAGGGACCTTGTAGGTCATCTAGTCCACCCCCCTGCCCAAGCAGGAGACCCTACACCATTTCTGACAGATGGCAATCCAGGCTCTTCTTGAAAGCTTCCACAGATGAAGCTCCCACAACTTGCGAAGACAACTCCTGTTCCATGGGTTGATTGTTCTCACTGTCAGAACATTTCTCCTTATTTCCAGGTTGAATCTTTCCTTGTTCGGTTTCCATCCATTATTCTTTGTCTGGCCTTTGGGTGCCATGGAAAATAGCTTGACCCCCTCCTCTCTGTGGCAGCCCCTCAAATATTGGAAGACTGCTATTACGTCTCCCCTGGTCCTTCTCTTCATTAGACTAGCCATGCCCAGTTCCTGCAACTGTTCATCGTATGTTTTAGCCTCCAGTCCCCTCATCATCCTGGTTGCTCTTTTCTGCACTCTTTCTAGAGTCTCAACATCTTTTTTATAGTGTGGTGACCAAAACTGGATGCAGTATTCTAGGTGTGGTCTTTCTAAGGCTTTATAGAGTGGTATTAGTACCTTTTCTACAGGCCACAGCCTGGTAGTGGGCTGTGGACCAGGGGCTGTGGACCCCTGCCATAAAGAGTCCTGTGTAAGCACTTAAGAATTAATTTTGGAAGCAAGGGCTCGTTAGCATCATGCAGTTTTCCTAACCATTCCCTGCATTTTTTCTTTCATCATTTTTTCAAGGGGGTGGGGGGAAGAAGAACTTCTTCACCAAACTTCCAGAAAATTCTTTCTTTCTCCTCTCAGTCTTTATTCCATCTCTAAATGTGGCAAGCACATTTCCGAAAGACGCTTCTCTGAAACCTGTTGTCTAAACTGACTAAAAGCGTGAAAGAACCCAGAATGATTAAATGATGCCAGTGGCTTTTTATTTTTTATTTTTAGTCCACAACGGTAACCGATTGTGTATCCTCTTATTTATTTGATTTATAACCTGCCGCTCTACTCTTAAGGCCAAGGTTGCCATCTTCTTTGATTTGCAGTGACTCTCCCGCTCGCTATTGGTCAGCTAATGATGCAAAAGTGTCCAGTCGTATAATCGTTGAACAGAAAAGAAAGTGGAAGCAGTGGGAGGTTAACTCCCTCCTCTTTCTAATTGACTCCCTTTGAAAGAGAGAGAAAAAAAATCTACATTTCTTGAAGGGAGAAAAAACACCGTTCAGCCTGGTCTTATGTTAAAAGCCCAACGTGTACTGGGTGTTTGCTGGTGCAAAAGACTTCAAAAGACTTTTGCCGTTGCAAATTATTATTATCGTACCTCAGCTTGCCA
>JAKOOJ010000016.1:7124745-7209745 GCA_022577455.1 Arizona elegans | reverse complement strand
TTCACTGTGGCCCGTTTGCCACCACCCATTTGTCATGGCCTGTTTGCCACCACCCATTCGCCCATTTGCCGTGCCACCATGGCCCATTTGGTGCGACCCATTCACCACCGCCCGTTCACTGGCGCGGCCCATTCACCATCACCGCTGTGGCCAATTTGCCACGGTGGCCCATTCTAGAACAGCTGATTGGTGCCACACCAACTCCTCTTCCCCCCCATCGCAATATTTGCTGTATAAGATGCAAAGACTTTTCCACCCATTTTTCCAACAACTCCATCTTTTTTGTGGCAGTCCCTCAAATATTGTAACACTGCTATCATGTCACGCCTATTCCTTCTTTTCATTAAATTTGACATACCCAATTCCTCTTCATATGTTTTAGCCTGCAGTCCTTCTTGCTCTTGTCTGCGCTTTTTTAGTTGTGCAAATGCATTGAAGGCGATATAAATAGCAGCTTTATTGAGCTCATTTTTGACACTTTTTAAAATTTGTTACTTACAGATTAAAAACGGACAGCAAAGCTGCTACGTGTTAAAGAATAAAGATCTGGAACTTCCATCAAAAGGCATGGTCCACTTGGAAATAGAAGTCCTTTTTAATCCTGTAAGTCTGTGGTTTTTAGAGGGGAAGGTGTAAGATGATCTGATGTTAGTCTCCCCCACAGAAGTGGTACCCATTTATCTACTCGGATTTGCCTGCTTTTGAACTGCTAGTTTGGCAAGAAGCTAGGTGAGGATGGGAGCTCAACCCGTCGCATGGAGCTCGGGTCTCGAACCAGGGCTGTTGGCTTTCCAGCTGACAAGCCCAGCATCTTAACAACAGATTATTATTTTTTATTATTATTAGATTTATATACCACCCTACTCCCGAGGGACTCAGGGCGGTGAACAGCCAAGAGATAAAACACAGAGAATTACAAAATTTAAAAACAGTATATAAAAACCTAATTAAATAAATTTGGCCCAGAACAGATTAAAACAACCCTAAAATTTTAGACAAGTTTAAAATTTACAATTAAAAAGGGAGGTTAGGCCAGGCCAGCCTGTTGGAATAAAAAGGTCTTGAGGGCGCGGCAGAAGGTGCACCACCCTCAATAAACAAATGGGTTCCTGAAAAGTGGAAATTGACATTTCTTTTTCCTGATTCTGGCTTCATTGTTGAGAGAGATCAGAACTGGGTTTCCCTAAACCAGTGATGGCTAACCTTTTTCTCGTCGTTTGCCGAAAGCGCGTGTGCGCGAGAGCGTGCGTGCATGCCGGCATCCATAATGCAATGTGCGCCCACCCTGCGCATAAGTGCACAACCCCCCCATGCTCCCCCCCACCCCCAACACATGTACACACAATCCCCCTGCTCCACCCTGCAGTCCTCCCTGCAGCCTCCTGGGCCCAAAAACGGGCTGAGGGGGGCGCTGCACCCCCCTGAGCTCTGCCCCCTCTCTCGTACATGCCCCTCCCACAAATCCAAAATTCAGCTGGCTGACGGGAGGCACGCATGTATGTGCGGTGGAGCTGGGCTGGGCGATGACTTGCGTGCCAGCAGAGACGGCTCTGTGTACCAGCTGTGGCATGCTTGCCATAGGTTTCCCATCACGGACCTAAACCCTAGACCAGCTGCAACCCATTCCATAAACTATGGTTTATCCTGAATCACCTCTTCATGTGGGCATGTTTCTGGGTGACCTTTTCTTCAAGACTGCAGAACAGTCTCAGCAAGGGAGGTTTCAACTGTCGAGAACTATTTAGATAAAAGGAATATTAGCAGGAGATATCCAGGTGTACGCTTGTCACTGTGGTGGCTGAATGCTTAAACGGAACTCTGAATTCTGACGTTATGTGGCCGTTGCTACTTTATTTCAGATAAGAGCGAGCGTTAGAACCTTTTCTCCACGCGAGAGGAGATGCTTGGAAGACAACCGCAAGTTTTCCAAGAAGGTAGGTCAATGTTGAGGCTGCTCGATGAAACCCTGTTGACCCTAGAATTCCATAACTCTATTTATTCATTCTTTGGAAAGTGCCACATCTCCATGTGCTTCAAGATCAAAGACATGAAAGTTGTCAAGATCGTTGTTAGATGCTGAACATCTAAACGTCAACGTCAACAGGACAAAGGAGATGGTTTAGAACAGTGTTTCTCAACCTTGGAAGCTTGAAGATGGGTGGACTTCAACTCCCAGATACTGGGAGTTGAAGTCCACCCATCTTCAAGCTACCAAGGTTGAGAAACACTGATTTAGAAAACTTGATCTCTATTAGAAACCAGAGTGATCAAATCAGAGAATGTCCCAAAGGTCCTTTTTTTCAAAAGGCAACTGGAGTTCCTTGTTTTTCTTTGAAGACGTTTCGCTTCTCATTCAAGAAGCTTCTTCAGTTCTGAACTGAAGAAGAACTGAAGAAGCTTCTTGGATGAGAAACGAAACATTTTCGAAGACAAAAATAGCAAGGAAGTCCAGTTGCCTTTTGGAAAAGCGCCTTCGGGACCAACCGTGACCTGGATGATTGAGAATCTCTAAGTAGATATTAAAGGATGTTACACGAACTATGATATCATCGAAATCACATCATTTGCATTATTGCCATGGCAACCTCTGGATTTACATGACGTCACTTGCCCACCCCAGTAGAAGCTTAATGCTGAATAGGAATGTTAGATTCAGGATTCAGGATAAAGGATTCATTGGGTTCCTTAATCAGGAAAAACCCTTGTTTCAATTAAACACTCCCCCCCCCCCCCACCCATCATATTGTCTTCTAGCATTTTAAGAACGATGCCTTGTAGAGCAAAGAGAATTGTCAACGGGTTCCAAGCCTGGTATAACACATTCATCTGAAAATAAAAATAATTTAAACTTGTAAAAAGCCCTTTTGTTGTGGCCTGTCGGCTGCCGGCCCCTCCAGCAGCCGAAACAGAGGAGGTTAAGTTTAGGTTAGGTTTATTAAATTTGTATACCGCCCTTCTCTCGAAGGACTCAGGGCGGTGAACAGCCAAGATTAAAATACATACAATATAAAAATTAAGATGAATTAAAACAGAATTAAATCAAATTGGCTTCCCAAAATTTAAAACCCCTTGCCCATAAAATAACCCATTGAAATTTTAAGCCAGCCCAGCTTGCTGAAATAGGAAGGTCTTCAAAGTTCGATGGAAAGTACGGAGGTCTGGGATCAGTCATATTCCTGGGGGTAGCTCGTTCCAGAGGACGGTGCCCCCACAGAGAAGGCTCTCCCCATGGGGGTCGTCAGTTGACATTGCTTGGCCGACGGCACCCTGGGGAGACACTCTCTGTGGGAGCGAATTGCTCAGTGGGAGGTTATCGGTGGCAGAAGGTGGTCTCGTAAATAACCGGGCCCTAAGCCATGGAGCGCTTTAAAGATGAGAACCAATACCTTGGAGGTGGCTGATGAGCAAGAGGAGGAATAGCTGTGTCCAGTGCCTGATGCGTGGATGCCCAGAAGGCAGAGGAGAGGAGAGCAGTGGAAATCCATAGGCCGGTCCTTGGGAAGGAAGAGCCACTGCTACTAACGAAGCCACACCCTAGCTCTGGGGATAAAAGGCAGGGGACAGAGATGAGTAGATGTGGCAGACAACTATTGATCTTCTGGTCGGACTTGTTAGCTTGCATTGAGAGAGAAACTTTTTGCCAAGGCTGCCGGTGCACCTGATAATCTTTGAGTTAACTTCAGAGGTTTTGTCGTGTTTGGGGAGCTGGGTCAAAGCTTTATATACACAGAACAGAACAAATATGAATACGTTAAGTCTGTTTGGAAGGTTGTTGTTTTTTTGCTGTCCAGCCTACCTATGCTAAAACCTCGCCTGCCATCCTGACCATCCTCTCCCTTATTTTCATTCCCTTGGCTGCCCACCAGATCTTATCAAGAAACGTGGATCGGGTGAAAAGAATCTCCATGGCAATCTGGAACACAATACAGTTCCTTGGAAGCTGCTTTCACTGGGAATCTCCCCTAAGAAGCTTGATAGCTTTTGTGGTGAGTGGGATTAATTCACACACCTAATTAAATGTTGTTGTTTTTTTAAAGAGGCCTTTGTAATTAGTTAACTACTGAACTGCTGCTTTTGAGGGGTGGGTGGGATAATATATGTCTTGAGAGAAGATGTACAGTATTACGATTCAAAGATCTGAAGAAGGATGGATCTGGAAACACTTCTGTCCTTTCGCCCGAACCTTTTATTTGGGAAGGAAGCTGAATTATCACCTGCCCCCCAAAATAAACCACACTGTGACTTGGGGTAATGCCCAAATATGTTTGCATGTGTCAGGGATGGGCTTCAAAAATTTTAGCAAGGGGTTCTCTGCCCGGTTGCTGGGTGGTCGTGGTCATGGTGGGTGTGGCCTACTTGGCCTCCTGCACCACAGCAGTGGGGAAGGGGGTTTGCCCTTCCCGGGCTCCGGAGGCTTTTCTTGAGTCTCCGGGAGGGCGAAAACAGCCTCCCCAGGCTCCGGAGGCCCTCTGGAGGCCGGAGACAGGCACGAACTTCCGGTAGGCCCGTTTTTTTCGCCCTCCATGCGCGCCCTGCACTTACCTGCATCCAAAACAGCCGTGTGGGGACTCCTGGGAGGGGCGGAATAGGCGGGACCAGCCAGGAGTGGGATTTGGTAGTTCTCCGAACTACACAGAATCTTAGCTAGAGGTATTTGTGTATCTCTGTGCCTATACGTACCACTTTTTACTCCAAAAATAGTTCTCTTTGCTAAATTTACAGCTCCCTGAAAAAAAACAAAAAACCCAGAAATGAAAATTATTTTAGAATTTTTTTCCTGGCATGGGGAGGAAGAGAGTTTAGATTTATTGCATTGAAAACACAGCAAATTGTATAAGTTCAAGGTTGTTTTTTTAAAAAAAATAATAATTAAAGGATGGTGTATTTAATATTATTTTCTTTTTTTAAAAAAAAACATGCCCATCGGAAGATTTTAGAGTTTATAAGACAAAGGGTCAGGAGAGAGACAAATAACTGGAGAAGTTTCAGTTCTTTCAAGCAGTTTTTTTTCCTGAGTTTTCAAAGCTTAAAGTAGGTAGGGGAAAAAAATATTTAGAAGATTGGAAAGGAATAGGAAGCGATTTGTAGGAAAAGATGATTAAAAAGTGTACAAATCCATGCTGCGTTTATAGCAGGTTGGCAAGCATTTTCTAATTAAATGATCTCGCAGAGCTTGTCGGAGCAAGCAATAACTGGCTGATGAAATAAAGCAATTGTATCAAAATCTCTCTTTTTGAAATGAACGGTCCCTCTCTTTAAAACGGAGCTCTAAGTAAGCCTTGGGCCAAGAGTCGGCTGGACAGTGAAACATTATTGAGTTCTCAAACCCTTATTTTACTTAGCTGTAAAGGTAAAGGTTCCCCTCACACAAATATGCTAGTCATTCCCAACTCTAGGGGGTGGTGCTCATCTCCATTTCAAAGCCAAAGAGCCAGCGCTGTCCGAAGACGTCTCCGTGGTCACGTGGCCAGCATGACTAAACGCCAAAGGTGCACGGAACGCTGTTACCTTCCCACCAAAGGTGGTGCCTATTTTTCTACTTGCATTTTTCACCTGCTTTCGAACGGCTAGGTTGGCAGAAGCTGGGACAAGTCACGGGAGCTCAGGGCTTCGAACTGCTGAACTGCCGACCTTTCGATCGACAAACTCAGCGTCTTGGCCACTGAGCCACCGCGTCCCTAATAGTACAATACAATTTAAAGATTGGTTTTGAACATTGAATGGCTGTTGTGAGGAATTGTGCTTCACTGCACATGCTGCTTATGATTTCCCCCCCAGACTAATTATACCTTCTATCAAGAGTTCGCAGTGAATTAATGGCAATTATGTCATTGAATGAAATTACAGTTTTTCTTAATACAATTATAGTAATCTGAGGGAAATTAAAAAAAAAAAAAACACCTTCAACTATCCCCCTTCTTTAACTTCCTGGAAAAGCCCACCAGAATGTTTTCCAAGGAATATTGTAAGCAGGAATTAAAGCTCAACCTCCACCGCTCCCTGTCTGCCATCAATTCAGCAGCCACCTCCATCGTGGAACTCTCAGCATGGAATATCTCAGGGGCTGCCACAAAGAAGAGGGAGTCAAGCTATTTTCCAAAGCACCTGAGGGCAGGACAAGAAGCAATGAGTGGAAACTAATCAAGGAGAGAAGCAACCTAGAACTAAGGAGAAATTTCCTGACAGTGAGAACAATTAATCAGTGGAACAACTTGCCTCCAGAAGTTGTGAATGCTCCAAAACTGGAAGTTTTTAAGAAGAGATTGGATAACCATTTGTTTGAAGTGATGTAGGGTTTCCTGCCTGAGCAGGGGGTTGGACTAGAAGACCTCCAAGGTTCCTTCCAACTCTGTTATTCTATTCAATTACATGCTGAGTCTTTCATTTCTCCTCAGTTTCTATTCTGTTCTCTATATGAATGAGCTATGTGAGTGTTAGGAAAGAATGCTGAGAAAATAAAACCCAAAATATTGCCACAAAGAGGAGGGAGTAACTTGTTCTCCAAAGCACCTGAGGGCAGGACAAGAAGCAATGAGTGGAAACTAATCAAGGAGAGAAGCAACTTAGAACTAAGGAGAAATTTCCTGACAGTGAGAACAACTAATCAGTGGAACAACTTGCCTCCAGAAGTTGTGAATGCTCCAACACTGGAAGTTTTAAGAAGATGTTGGATAACCATTTGCCTGAAGTGGTGTAGGGTTTCCTGCCTGAGCAGGGGGTTGGACTAGAAGACCTCCAAGGTCCCTTCCAACTCTGTTATTCTATTCTATTCTATTCTATTCTATTCTATTCTATTCTATTCTATTCTATTCTATTCTATTCTATTCTATTCTATTCTATTCTACAAAGTGCTTGAAGGCAGGAGAGGAAGCAATGGATGGAAAATAATCAAGGAGAGAAGCAACCTAGAACTAAGGAGAAATTTCCTGACAGTTAGAATAATTAATAAGTGGAACAACTTGCCTGCAGAAGTTGTGAATGCTCCAACACTGGAAGTTTTTAAGAAGATGTTGGATAACCATTTGCCTGAAGTAGTGTAGGGTTTCCTGCCTGAGCAGGGGGTTGGACTAGAAGACCTCCAAGGTCCCTTCCAACTCTGTTATTCTATTCTATTACATGCTGAGTCTTTCATCTCTCCTCAGTTTCTGTTCTGTTCTCTATATGAATGAGCTATGTAAGCGTTAGGAAAGAAGGCTGAGAAAATAAAACTCAAAATATTGCCACAAAGAAGAGGGAGTCAACTTGTTCTCCAAAGCCCCTGAGGGCAGGACAAGAAGCAACGGGTGGAAACTAATCAAGGAGAGAAGCAACTTAGAACTAAGGAGAAAATTCCTGACAGTGAGAATGTTCTGTTCTGTTCTGTTCTGTTCTATTCTATTCTATTCTATTCTATTCTATTCTATTCTATTCTATTCTATTCTACTCTACTCTACTCTACTCTACTCTACTCTACTCTACTCTACTCTACTCCTCTACCCCATTCCCATTCCCATTCCCATTCCTTCCAAAATTCTCCCATTCTCCAGTTGGCGGAGCCTGGTCTTCAGGTTCTGAGGAAAAAGGAGGGTTGTGTGCTTTCCACCCATTTTTCCCTGCCCATCGCCTTCACACACACATATCACTACACTTGGTTTCATCTCTCACTTTGCATTCTAGGAACGGTGGTGGGTCAGAAGGCCAGAAGACATGAATTCATTACTTTCCATGAGTTTTTGCAATAATCCCATGAACCGTAAAAAAAAATAATAAAAAATCAGGGCAGGTCCCTCACTTGTCCACCTCTTGGCCTGAGAGATACTTATCTCCTTCGGTAATATGAAGCTAAATGGGGTGGGGGGCGGGGAAGAAATTTAGACTGTTTGCTTCCTCACAAGCTTTGCTAAGAGGGCCTAGTTATCTCTTGGATGGCAGACCACCAGGACTAGACTGGAAAGTTGAGAAGAAAGCATTGGATGTTGGGAGGAAGACTTCCTGGAGGAAGGCAGGGCCAAATCAGTTCTCTTGTTGACAAGAACACTACCCCAAAATTCACCCTCTGCTCAAGCAGGAGACTCTACCCCACTTCAGACAAACAGTTATCCAACATCTTCTTAAAAACTTCCAGTGTTGGAGCATTTACAACTTCTGGAGTCAAGTTGTTCCACAGATTTATTGTTCTCACTGTCAGGGAATTTCTCCTTATTTCTAGATTGCTTCTCTCCTTATTTAGTTTCCACCCGTTGCTTCTTGTCCTGCCTTCTGGTGCTTTGGAGAATAGCTTGACTCCCTCTTCTTTGTGGCAGCCCCTGAGATATTGGAAGACTGCTATCATGTCACCCCTAGTCCTTCTTTTCATCAAACTAGACATACCCAGTTCCTGCAACTGTTCTTCATATGTTTTAGCCTCCAGTCCCTTAGTGCTAGTTCAAGTATCTTCATATTTTGTACAATGGATTAAGATTATAGAATAACAGAGTTGAAAAGGACCTTGGAGGTCTTCTAGTCCAACCCCCTGCTTAGGCAGGAAACCCTACACCACTTCAGACAAACGGTTATCCAACATCTTCTTAAAAGCTTCCAGTGTTGGAGCATTCACAACTTCTGGAGGCAAGTTGTTCCACAGATTTATTGTTCTCACTGTCAGGGAATTTCTCCTTATTTCTAGATTGCTTCTCTCCTTATTTAGTTTCCACCCGTTGCTTCTTGTCCTGCCCTCAGGTGCTTTGGAGAATAGCTCGACTCTCTCTTCTTTGTGGCAGCCTCTTGTCCTGTTATCTCTTTCATAAATTATGCAACCGCTGTCGTTATGGAAATAATAATCGCACCGCAACCTTGAATCCAGCAGATGGGAAAACAATGCTCTGTCTTGCCCTATCAGAGAATTACACTCTCTCTGGGTGATGTTTCCAGCTAACTTGTCCACTTGTGTTTGTATCTTATTTCTGAGCGTTTTCATTTTACGTTCCAGCTGTCGTTTTTTACAACCCTTTCTGGCTCCCCTCTCCTGACTTGGACTGTGCATCTTTCCCCTTATCTGCCTGGGCTTGACAAGCCACGGCTCCTGTTTTAATCCCATACCAAGTGGCCACACCGTCAAGAGTAACCTCTAATTAGACCCACCTCGGGTGACAGTGACAAGAGAACTGGTCTAATAATTTGAGCTGTTTGATCTGATCCTTTCTGGAGAGAGAAATTCCCCATTGTGGTCCATTCATCAGTCTGTGGCACAGTTTTTGCCTGCTAGCCTCTTAATCATTGGATTCCATCTGAATTCCAAACAGGTTGGACTGCGATCACTGGCCCCCTTGCTTTTTCAGTGCTGCCTCTCGTTTTTCAATACTTGCAGACAGCTGCCAGCTGATGTTAATGGGAGGAGAGCTTATGTTGTACCACGATTTATGGAGAATCGCAATTCTCTGTGCTCTCTGGACTCACATTGGCAAGCCCATTTTTTTTAAACTGGATTCCTGTCTGTCCGTCTGTCCATCCATCCATCCATCCATCCATCATCTATTTATTATCTATATCTATCTGTCTGTCTGTTTGTCTGTCTATCATCTATCATGTCATCGATCTATCATCTACAGCTATCATCCATTCATCCATCCATCCATCCATCATCTATCTATCGATCTATTGATCTATCATGTCATCTATCATTTACAGCCATCATCTATCCATCTGTCCATCCATTATCTATCTATCTATCTATCTATCTATCTATCTATCTATCTATCCATCCATCTATCATCATCTATCATTTACAGTTATCATCCATCCTCTCTCTCTCTCTCTCTCTCTCTCTCTCTCTCTCTCTCTCTCTCTCTCTCTCTCTCTCTCTCTCTCATCTACCTAGCTACCTATTTGTTAGTCTGTCTGTCTATCATCTATCTATCATCTATCTATCATCTATCTATCTATCTATCTATCTATCTATCTATCTATCTATCTATCTATCTATCTATCTATCTATCTATCTCTCTAATCTACCTAGCTACCTATTTGTTAGTCTGTCTGTCTATCTATCTATCTATCTATCTATCTATCTATCTATCTATCTATCATCATCTATCATTTACAGTTATCATCCATCCATTATCTATCTATCTATCTATCTATCTATCTATCTATCTATCTAACTATCTACTTACCTACCTACCTACCTACCTATCATCTATCATGTCATCTATCTATTATCTACAGCTACTATCCATCCATGCATCCATATCTATCTATCTATCTATCTATCTATCTATCTATCTATTTGTCATCTATCATGTCATCTATCTATCATCTATACCTATCATCCCTCTATCCCTCCATCCAGCCATCATCTATTTATTATCTCTCTCTCTCATCAATCATGTTGTATATCTATCATCTACAGCTATCATCCATCCATCCATCCATCCATCCATCCATCATCTATTTATTATATCTATCTATCTATCTATCTATCTATCTATCTATCTATCCATCCATCCATCCTCTCTCTCTCATCTTTCATGTCATCTATCATCTACAGCTATCATCCATCCATCCATCCATCCATCCATCCATCCATCCATCAATCCATCCATCCATTCATCCATCCATCATTCTATCGATCAATCTATCATGTCATCTATCTATCATTTAGAGCCATTATCCGTCCATCCTCTATCTATCTATCTATCTATCATCTATCATGTCATCTATCTATCATATATACCTATCATCCCTCCATCTGTCCATCCACACACACTCTACATACTTCTTTATTATTATTATTTTAAAAATACAAAGTTAAAAGATAAAAAGATTATTTTTTTAAAAAAACAGAAAAAATTCAGGTAAGGAAAAATGTAAAAATGCAAGAAAGAAAGAGGAAAGAAAAGTAGAAAAAGAATGACTTCTGACTTTCTTTGGTAGCACAATATCTGCACTATCATTGTGGTCTTCTGAAATGGCGCATTTGTTATCCTCAGAGTTTGGTGGCTTTCTTGAAGACATTTCATTACCAAACTAGGTAACATCATCAGTGCTCTTCCAGGATGTTTTCGACTTTCCAGTCTAGCCAAACTGAACTTATAATATTGCGGTAGAATATTGTATGTTTTTGGCCCAGTTCATCAGCAAGCTTAAGAGAAGATGTTTTTTTCTATACAGATGGTCCTTTGACTTATGACTGGCCATTTAATGATAATTCGAAGTTAGGACAGACTTTCCCAGAACTACTTATGATCTGTTTTCAGAGTTACAATAGCAACATGCCACCCTTTGGTCACATGATTGCATTTTGGGCACTGGGCAGCCAGACCATCTTAATAGCTACTCACAGTGTTCCTCAGTCATGTGACTACCATTTGTGACAAATGCAAGTGTTTCCCAAAAAAACCTCAAAACACAACCCACCCATATTAGGGTGGGGGAAATGGTTTACTTAACGACTGTCACATTAGCTTAACAACTGTAGCATCCGCTTAATGACCATCGTAAAAAAAAAAAACCAGTTGTGACTTCAAATCAGCTCATGCTGTGCCTCCGCTTATGACTACAAGGGCTCATTCCAGACTCAATTACCGTCGTAAGTTGAGAACGACTTGTGTTCGAAAAGGAGCAATGGACCAGGTGTCTGTTCTATACAGACAAAAACAAACTTTACAGAATGGAGAGAATAAGTCTTTGCAACTCAGTCGCTGGCGTGTTGTCCTTATATGATTTTCGGGCCTTCCAGGCCCGCCAGAAGTCGGGAAACAGGTTGTTTCCGACCTCCGGAGGGCCTCCGGGGGTGGGTGGGAAAGGCCCGTTTTTTGCTCTCCCCAGGCTCCAGAGGCTTTCTAGGGGGCGCGGCGCATTGCATTATGGGTGTGGGCACACATATGCACGACCCCTCCATGCTCCTCCCACTTTTGGCACGCGATGGCAAAAAGGTTAGCCATCACTGCACTATATCCATGATGGCGAACCTATGGCACCCTCTCTGTGGGCACGCGAGCTGTCGCCCCAGTTCAGTTTTGCCACGCATGTGCGCGCGCCTCCTGCCAGCCAGCTGGTCATCAGGTCTCTGCTGCGCAGGCATGGGGGTCACACAGGGGGCATGCAGGGGGGGTGGCATGCACACATGCACGGGGGTGGGGCACATGCACGGAGGCCATGCGTGCATTGCATTTTGGGGGTTCAGGCGGTCATGCGCATTCTCGTCCGTGCACGTGCACTTTGGGCACACGGTCTGGAAAAGGTTAGCCATCACTGCCTTATACCATCATCCTGAGCTTCAGCTAGTTCCCTAAGATGATGAGGGTTATTTTCCCTGTGAATTTGCTTTCGCTTTGGGTGACCTTGTATGCCTTTCACTTTTATGCCCCCTCAGTTTGTGGATAACTGTGATATAAAGTACATTGAAACGCTAGCAGAACACTTCATTTGTCTTAACATACAAACTACAAACAGGCAGCTGTTGGTAGGCGGGTGGGGAGATACAAGCAGATTCGGTTCTGAATCCGATGGGACCTTAGAAACCTCCCACCTGGAATTCCCTGTGTGAGGCCTTGGGGAAGAAGATAGTTAAATCAACAGCAGCAGATTAGATTAGTTTTATTTCCCCCAAAAAGAGAAAGTTCCTGTAGGTGGCAATGTACAATCAAGAATGGTAAAAACTTCGGGTTTCCCCACCCTTCCATTTCCTTCCTTTCGTCTGGCTTACACCATCCCTTGCTCATCTCACTTATTCCAAATCTTTGTTAGTATTATTATTATTAGTATTATTTTAGCCCAACCCACTTCTCTGAGTTGTTATGGAGGGGGGAAGAAAATAAGAGGCAAGAGCATTATTATGCATGCCACTGTAACTGTACAAAATAAGATAAAGGTAAAAGTTCCCCTGGCACATACGTGCTAGTCGTTCCCGACTCTAGGGGGCGGTGCTCATCTCCGTGTCAAAGCTGAAGAGCCAGCGCTGTCCAAAGACGTCTCCGTGGTCATGTGGCCGGCATAACTCAACGCCAAAGGTGCACAGAGCGCTGTTACCTTCCCATCAAAGGTGGTCCCTATTTTTCTACTTACATTTTTTACGTGCTTTCAAACTGCCAGGTTGGTAGAAGCTGGGACAAGTCACGGGAGCTCACCCCATTACACAGCACTAGAGATTCGAACCATTGAACTGCCGACCTTTTGATCGACTAGCTCAGCGTCTTAGCCACTGAGCCACCGCGTCCCTTCTGTACAAAAAAGAGGCTGGATATTTTCATTGCTGCCGTTATTGCTTTTATTAAAAATGTGTGGGAACTTTGGAGTCAAAGGGGAAGGCAGGAAGGAGTGGAATCCCCTCATGGACATATACTCTGATCAAGACAACAGAGAGTGCTAATTCTCCATTCTTTTTCCTGTAATTTTCTCCAGCCGTGTCTCTTCTGAGGAAAATAGAGTCTAATGCATTAGAAAACTTAAACATCAAAATGCTACCCTTCTGGCTACAATTCATAGAAAATAACCATGAAATGATCTTGGAGTGGAATATCCACAGAGCTTTGAGTGCCGCGCCAAGGACAACGAAATATAATTTCACCTCCCCATCCTTCAATTTTCTAAAAGTGATCCAGATTCTAGCGGGTTGAGAGGTCAGCTACTTTGTGGATACATAAGGAATGATTCCTGTTGGTTGAATGTTGCGGATGGGAATAGAAGATTCAGAAGGTTGGAAGAGCGTACGCTCCTTAGGAGTTAATTTCTTGTGTCTTTGTGATATGTTGTAGCCAAGGAATTGGGAAGTATTTAATGAGCTTGCTAAAAGTTAGAAAAACTTCTCAATTCCTCAATGTCTATGGAGATTCTCAGTTATCCAGGTCATGGTGCTTCTCCCCCCCCCCAAGAGGCAACTTTTGTTGTTAGTTGCATAGACGTGTCCGACCCATCGTGACCCCATGGACAACGTTCCTCCGGGCGTTCCTGTCCTCTACCATCCCCCGGAGTCCATTTAAGCTCACGCCGACTGTTTCAGTGACTCCATCCAGCCATTTCGTTCTCTGCCATCCCGGTCTTCCTTTGCTCTCAATAGTTCCCAGCATTAGGCTCTTCTCCAGGGAGTCCTTCCTTCTCATTAGGTGGCCAAAGTATTTGAGTTTCATCTTCAGGATCTGCCCTTCTAAAGAGCAGAAGGCTCATTTGACTTCACATTCTAGGATGTGAAAGTCATTAAAAATCAAAAAGGCTTTAAGGGTTGTTAACCTAATCTTGCGTAGCTTCTTCTCTGGTAATATTGTACTACTAACTAGAGCATACAAAACATTTGCTAGACCAATTCTTGAATATAGCTCATCTGTCTGGAACCCGCACTGCATATCAGACATAAATACAATTGAGAGAGTTCAGAGATATTTTACGAGAAGAGTCCTCCATTCCTCTACCCGCAATAAAATACCTTATGCCACCAGACTTCAAATTTTGGGCTTAGACAATTTAGAACTACGCCAAATTTGGTCTGACCTAAGTGTAGTACATAAAATTATCTGCCACAATGTCCTACTTGTCAATGACTACTTCAGCTTCAACCACAACAATACACGAACAAATAATAGATACAAACTCAACATAAACAGCTCCAAACTTGATTGCAGAAAATACGACTTCAGCAACAGAGTGGTCAATGCCTGGAATGCACTACCTGACTCTGTAGTTTCTTCCCCAAACCCCCAAAACTTTAACCTTAGACTGTCTACTGTTGACCTCACCTCATTCCTAAGAGGTCTGTAAGGGGCGTGCATAAGTGCACCAGCGTGCCTACTGTCCCTGTCCTAATATTCCCTTTTACTCTTACTCTTTTCATGTATTCAAATTATGTGTATACTTTTACCTGTTATCTTATATATGCTTGACAAATAAATAAATAAAAATAAAATAAATATCTGGCTCGAGGTCAGTGACCACCCCATCTTGGTTATCAGGGATGTTAAGTTTGTTCCTGTATTGTTGTTCTGTGTAATTTTGCCACCTCTTCTTAATCTCTTCTGCCTCTGTTAGGTCCCTGCCATTTTGGTCCTTTATGCCCATCTTTGCACGAAACATTCCCTTCATATCTCCAATTTTCTTGAAGAAGCTTCTTGGATGAGAAGCGAAACGTCTTCAAAGAAAAACAAGGAAGTCCAGTTGCCTCTTGGGCATGGGTGGGAAGCACTTTTGGGACTCTTAATTCCTCAATTCCCCCGTCTGGCTGGCAATTACATTACTCTCTTTCTTTCTACTTTAAAAATTGTAGATGCACCATCTTCACCCAACTTCATCAATTACCCAGCCTGCTGAAAATTGACCCGGGGGTGGGGGGCAGGGGGGCAGGAGGGAAGATTCTCAGCCTGGAATATTGGAAGGATTACAGTAGCATTAAAAAAGAAAGCAGGCCAGGCAGCATTAAATAAAATAAACATCTGAATACAGAAATGACAATCATAGCATCATAGAGCTGGAAGGAATTTGGTGGTCTTTTAATTTAACCCCTTGCCCGGGGCAGGAATCTGCATAGCATCTTTATTTATTTTTATTTTATTTTATTTATTTCGTCAAGCATGTATTTTATGACAAATGCAAGTGTAAACATAATTATAAATACATGAAAAGGATACGAATAAAAGAAAACATTAGGACAGGGACGGTAGACAGGCTGGTGTGCTTATGCACGCCTCTTACAGACCTCTTAGGAATGGGGTGAGGTCTACAGTAGACAGTCTAAGGTTAAGGTTTTGGGGGTTTGGGGAAGAAACCACAGAGTCAGGTAGTGCATTCCAGGCGTTGACCACTCTGTTACTGAAGTCGTATTTTCTGCAGTCTAGTTTGGATCGATTTACCATGAGTTTGTATCTATTGTGTGCTCTTGTATTGTTTTGGCTGAAGCTGAAGTATTCATTGGCTAGTAGGACATTGTAGCAGATGATTTTATATACTATGTTTAGGTCAGACCAAAGACGGTGAATTTCTAAGCTGTCTAAGCCCAAAATTGGAGAAATATTTGTCCAATCTCTTCTTGAAAATCTCTAATGGGGATTTAAATCTAATGGGCATCTCTAATGCTCCTTCTCTTCACTAGACTAGCCATGCCAAGTATTTGCAATCGTTCATTCAATTGTCATTGTTAATTAGTATAAATCTACTGTACTAATGAAACCATTCAAGAATGCAAGGTTTAATAGAGAATGGTACCAAGTTATTGTACTTGGAGAAAGAATTGCATAACCAGAGCACACCTACAAGGTAAAATTCAGGATTTCTACTAGTAGTGGAACCTATTTATTGCCTTTCAGATGAGTTGAACTTCACCTCTCACAATTTGCAGCCAGAGAGTATCCAATGGCTGGATTCAGGCTCCCTCTAGTAAAGAAAAGACTTTGGTTTCGCAGTCGATGCTTCTATTTTAATGAGTTCCTTAGCCTTCTTACTGTGTATCCCTATTCTTTGCACAATGTGTAATTTGTGGAATCTTGCTGCTAACAGATACAGGGATGGTTAGTAGCTTCCTACTGATCAGGTGTAGGTCCAGGGGCTAGAAGTGAGTCTTTATAGTAGTACTGAGTCTGAATTTAATAATGGAAGATATTTCCCAGAATTGACTTCTAGTGACTGCCTGGATAAGTCCTGACAGTATTCTTGGCAAGATTTTGGAAGGGGTGTGTCTCCTTCCTAGGGTTAAGAGAAAGTTCAAAGTCACCTAATTGCTAAGGCAGGAATAGAACTCATGACCTCCCAGTTCCTAGTTTAATGCTTTTGCCACTGTTTACTTGAGATCCATAAATTAATGCACATCCTGTGTTCTCAAAAAGAAATAGAATAGAATAGAATAGAATAGAATAGAATAGAATAGAATAGAATAGAATAGAATAGAACAGAATAGAATAGAATTTTTTATTGGCCAAGTGTGATTGGACACACAAGGAATGCTTTTGCTGTTTACTTGAGATCCAGAAATAAATGCACATTTTTTTTTATTTTTTAGTTTTTTTTTTAATTTAATTTATATGCCGCCCTTCTCCGGAGACTCAGGGCGGCTTACAATACGTTAAGCAATAGCCTTCATTCTTTTGTATATTTTATACAAAGTCAGCTTATTGCCCCCACAAACTGGGTCCTCATTTCACCTACCTTAGAAAGGATGGAAGGCTGAGTCAACCTTGAGCCTTGGAGAGATTCGAACCAGCAGAGATTGCAGGCAGCTGTGTTAATAACAGGGTGCACTAAACCACTGTACTATCAAGACTACATCCTGTGTTCTCAAAAAGTAATATAGAGTAGAGTAGAGTAGAGTAGAGTAGAGTAGAATAGAAGAATAGAATAGAATAGAATAGAATAGAATAGAATAGAATAGAATAGAATAGAATAGAATAGAATAGAATTTTTTATTGGCCAAGTGTGATTGGACACACAAGGAATGCTTTTGCTGTTTACTTGAGATGCAGAAATAAATGCACATCCTGTGTTCTCAAAAAGTAATGTAGAGTAGAGTAGAGTAGAGTAGAACAGAACAGAACAGAACAGAACAGAACAGAACAGAACAGAACAGAACAGAACAGAATAGAATAGAATTCGTTACTGGCCAAGTGTGATGGGACACGCAAGGAATTGGTCTTCGGTGCATAAACTCACAGTGTACATACAAACAACAAAGTGATCAATCATGAATTATAAGGTACAGTCACAAATCATAAGATACCAATAGGAGACGGTAATAGGAAAGATGAGAAGGAGAATAGTAGCCCCGCTACCTAGGTAAATATCCTGAGGCATAAGACAGGGCTGTGGAAATTAGGTGTTTAGCAGAGTGTTAGCATGGGGGTAAAGCTGTCTCTGTGTCTAGTTGTTTTGGCCTGCAGTGCTCTATAGTAGCAACATCCCAAGAGAAGTTGAAACACTTGATGTCCAGGATGTGAGGGGTCTGCAGATATTTTCTCAGCCCTCTTTCTGGCTGGTGCAGTAGGCAGGTCCTCAATGGAAGGCAGGCTGACTGCAATGTTTTTTTTTTCTGCAGTCCTAACTCTCCGTTGAAGTCTCTACCCGTCCTGTTTGGTTGCTGTGCCAAACCACAGACAGTTACAGAAGTGCAAATGACAGACTGTATAATTCCTCTGTAGAACTATGTCAGCAGCTCCTGGGGCAGTCTGAGCTTTCTGAGTTGACGTCAGAAGAACCTTCTTCGTTGTGCCTTTTTAATGATGGTTCTAATGTTAGGTGTCCATTTCAAGTCCTGCATCAATGCTGCTTGGGATTGCATTGTGCTTTTATCGAGCAATTCAGCAGGGGTTTTAGCAGGTTTTCTTGCTTAGTAGCAGAATGAATTCTTTATATCAGGGATGTCAAACTCAAGGCATGCGGGCCAGATCTGGCTGGTGGGGTGCTTAGATCTGGCACGCAGGTCCCGCCTGGAAATAGCAAAGGACTGGCCCGTGGTGCCATTGCCAGCGAAAATGGAGCTTGGGGAAGCCGAGCTCCATTTTCTCTGGCAGGGGGTTAGCAAAACCCTTCGTACTTTCCGTCGTACACTTAAGACCTTTCTATTTCACCAAGCCGGGCTGGCATAAATCTCTTCTAATTGTTCTAAATCTTTATGCTGCAAATTCTTAACCGATGAATCAAATTGGCTTAATCATCTTATATTCACATTTTATATGTATGTTATTTTAACTGTTCACCGCCCTGAGTCCTTCGGGAGAAGGGCGGTATAGAAATTGAATGAATGAATGTATGTATGAATGAATGAATGAATGAATGAATGAATGAATAAAAACAAAACAAAAGGAGAAATGTTTCCCCTTTGAGATGCAAGAAGGGACAGGAAAAAGGAAAGAGGAAAGACAAAGAAAAAGAAGAAATGATGGAAAGAGAGCAAGGAAAGAAAAATAAGCAAAGAGGGAAAGGAAGAAGAAAGGAGGATGAAGAGGGAAGGAAAAAGAAGAGAAGAGAGAAGAGAAGAGAAGGAAAGAAGGAAGGAAGGAAAGAAGGGAGGGAGGAAGGAAGGAAGGAAGGAAGGAAGGAAGGAAGGAAGGAAGGATATTATAATGAGAGTGAAGAAGGATCTCCAGAAAGTCCTGCCTTAGCATTTAGCCACCACAGGTGCCCCTGACATGAGTGACATCAAGCTGGCCATGCCTACCATGCCCATGGCCATGGCCATTCTTGGCCCACACCCCAACCTCCTGGCCCTCTGAGGTCAAACATTACCCTGATGTGGCCCATAATGAAATTGAGTTTGATACCCCTGGTTTATATGCACAAAATAAAAACAATTACTACCAACCTGCCTTCCACTGAGGACCTGTATACTGAACGAGTCAAAAAGAGGGCTGTGAAAATATCTACAGACCCCTCGCATCCTGGACATAACCTGTTTCAACTCCTACCCTCAAAACGACGCTATAGAGCACTGCACACCAGAACAACTAGGCACAAGGACAGTTTTTCCCAAACGCCATCGCCCTGCTAAACAAATATTTCCCTCAACACTGTCAAACTATTCACTAAGTTTGCATTACTATTACTATTATAGTCTTCTCATCGTTCCTATCACCCATCTCCTTCCACTTATGACTACATGACTGTAACTTTGTTGCTGGTATCCTTAAGATTTATATTGACTGTTTCCCTATGACTATCATTAAGTGTTGTACCTTATGATTCTTGACGAACGTATCTTTTCTTTTATATACTCTGAGAGCGTACGCACCAAGACAAATTCCTTGTGTGTCCAATTACATTTGGCCAATAAAGGATTCTATTCTATTCTAAAAAAATTTCCAGGTCCGATATTTGCTCCACCCTGTTCTCAAGAAAAGAGAAACGATGGGATGAGATGAGATAACTAGGCAAATATTTTTCCGAGGGTGATTTTGTTTTCTTTTGGTTTTCTTTCGGCTTGGCATCCCTCAAAAGGGGTAGACCCATATCAGTAATTTAGTTATTCAGTATCCTTAAGACTTGGGGCTGTATATAAATATGGTAAAGAGCAATGGTAATTACATAGCCAGGCTCACACATATATGCACACCTGGTTGGATTAGAAGACCTCCAAGGCCCCTTTCAATTTTGTCATTCTCTACCCTGCTTGCACTTATCTTTCCAAAATAAGAAACTTTTTATTTAATAACTTAAGGCGCTTCTTTAGGCCAGAAAAGCATTATAAATGAGTGCTACTTGGTGGTGCTAATTGCCATCGTATCCAAAAAGATCATAATTCTGCCAAAGTGTTTCATTATCATGTTAGCCACTTGTGTAATTCAAAAGGGGAAAGGAGATGCTTACGAAAAATATGTTACAAGCCACCTGATTTGGGAAAGAAGTGGGGGGGCGCGGTAAGACTTAATTTTTACCAATTTGTCAAACAATATTTTGGTACCTTTGAGTCCAGCTAGTTCTCTTTTGGCTTTGCTCTTTGGGGGTCACTGGATTACAGCTCCCATCATCCCCAACTAGAGTGTTCAGAATTCTCCGTTTTAGTTTGCACGCTGGTTCCAAAATGTGAAACCACAAGAATATGCAGGGGTTTGGTTTTTTTTTTTTTTTTTTTTTTTTTTTTTTTTTTTTTTTTTTGCTTAACTGAACATGTTAAACAACATTGCAAAGAATTGTGCATATATTTTTGGGGAAAAGTGTGCAAATATTAAACCCTCAATTTGATGAACCGAGTTTGACAGTTTCTAAGAAAAGGGGAAGTTGAGCACCTGAAATTAGCACATTCGGAAAAAAGGAGAAATTTTAGAGCAACTGAAATGGAGAGGATTGATCTCCCCTAAGGGGGCAAACTAACATGACCTCAGAAGTTTCTCCTTTCTCCAACTGTGTTCCCTTTCCTTTCCTTGTTAAGCAGGTGTGAAATAATAATATTCTAATTTATTTTATTTTATTTTTTCATTTCAAGGGGGTTATTGATAGGCATTTTCAAAGCTTGGCTGTCTAGATCCTGTTATTCTAGCGAAAAGGCCAGGAAATGAGAATGTAAAAGATTGGAGCGTAGAAAAAGTCATCAGTTTAATCAGTGGGCTTATCTTTGAACGGTGTTTTGGCTTAAAGGCCACTGGAACTCACAAGGTCCCACAAAGAGCAGAAGAAGAATCCTTGTTTGGTCTGAAGAAATTGGCTATTATTTTTGGTTTGGTTTCCAGCAAGTGGTATTCTGTTTGTTTGCTTTTTTGCGTCGGTCCGATAAAAAGCTCTCGGTATCTCTTTCATGCAAACCTTGAACAGATGTCTAAAAGACTTTCTCTTTAAAATGTTTTTTTATTAAGTTATAAAGTATTATAAAATGCAAAATACAAAAGTAAATAAAAGAGCAGCGAGGGTGGGAGGGGAAAGGGGAAAGAGAAGTGAGGAAAGGTAGGGAAAAGAAAGAAAAGAAAAGAAAAGAAAAGAAAAGAAAAAAGAAAAAAGAAAGAGAAGCATTGACTTCCAACTCTCTCTGTCGCAATAGAATAAGGCATTAACATCAAATCACAGTTTTTTGTTTTTCCATAATAGAATAGAATAGAATAGAATTCTTTATTGGCCAAGTGTGATTGGACACTCAAGGAATTTGTCTTTGGTGCATACGCTCTCAGCGTACATAAAAAGAAAATATACATTTGTCAAGAATCATAAGGTACAACACTTAATGATAGTCATAAGGTACAAATAAGCAATCGAATCATACTAGGAAACAATCAATATAAATCATAAGGATACAATCAACAAAGTTACAGTCATGCAGTCATAAGTGGGAGGAGATGGGTGATAGGAACAATGAGAAGAGTAATAGTAATAGTAGTGCAGACTTAGTAAATAGTTTGACAGTGTTGAGGGAATTATTTGTTTAGCAGAGTGATGGCGTTTGGGAAAAATCTGTTCTTGTGTCTAGTTGTGCGGTGCTCTGTAGCATTGTTTTGAGGGTAGGAATTGAAAGAGTTTATGTCCAGGATGCGAGGGGTCTGTAGATATTTTCACAGCCCTCTTTTTGACTCCTGCAGTATACAGGTCCTCCATGGAAGGCAGGTTGGCAGCCATTGTTTTTTCTGCAGTTCTAATTCTCCTCTGAAGTCTCTGTCTGTCTTGTTGGGTTGCAGAACCAAACCATATGATGATAATATGAACAAGTCATTGCTATAAAGTTCTATCCATCTAATTTATAAAACCCAAAGTCAAAGTTACATTCTTTTCCACATCAAGCACGAAATTCAGAAGCGGTTTCCTCTGAAACACTTTCTCAAAGGAGGAGGGAAGGTTGCAAGAATTTTGGGGGTTGTTGCCCTTGAATAGTGAAAGCTAGACACACCCAGACATTCTGTTCAACCTCACGCCGACAGCTTCCTCTTCCTCCTGTACCTCATGGCTGGCGCATTACCTCACCATTGTGTTCTGCCCTGCCCAGTATTTTCATCTGTATATAAAAATTAAAAATTCAAGTGAAAATCTGGCCTGCATGGAAAAAGAGGGCCCTCCTGGGCATCTGGTTCATTATGCACATTTATTTAATTACTAAAACACTCTCTCGCCTGCCCTTGATTTCAACTTCAGAATTAGATCTGTTCTTTAGCATGGACTATTTGAAGCAGCCAGAAAAGGGGTCAGCCTTTGCGTTTTTCGTCAATCTAGTTGCAGTATGTATTAATAAATATTTATTAATGAAGCATTCGCTTGGAAACATCTTTCTTGGAGAGTGTAAGTTTATGGGAGAGATATCTGTTTACTGTATGTGCCTAGGTATTACCCCAAGAAATCAGTAGTCTATTCATCCATTGGACTGCAAGGCGATCCAACCGGTTGATCCTAGAGGAGATCAACCCTGACTGCTCTTTAGAAGGCCAGGTCCTGAAGATGAAACTCAAATACTTTGGCCACCTGATGAGAAGGAAGAACTCCCTGGAGAAAAGCCTAATGCTGGGAACGATGGAGGGCAAAAGAAGAAGGGGAATGACAGAGAACGAGGTTGCTGGATGGAGTCACCGAAGCAATAGGCATGAGCTTAAATGGACTCCAGAGGATGGTAGAGGACAGGAAGGCCTGGAGGAACATGTCCTCACATCACACTTCCATGGGTGTTGTTCAGTTGTTCCCTTTCATAGGCATTTTCCAAAATACCCTGGAGGCTGTGGAGTTGCCTACAGCATCTTCAACAGCCTGGTTTTCTACAGGGCCATCAACTTTTTGACCTCACGGTTCCTGGGACAGTAAGATTTGACTTTGGATTTCGAACATGACTAATGTTGGTTTGAAGGTATCACCTAGTCTCAAAACTACATGACACATGCCTTAAGTTCTCATTTGGCTTTAAAGTTTTTTTTTTTTTTTAAGCATAAATGGCTGCTTTAAATTCCTTTCTTCCCTGGCCTTTTTCAGATGGTTTTGTGCTTGGAAAGTGAATGACCTGAGGGATTCGGGGCACTTTTATTGCCTAATCATGCTGTTGGCAATATTATGGGCTGTCCTTGTTCTCCACCCTTCCTGTTAATTTAGAAACGGGAGATATATTTAAAATGCCATCTGATTATTTTAGTGCATTCTGTAATGCAGGCATTATGGGTCAATAAAAATGGTAACTGTGTTTAAACCTCCTGTGGATTTGGGTTAGTAGCACATATGCAAAGCTCATCTCCCTCCCTTTTTCTGACGGTGACCCTTTATATTTTATGTGCTGTTGTACAATAAAAGAGTGATTTTCTTCTATGGCGCGAGAAGAAGAGTGGCTCAACTTGGCTCAGACCTGAACAGACACGAAGCGAGTGGGTTGGAAATGATCCATGCTTAGAATGACTCCAGGGTAGGAAAAATGGTAGCAGCAGACAAGGCATTTTATGTTGAAATGGCAATTCAGGAATGGAAGGATTGTTGGGGAAAAAAAATCAGTCCTTCGGGAAGCATCGGATCAAGGAAAAAGGGCATGCCTCACTAAAAAAAGAGCCGAGGTGGCGCAGTGGTTAGAGTTCAGTACTGCAGCTACTTCAGCTGACTGCTAGTTCAGCAGATCAGCGGATCAAATCTCACCGGCTCAAGGTTGACTCAGCCTTCCATCCTTCCGAGGTGGGTAAAATGAGGACCCAGATTGTTGGGGGGCAATATGCTATTTAGTATACTGTCTTTGGTGTAAGCCACCCAGAGTCCGTAGAGAGTGGGCAGCATAGAAATATTATTATTATTATTATTAGTATTATTATTAATAATAATAATAATAATAATAATAATAATAATAATAAAAAAAAATAGACTCTGGAAGAGATCCATTGGGAATTCACGCCAGGAAATCATTTCATAGAATAATAGGGCGGGAAGGATTTGGAGCAGGGATTAAATCCAGCAGGTTCTGACAGGTTCTGGAGAACCGGTAGTGGAAATTTTGAGTAGTTCAGAGAACCAGCAAATGCCACTTCTGGCTGGCCCCAGAGTGGGGTGGGAATGGAGTTTTTGCAGTGTCCTTCCCTTGCCACGCCCACCAAGCCACGCCCACAGAACCGGTAGTAAAAAAAATTTGGATTTCACCACTGATTTGGAGGTCTTCTAGTCCAACCCCCTGCCCAGGCAGGAAGCCTTACACCACTTCGGACAAAAGAGCCCGAGGTGGCACAGTGGTTAGGGTGCAGTACTGCAGCTACTTCAGCTGACTGCTAGTTCAGCAGACCAGTGGATCAAATCTCACCAGCTCAAGGTTGACTCAGCCTTCCATCCTTCCGAGGTGGGTAAAATGAGGACCCAGATTGTTGGGGCAATATGCTATTTAGTATACTGTCTTTGGTGTAAGCCACCCAGAGTCCGTAGAGAGTGGGCAGCATAGAAATATTATTAGTGTGGTGACCAGAACTGGACACAATATTCTTTCAGTTTACATTCAGTCCTTTTTTTTTGGAACAGAGGTGAATGGTATAGTCCATTTTAAGCTCTGAGTTACTCTTTATTTATTTATTTATTTTATTTTTCAAACAAATATACAATGCATTTTTTCTGAACAGAGTATTGGCCAAGCCAAAATTTGTACCGCTTTTAGTTTCTCAAACACCATTTTAATATATTTCATTTTTCGCCATACAATTCTTTCTCTCTAATTTTTTATTTTATTTTCCTTCTATTTCTTCTAATATATAAACAGTATTACCGTTCGCCCTAATCTTAATGAGTTTTTCTTTTTCCACTCCTCTCTTTACTTTTTTCAAATTGAAACCCTTTAAATTGAAATCAATCATTTTTCTAAAATCTAAACCTAACTCTAAATTCTCTTATTCAAATATTCTCCTGTTACTTTCTTTTCACAATATAATATAATTTCAAATATTTTCCCTATATTCCATCATTCCACTCATAATTATTTAGTAGTCGGCAGTTTTACATATATCTCTCTCAATTATAATATAATTTGAAATTATATTGTATTGATGTAGAAATGAATGACTTTAAAGTGAATTGTAGTAATATATTTGAATGCAGTATTTGGATAAATTGGGGGAAAAAAGAGAGAAAGAAATAGAAAAGAGGGAAGGAAATGGGTTATTTATGAAAAAAGGTATGAATATTATGATTTAGGATTATATTACCATATTTTTTGAAGTATAAGATGCACCTTTTCCCCCCCTAAAAGGGGGTGAAAATTTAGGTGAGTCTTATACACCAAATGTAGCCCCGCCCACTCACTGGCCCCCACCCTTTGACCTCTGCCTCCCAGCAGTTTACTTCCTTGCAGCAAACAGCAAGAAAAAACAGCTCCTTTCAGCTTCAGCACAGCCTAATTAGCACAAGTTGATTGGATCGGCCTCCCGACTCTCAGCTGTTTTGCTCTCAGCTGTTTTGCGCAGGGCTCTGCTGCTTGCTGCAAAGAGATAAATTGCTAGAGCAGATTTTTTTTTCTCCTTGTGCTAATCAAGCTATGCTGAAAATGAAACTGAAAGTAAAGCAGGCTGTTTGCTGTTTGCTGCAACGAGGCAAAATTGCTCAGAGGCAGAGGCAGATTTCTTTTTCTTCTTTTCCTCACCAAAAAGGGTAGGTGCATCTTATACTCCGATGCGTTTTATACTCTGAAAAATACGGTATTTGTTTAATTTGATAAAAAAGAAATGGAAGGCTCTGAGTTACTCTTAAGGCTCTGCAGTTTAAGAACATATCCAGTTCCTTCTCTCCAGAGTGCTGAGGTTAATATGGTGATTCTGTATTAATTGGGCCTCTGTACTGTATTTCTGTATCTTTTATTTTTCTTGTTATTTTAGTCTGGGCTGCAAACTGTTTTTGGGTAGAGTTTGTAAACCGCCCAGAATCTTCTGGAATAGCAGTTTTGCTACTTTGGACTTCAGTTCTGCTTCTTAGGCACTTCCCAAAACAGGTCTCTAGGGGAAATTTTGGTGTTTGGCATAAAAACTGTCAATCTCTCCTCAGCCATCAGCCTGAAAGGATAGTAAACACTATCTTAATAGTGAAAGTGGGAGTTTCTATCAAAGCGGCTGTGAACTTGTATCAAAGGGGTGATAGCCGCTCTCTGGTGTTGCCTGAACTTGAGCAAATGAAGCAGAGTCTTGGTTTTAATCCTTGGCTGGATCCCCATTAGGAAGCGGTGGGAAAGTGTTTCTGTAGGGTTGCCAAGAGAACTTCTGTGTCTCTTTCTCGCTCTCTCCATCCATGTAGTTAGGAGCTGAACTTTCCCCGAGGGTGACTTTACCACATGCTTGCTTAATCTCGGCTGCTGAAACCCAGCCGCCAAGGAGAAATATTTATACATGAAATGGCACATGCCCAGGCCATCAGAGTCTGTGGGTGCCTTGAAAGGACACAGGGATTTCAGCATTCTGAGAAACTGTGTTTTTGCAAGGATGCTCTCCTCAAATACTTTTTACAGCTTTTGTCAAAAGTAATGCTTGTTCTAATTTAGAAATGTAATTGTGTTGCTGGCATATATCATTTAGGACCTCCAGTGGGGTCTATGACAATTTGTCATGGCCAACTTGCCACGGTAACTTGCCACAGTCAACTCACCACAGCCAACTTGTCACCGTCAATTCACCACGGCCAACTTGCCACGGTCAACTCACCATGGCCAACTTGCCATGGCCAACTCACCACAGCTAACTTGCCATGGTCAACTCACCACAGCCAACTTGCCACCATCAATTCACCATGGCCAACTTGCCACGGTCAACTCACCATGGCCAACTTGCCATGGCCAACTCATCATGGCCAACTTGCCATGGCTAATTCATCACAGCCAACTTGCCATGGTCAACTCACCATGGCCAACTCACCACAGCCAACTTGCCACAGTCAATTCACCATGGCCAACTTGCCACGGTCAATTCACCATGGCCAACTCATCACGACCAACTTTCCATGGCCAACTCATCACAGCCAACTTGCCACGATCAATTCACAACAGCAAACTTGCCACGGTCAACTCACCATGGCCATCTGCCATCTGTCAGAAATGGTGTAGGGTCTCCTGCTTGGGCGGGGGGTTGGACTATGTGACGTACAAGGTCCCTTCCAACACTGTTAATGTAACCCCCCCCCCCAAAAAAAAAATCAAAATAATAGTATTGGAGATGTTCCTTTACAAAGAAATAGGGTTCTGCAGGAAGCAACTTTCCCCTTCCCTGTTACACGGGGTGCGTGTGTCTGCATTTGCAGATGCTTGAAACCTGTTGTATAGATTTATCCGCTTTCCTTGTTGCTACACATGTAAGGTTTAAAAGGAGAAGGTGAGGCAAGCAATCTTTGCAGATTACACTTGGACCAAGAAATATAAAAGCATCCAGGCTGATGTATCTGACATGAATGCAAACCTCAGGAGGACGGGCAGTCAGGAAGCAGAGGTTAGCCGAGAGGCAAAAAGCTACAAGCATTATTTTCAGATACAAAGGCTTGAAAGCTTTCTCCTCTGCGTCTTTCTTGTTTCTCCTTTAACGTTCTCTTTTGACTTTGGGGGGAGCTTAATGCAAATAACGTCGCTAACCTCCCTCTTCTCTTTTGCTAGGTGTTTGTGACCACCGTGTGGCATTTTGAGCCCTACATGGTGCCCTTAGCGTTGCTGATGCTCTTTGTGTACAACATCTCCCTGAGCAGTCCTGACAAAGCCTTAATCATACAAGACGCCCAGGTAGGTATGGTGTGTGTGTGTGTTATTTTTGTTTTTTTCCAGGTCCATCTGGGACTTCATTTGTGGAATGCAGGAGAATGAGAATCAGAGAAGGGCAACTTTTCCTAGATCAGGGGTCGGCAACCTTAAACACTCAAAGAGCCACAAAGGTCCTAACCGGAAGCCCCCCCCCATTCAGTTCTGAAGCTGACCGGAAGTCCAGTTCCCCCACCATAGCGTCTTCCTCCTATCACGGTGTCCTTTTTCCTTTGCTGACTGGAAGTCTGGTTCCCCCCCTCCCACACCACCACTATAGAGTCTCCTCCTATCATAGCATCCTTTTTCCTTTGCTGACCAGAAGTCTGGTCCCCCCCTCCCCCCCACACACACCATAGAGTATCCTCCTAGCACGGCATCCTTTTTCCTCTACCTGTCCTAACCAAAACCCCTATTAATTGTGGAGCCAACCAGTGACAAGGAGCCGCAGCAGGGGGATGAAAGAGCCACATATGGCTCCAGAGCCTAGATTGCTGACCCCTATCCTAGACCAACACCATTCTCTTTCTTTGAGGACCATGCTGACATGCGTAAATCCCAGTTGTTAACCCTTAATTGTAATTGCTCCATGAAACACAGCCTGGGAATCCTGTAATTGTCTGGGGAAATCAGTTAAAATCACTAAGAGTGCTTGTTGGTTCTCCAAAAAGTCGGTGAGGTCAAATAAGAATTTATTCATTTCCTGGACTTACGAGTTGCTCCACTATTATCAACTAATACCACTCTATAAAGCCCTAGTAAGACCACACCTAGAGTACTGCATCCAGTTTTGGTCACCACACTATAAAAAAGATGTTGAGACTCTAGAAAAAGTGCAGAGGAGAGCAACCAGGATGATGAGGGGACTGGAGACTAAAACATATGAAGAATGGTTACATGAACTGGGCATGGCTAGTCTAGTGAAGAGAAGGACCAGGGGAGGCATGAGAGCCATCTTCCAATACTTGAGGGGCTGCCACAGAGTGGAGGGGGTCAAGCTGTTTTCCAAAGCACCTGAAGGCCAGACAAGGAGACATGGATGGAAACTGACCAAGGAGAGATTCAACCTAGAAATGAGGAAGAACTTTCTGACAGTGAGAACAGTCAACCAATGGAACAGAAGTTGCCTTTGGAAGTTGTGGGAACTTCATCACTTGAGATTTTCAAGAAAAGATTGGACTGCCATTTGTCAGAAATGGTATAGGGTCTCCTGCTGGAGCGGGTGGTTGGGCTAGATGTCCTATAAGGTCCCTTCCAACTCTGTTAATCTGTAAAAACTCTGAGCAGCAAACAACAGTCTCATGAATGAATATTCAGTCTCATGAATATGCGTCCCAGGATAACGTTGTAGGATCTAATCTGACTTGGTCACCAGGACCAAAGTTTTATTCTTCCAAACTTTGGGATTCATGCTGGAGCTCATCATAGGGAACTTCTCCCAAGTGTACTCTGGGATGTTCTACATGTTGTATTTATATGGTGCATGGTTGCGTGTAGCTTTCAGTTGTTAATTAGTGTGTTGAAGGCTGGCTATTAAGTTGTTGATTGTTGATTCTCTGTGCCATGTCCTCGGCTGCTAAGTACTGTAGTTTTCGGAGTTTAAGATGCACCTTCCCGCCCCCACCCCCCACCCCCCAAAAAGAGGGTGAAAATCTGGGTATGTCTTCTCAAACAGAGGTTCCAGAGGCTGAAAAAAGCATCAGAAACGAAGCTTCAGAAAAAAAGCCTCCAAACAGAGCTTCAGAGGCTTTTTTTCTGAAGCTCTGTTTCGGAGGCTTTCAGAGGCAGAAAAAAAAAAGCAAAAAAAAAAAAAAAAAAAAGCAAGGAACAGAGCTCAGAACCAATGAACCTGTTGCTAAAATTCATCTCTGGGAACTGCTGATTGGAGGTATTCTAGGAGGCCGGTCCACCCACCAATCAGCTTTTTTCTTATTTTCCTCCCCAAAAACTAAGGTGCATCTTATATTCCAGTGCATCTTATACTCCGAAAAATACGGTATCCGATAAGTTGGTGGTAAATCAGCACTCCTGTTGACTGACAAGGAGCCCATTTCCCAGGCTTCATTCATTTCTCTCTAGCTATTTTTGTCCCTGCTCAGCCGACAATCATAGTAGTTTCGAAATTGAATGCATGTCCTTGTTCATTGCAGTATGAGGCTACCAATTAATTTTGGGTCTCCCTTGTCCAACCGGTTGCTTATGTTCTCGCAAATAATAATATATATTAGCGCTTCCCAAACTTTTCCCTTTATGACCCAAAACCATTAACCAGGAAGTTGTTTTTATCCAATGTAGGCAAAATATTTTAAATCAATTTAAACGTCCCTTTTGTGATTGGGTAATCAGTTTGTGTGTTGGTACCCTTTTACCCAGGTTTGGGAAGCACCGGTCTATATGATTGCTTCCTGATATTTAATCATTTTTCTCCTATTTCTGTCTTAAAATTAAAATTTGTCAGCTTTGGAATGAGCTACCCCCATTTTAAGAAACATGGTGGCTCAGAGGCTAAGATGCTGAGCTTGTCGATTGAAAGGTCGGCAGTTCAGCAGTTCGAATCCCTCGTGCCGCATAACGGGGTGAGCTCCCGTGACTTGTCCCAGCTTCTGCCAACCTAGCAGTTCGAAAGCACGTAAAAAATGCAAGTAGAAAAATAGGGACCACCTTTGGTGGGAAAGTAACAGCGTTCCATGCGCCTTTGGCGTTGAGTCATGCCAGCCACATGACCACGGAGACGTCTTTGGACAGCGCTGGCTCTTTGGCTTTGAAACAGAGATGAGCACTGCCCCCTAGAGTCAGGAACGACTAGCACATATGTATGAGGGGAATCTTTACCTTTACTTTTACCCCCATTTTGGAGGAAAGCATATACTTTGCAACAGAATTAAGAAACAGCATCTTGAAGCAGATTGGAGCCATTTAAAGATCCCCATTTTTATTACTGTTGTAAAACTGATAATATTAATATTGCTGCTTTGGTTATGGGTCTCTTATGGGCCTCCTCTCCTGCCTCCCCAGAGATATGGCAAATTTCATTTTTACTTAACCAACCATTTTGGGCACGTTGAGAACAATGACAAATGATAAGAGACCAGGTGATCCTAGCTAAATCCCAAGTCCATTTAGCATATTTTTTTTTCTTTATTGCATCTGGAAAATGAGAGCTTTTCCCACTAGAGGGGATTTCGGAACAAACAACCCATTAAATACAAGAGGAGGATTTTCAAAGAACGGGTATAAAAGTCAGGCAAATTCGATCTAGGCAGAGGATACAGAGTTACAAACCATTGCTCTCCATCATTCCTCCTCTGGTGTCTCTTCAGTGGCTCACTAAAATCCGAGATGTTGTGAAATATAGCTAAGTAGATGATGGATGTTGTTATATTCTTTTTTATTCTTTTTTTTTTTTTTTTTTTTGCAGAGAATGCTCTTGTTTCCTGATCCTGCTGTGTCTTTGCAAAGTTCTCTTTCAATGAATGTGTACTCAACTCTTCTGCAAGCTCAAAATGTATATTTTTATACCTCATTTTTGGGGTAATGAGGTATAGCCATGAACCCTTTGTTCATGAAAGAGAGAGACAGGGAGAGAGAGAGATTGATGGACGAACAGATGGATGGATGGACAGACAGATAGATGGAAGATAGATAGATAGACAGACAGAGACAGATACAGAGACAGAGGTAGAGGTAGAGATAGACGGATGGATGGATGGACGGACAGGCAGGCAGATGGAAGATAGATAGATAGATAGATAGATAGATAGATAGATAGACGGACAGACGGACAGATGGACAGATACAGACAGACAGGCAGATGGAAGATAGATAGATAGATAGATAGATAGATAGATAGATAGATAGATGATAGATAGATAGATAGATAGATAGATAGATAGATAGATGATAGAGACAGAGACAGAGACAGAGGAGATAGAGATAGAGATAGAGATAGAGATAGAGATAGAGATAGAGATAGAGATAGAGATAGATGGACGGACAGGCAGGCAGGCAGATGGAAGATAGATAGATAGATAGATAGATAGATAGATAGATAGATAGATAATAGATAGATAGATAGATAGATAGATAGATAGATAGATAGATGATAGAGACAGAGACAGAGGAGATAGAGATAGAGATAGAGATAGAGATAGAGATAGAGATAGAGATAGATGGACGGACAGGCAGGCAGGCAGATGGAAGATAGATAGATAGATGATAGATAGATAGATAGATAGATAGATAGATAGATAGATAGATAGGGATGGACGGACGGACAGTCATTATGTTGTTCCCCAGATTTGTTGGCATAGTGTGGCTGAATCATTACTGATGTTTTTATTGCGTGCCATATATCTGTAGATACCCCATCAATTCCAAAAGCTTTCTGATTTGGTAATGACCAGGAGGATTGAATAACAGAATAATAGAGTTGGAAGGGACTTTGGAGATCTTTTAGTCCAACCCCCTGCTCAAGCAGGAGACCCTGTGCCATTCCAGACAAATGGCTGTACACTCTCTTCTTGAAAAGCTCCAGTGTTGGAGCACCCACAACTACTGGAGGCAAGCTGTTTCACTGATTAATTGTTCTCAATGTCAGGAAATTTCTGCTTAGTTCTAGCTTGATTTTCTCCTTGACTAGTTTCCATCCACTGATGTTTGACGTAACTTCATCTTCTTGTCCATCCTAGAAGTTTTCATAAATAGGGAGTATCTTCCAAACTATTTTGGATGTTGACCCTCCTTACAGTTCAGTAGGCTTCTTCCATCTCTGTTTGATCTTATTTGAATCATCTCCCATCCGTACATTGGCAACTTTTAGGAAACAAATTCAAAGTTGGAAGCTCTGTCTGAGTTCTTTTGGAAAGCTGTTCTTGTTTTTCCATGTCTACTTCCATGTCTTTACAGATGTTGCACTATTGCTTCTCGTCTCTTCTAACAAGCTCTCTGACATTCTTTGTTCAGTTCCTGCCTGAGATCCTTGTCATTCTTGGCCTGGACTTCTCTTCTGTTCTTGGCAGTTTCCACTGTCTCTTCTGTCATCATTTGTTTTCTTCTGTTTCTTCATCTTTGGCAGTCTCTTTTCACATTCACTCGTAGCAACTTTTCTTGATTTCCGCGACCTTAATAAAGATTTCATTTCGTTTCACAGTTCCTCTGGTTCCCCTATCAGTGAGGTTTAGGACTTGAAAAAGATTCCTAATGGGGGGGGGGGATATATTCTCAGGATCACATTTCTGAAAATTCACTGGCTGTCTTCTGCTTTAGCTTAACCTGGAACTTACACATGAGCATCTTATGATCTATTTCACAGTCGGCCTGTGCCCACATTTCTCTGTTATATTTTTCTGAACTCTTCCTTGTAACTGAACTCTTATAACTGAGCCCTTACTTTTCCTTGTACCAATAATATGGTCAAGTTGATTTCTGTGTGCTGTGTTTAGTGACGTCCATGTGTAAAGATGTTGTTCTGGTGGTTGTATTAGCTTCTAGTAGGGTCTCTGCTCGAGCAGGAGACCCTACATCATTTCAGATAAATAGTTGTCCAGTCTCTTTTTGAAAGCCTCCAGGGATGGAGCAACTTCTGAAGGAAAACTATTCTATTGGTTGATTGCTCTCACCATTAGGAAATTTCTCCGTAGTTCTAGGTTGTTTCTCTCCTTGGTTTGTTTCTTGTCTTGCCTTTTGGTGTTTGATTTCTATTAAGTTATGGGTGTTCCATCACTGCAGGTTTTTAAGAAGAAATTGGACAGCCATTTGTCTGGATGTGTTTCCTGTTTGAGGAGGGGGTTGCATTAGAATACATCCCAAGGTCCCTTCCAACTATGTTATTCTGTTATTCTGTTGTTGTTGTTCTGTTGTCATTCTGGTAGGGCAGGTTACATCTGCCATTTTGTGAATCAGGAAAACCATGCTTGAACGGTAGCCATTTCCTGAGGGTCTTCAGCCATGGTCTCAGAATTTCCAAATATGACTATTTGCACATACTTAGTTTCCATCCATTGATTCTCGTCTTGTCTTTTGGTGCTTTGGAAAATAGTTTGACCCCCCTCATCTTTGTAGGAGCTCAATCACTTTTTCCTACCAATACACGTGTTTTCCTGGTCAAATACAAAAATGGTTCCTTCTGCAATCTCTCATGCAGTAGGAAGGGATTTACTGTATTTGCAATCACTGAAGTGATCATCTGCTTCTAGCATCTTCTTATATCTCTGCTGCCTGATATAGGTGCCCGCTTGCTTCAGGTTGTACAGTTGTGATGAACTTCGTGGCCTGATGGTCCTGATGGAATATAGGCTCTTGGCATCCACTCCTGGTTTTCTTGGCTCATCCTGCTCAGGAACCCTCCAGATTCTGCACAACTGGGAGTCTTCCCTCTTCTAGTGGAGACCCAGGAGAAATTATTAAAAATGTGAAAAACTTTGGCCAATTACCTATGGAGAGTCTCAGTCATCATGGTTGACATGGTGATCATGGTTGTCCCAAGGGTGCTTTTTCCTTGAAGATGTTTAGCTTCTCATCCAAGAAGCTTCTTAGATGAGAAGTGAAACTTCTTCAAAGAAAAACACAGTCCAGTTGTGTCCACTACCGCCATCAGCACCACTATAACTAGGGTGAGGCAGTGTAGGCGAACATAAAGGAAGAGTAGCCATATATACCAATTGCTATAGGAATTTGTCTGATCCTCTTTGAGGCCATCTAAACCAGGGGTCTCCAACCATGGCAAGTTTAAGACTTGTGGACTTCAACTTTAAGACTTGTGGACTTCAAGTCCCAGAGTTCCTGGGAATTCTGGGAGTTCGAGTCCACAAGTCTTAAAGTTGCCAAGGTTGGAGACCCCTGATCTAAACAATTGGCCCAAATGTTCCAAAGGTGCTTTTTCAAAAGGCAATGGGACTGTGTTTTTCTTTGAAGACGTTTCGCTTCTTATCTAAGAAGCTTCTTGGATGAGAAGTGAAACATCTTCAAGGAAGAACAAAGTCCAGTTGCCTTTTGAAAAAGCACCCTTGGAAACCCATGATCAGGATGAGTGAGACTCTCCATAGACAGTTAGCCAAAGTGTTTCACATTTTCAATAATCTCTCCTGGGTCTCCACTAGAAGAGGGAAGACTCTTAGTTGTGCAGAATCTGGAGATGCCCAACATAGCAGGAAACAACTGAAATATTTTCTGTCTTGCATCATCCTGGGATCAAGGCAGAGAATTTGCAACAATTGTTTGCTATTTGCCTCCCTTGGGATGACCCATAGGACACACCTTGTCATATGTTAACATCGGGGTCCATTTACCTTTTAGCTGCTCTTTGTTGCAAAGACAACCTAATATTTTGCTTTATAAAATCCCGTCCTAGATTAATTTTCCCTTTCAAGTACGTAGTTGTTCCTGAACTGCCCCCTTCTTTGTTGCAATTTTTCAACAAAACTCTTTTTAATTTTGCTTGGGTGCATCTCTTTCATTCTGCTATATTTGTGTACCTTTATCACATAGAAGGCTTATTTTTAAAAAAAAAAAAAATCGGCCTATTCAAATACTAGCATAACCCGTAGAATATTTTCATACATTGCCTGCAAAAATAAAAACAAAAATACTGAGATTCAAATTGCCCTGACATTTCATCGTAACCTCGCTTTCTTTTTTAACCCTCTCTTTTAACAATTGGCGTGATAATACTGTATAGAATTTTGTATCTGATTCTTAAGATTGATTACGTGTGTGCTAATGTGTTTTCTGCCTCCTAATGTTTTCGTAATGGCCCTAAAGGGAGGGAACAATCATTGAAATAAGCAACAATGGGAGAACAAACTGAGTGTTCGGAATCTCAGCCTTGACATTCCAACTGGTTCATTTGTCAAAGGATGAACAAAAAACCCCTTACCAGGAGAGAAACTTGGCAATGAATTAAAATAACATAAAATAAGGTCTCTCAAAACCTTCTGGCCTTCAGAACAATTAGACCTCATATGTTTTGTTAACATGTTTTCTTGGACGAGGGTTATTGGGTGCTGCTGTTTCTCTGTTGTTATTTTTTTTTTAAGCTTTCACGTCCTTGAGAGTTAAAGAAAAAGATGATTGTTAAAGGAAAAAATAAATTAGCGATTTTTAATTGGCATTGTGGACATACCTATCACACTGTTCCTTTCTGGAATAAGCAGTTTTGTGCAAAGCACAGGGAAGGTGCAAAAAATCTTAGTTGTTTTACTTTTTAAAAGCATGTGATTCCAAAAAGGATATTTTGGATTTCATGGTCCCATCCTGTGATCAAAATAGATAGATAGATAGATAGATAGATAGATAGATAGATAGATAGATGATAGATAGACAGACAGACAGGCAAGATTTGAATAATATACAAGGGAGCTTTTCTTCTGGTTTGTTTAACTTTCCTTTTTTTGCATAAAATGCATATATTTTTCAAAAGAACTGCTTATCCATTGGACTTTTTTCAAATGGTCTAATATTTTTCTTCTTTTTTTTAATTTTAAAGGACTACATTATTGTAGAAGAGGACGAGGATGATGATGACAAGGTAAGAGGGAATAATGGAATCCGAGACCTTAAACTGGAGATAAATGTTCTGCAAGCATTCTTACACAGCTACTGGGAACATTAGTTTAAGAAAAGTAATTCCTGTACATTAGAAAAGAAGGCATTGTAGAAAAACCAATTACGCATTTCAAGCGTTTATTATTGCTTTTTTTTTTTTTGCATCAGGTTACTACAATGTACAAAAGCTGACTTTTTTTTTTTTTAATGTAATGAAATATATTCTCCTCTTCCACACAACACAAGGAATTTAGGGCTAGCAGTTGGCTGGGATATAACCCAGAGGAACATGGTTTCTATCAAGTGGATGGTTGTGTTCTTGTCAAAATATACGGAGACCTTTCTTGACCATAACACAGAGAGCTTCTGGGAATTGTACTGTTGTCTTTGGAGACTAACTGTTTACAGCTTAGAAACCCCTTAGACAGTTAATTAAAAAACAGAGGAACCAATTAATTCCTTTCCGTATGAACGGTCGAACTTTAAACTAAAAAAAAAAAAATGTTAGGCTGCTGGATTGTTTTTTAAAAAAATTATTTTTTCTCCCCTCCTTTTCCAAATACTAACTGTGATGGAAAATAATAACGGTTGGTTTCCCAAGCAAGCTACCATTAAAGGTTTCTCCTCAGTGATGGCCTTTAACCACAGAAATCTTCTTCCATGAAATTGTAAGACATCTAAAACGTAACTTTTCTCTCTCCTGCTTCCAGAGTAACACAGGTTTCATTTCATTGTGTACCAAGTGAAGGTTTTAAAAGAAGGATTTTTTTCCCCTGGAAAAAAAAAAAGAGAGAGAGAGAGAGAGAGCTTATTTTGTCATTAAAGAAGGCGGTGCCAAGTTTTCCTGGGATTTGACCGTGTACTGAAATAGGCTTATTTAATGAGAAAACCCCCATTTCTTTTGTTTCTTAGCTTTTCATTCAGTTCTTCGACACCCAATTACATTTCTGACATTATTATGAAAAGAAGTTCCCGCCCCCGCTGTATACTTAAAGCGAGAGTGGACAACTCTCCCTTAAGGTTGGCTGTAGAACCTCTTCAATATACCACTTTCTAAGGCCTTGGTAAGGCCACACTTGGAATATTGCATTCAGTTTTGGTTGCCACGATGTAAAAAAGATGTTGGGATTCTAGAAAGAGTGCCGAGAAGAGCAACAAAGAGGATGAGGGGACTGGAGGCTAAAACAGATGAAGAACGGTTGCAGGAACTGGGTATGTCTAGTTTAATGAAAAGAAGGACTAGGGGAAACATGATAGCAGTCTTCCAATATCTCAGAGGCTGCCACAAAGAAGAGGGAGTCAAACTATTCTCCAAAGCACCTGAGGGCAGGACAAGAAGCAATGGGTGGAAACTAATCATGGAGAGAAGCAATTTAGAACTAAGGAGAAATTTCCTGACAGTCAGAACAATTAAGCAGTGGAACAACTTGCCTCCAGAAATTGTAAATGCTCCAACACTGGAAATTTTTAAGAAGATGTTGGATAACCATTTGTCGGAAGTGGTGTAGAGTTTCCTGCCTGGGCAGAGGGTTGGACTAGAAGACCTCCAAGGTCCATTCCAACTCTGTTATTCTATTCTAATATCAATATGATGGATGCAATGTGAAAGTGTGAAAAACCAGGTCTACGTATGAAGGTGCAATTAGACTGCTTTATTGCTAAAAGCCTACATACAGGAATCTTAGCTAATGATGGATACCTGGTTAGAGTTAGATAAGGGCCAACGAAACCCAAGGGGGCGGGGTTGGATTTATTTTGTTTGTGGCTATGTAAGGATTCTAGGCTGATTCCCCCTTTCACTCCACCCCCCTCCTCTTCCTACAGTTGGCTTCATTGTGTTATGTGGAGGGAAAGACATGAAAGTCCTATTTATATTCCCACCCATAAAAAAGGATCCCATCCCCCCCCCCAAAAAAAAGTGATCTTGCCCACTGTGTATCATTGTTAGGGGGATTCCTTAAACGTTCTCTGCTTGCTGATTTCCCCATGGTTAATTCCTCAAAGGGGCTCAGGACCTCCTTTCCTCAAGGTCAGATTGGCCAAGACAATAGCACCATGATGGCAAATCTATGGCATGTGTGCCAGAAGTGGCACGCAGAGCCAGTTTCCGGGGATGCGAGCTGTCGCCCAACTCACCTGTAGCTGCGCATGCGTGCGCTTCCCAGCTGGCGTTCGGGCCTCCGGTGCACATGTGTGCAATTCAGGGGATCCAGCTGGTGTTCGGAGCTCTCCTGCGCATGCGCGCAAGAGTACTGGTGCACAGCCCACACATGCACAGATGGCGTCTGTGCGTGTGCATTGCCCGCATGAAAACCACATGCATGTGCAGATGGTACCATTGCTTATGCAGTGCATGGGGGGGGGAGCCACACGAAAGCTGTACGCATGCACAGATGGTGTTGTTGTACACGCAGTGCATGGGGAGGAGCGGTGCATTATCGCAGATGGCACGCCCGCGCGCCAGTGGTGGGTTGCCCCCGGTTCGGTCCGGTTCTTGTGAACCGGTAGTAAAACCAGGGGGAAGCTCTGCCCACCCGCCCGGATGTCGTCATAGACAATCTGTGCATGCCCGATCCCGTTGCAAACTGGTAGTAAACTGACGTGCACGAAGCACATGAAGCATGTACCTGTTTGGCACTCGCTGAGTAAAAGGTTCGCCACCACTGCAATATTTTTCATTTTTCATTTCATTTTATTAAATTTGTATACCGCCCTACTCCCGAAGGACTCAGGGCGGTGAACAGCCATAAAATAAAACATATAGATACAAAATTTAAAATAGAGATAAAACTAATTAAATAAATTTGGCTGAACCATTTTAAAACCCCAATAAATTAAAACCAAATTTAAAATTCCATTTAAAAAGAGGAAAAGTTTAGGTCAGGCCAGCTTGATGGAATAAGAACGTCTTAAGCGCGCGACGGAAGGTACGCAGATCCGGAATCCTCCGTATCTCCGGGGGGAGCTCGTTCCAGATCGTAGGTGCCCCTACAGAGAAGGCTCTCCCCCTGGGGGCCGCCAGTCGACATTGTTTGGCCGACGGCACCCGGAGGAGCCTCTCTCTATGGGAGCGTACTGGTCGGTGGGAAGCTATTGGTGGCAGCAGGCGGTCCCGTAAATAGCCAGGTCCTAAGCCATGGAGCGCTCTGAAGGTGATAACCAAAACCTTGAAGCGCACTCGGAAGACCACCAGGAGCCAGTGCAGCTCGCGCAGGAGAGGCGTTACATGGGAGCGCCACGTCGCTCCCATCACCACCCGCGCGGCCGCACTCTGCGCCAGTTGGAGCCTCCGAGTGCTCCTCAAGGGGAGCCCCATGTAGAGAGCGTTACAATAGTCCAGCCGGGAGGTGACGAGGGCATGAGTGACTGTGCGTAGGGAGTCCCGATCTAGAAAGGGACGCAACTGGCGAACCAGGCGAACCTGATGAAAAATCCTTATGTTATAACATCCTTGGTATGTTAAAAAAAATAGCCTATTTTGGAATAAATCCTCGACAACCTCATTATTCAGGACTGCATGACAAATGTTAAATGTTTGAATATTTCAGCCTCCCTTGGACCATGTCCATGGAGCTCATTTTCCAAAAAAACAGGCTGATTATTTGTGGCAAAAGAGTAAAAATTCTTATTCTGTTCAACATTTTTTTTTCTTTTTAAAAAACCCTCTTTTCCCTTCAAGATTGAATTTACCCTTTTGTGGTCTTGTTTAAGCCTAGTAAATTCTTTCTCTGTTCAGAAGGTGAGGGGAAGGCATTAAGTAACACAAGTATTCTTTAATCAATTCTTAACTGTGAATTTATTTTCAAGGTCGTATTTTTTCCCCCCTTTTTAAATAGTACTTTTATTAACCATTAAATAAAAAGAAAAATAGAAAGTGTAGAATAGAAAATCAGAGCTTTCACTGTACGTGAATAGAACAGGAAAATATGGAGGCTAAAGGCTATCAGAATGAAAAGTTAGATTAATTGACAATATTAATACAGTAATGCTAACACATCATAACCATGGATAAAACCAAGATGAGGTTCTATTTAAAACAAATCTTATATTCATTAAAGATAGAAAAGAGCAGTGCCGTCCTTCTAGAACCTGTTAAGAATGGATCAGTAAAGTAACAGAGTTTAAAACTCTGGAGGTCATCTAGTCCAACTAGTAAAACTCTTGGAGGTCATCTAGTCCAACCCCTCCTCACGCAGGAGACCTGTACTAGGGATTCGAACCGCCGAACTGCTAACCTTTCTGATCGACAAGCTCAGTGTCTTAGCCACTGAGCCACTTCAGGATGAGGGACTTTGTGTTTCCCTGGGAAGGTATTCTGCAGTTGAGATGGCTTGCAGAAAAGGCCCTGCCCTTTTGCATCTACAGACTCTTCCTACCTTGGTGGTAGGACCTGTAGACATCTCTCTATGAAACAAGGTCTGTTGTGACTCTTTGGACGTCAGAACAAATCCCTGATTCCCACTTTAATGCAATCTTTCCATCCCACGCAGTCCAGCAAGCTCACAAGAGAAGATGTAATATTGTGTGGCTAAATTGTGTGATCGCCACATTTTTGTAGCGCAATCTGAGATGTGTAAACAAAGCCAGCAGGATAGCTACCCAGCTGCCACATGACGGTTCTTCACAGTTCCATGTTGCAAGAACAGGCTTGCTTTGAAAGATCTCACTTGCAAATGTTTATTTCACTGCTGTTAAGAACTGGTCAGAAGTTAGATCGAACTAGGAAATACATGGCACTCAGTCCCCCGAGTTCGAACCGGCTTCAGCCATTCATGCTTGGAAGCGGCACGCTGGAGCTTAGGAACCATAAAGGCCTAGAGCAGTGATGGCTAACCTTTTTGCCGCCGCGTGCCAAAAGCGGGGGAAGCACAGGAGGTTCGCTAACGTGCCTTCCCCATCCCCACCCCAGAGACCCCCAGAGGCCCTCTGGAGGCTGGAAATGGCCCATTTCCTGACTTCCGATGGGACCGGAAGGCCCGTTTTTCGCCCTCTCCAGGCTCCAGAGCTTTTTTAGGAGCCTGGGGAGGGTGAAAACGGCCTTCCCCACCCCTCCGGAAGCTCGAAATGGCCCATTTCCCAACTTCTGGTGGGCCTGAAACGCCCGAAAATCAGCTGGCTGGCACGAGGCATGCGCGCTGGAGCTGAGCTATGGCAATGCTCGTGTGCCCACAGATATGGCCCCACGTGCCTTCCTGTGGCATGCGTGCCATAGGTTCGCCATCACAGGCCTTGAGATTAAAACAGTGGTGAAATCCACATTTTTTTACTACCAGTTCTGCGGGCGTGGCTTGGTGGGCATGGCAGGGGAAGGATACTGCAAAATCTCCATTCCCACCCCACTCTAGGGGAAGGATACTGCAAAATCTCCATTCCCACCCCACTTTTTCGGTTTTAAATTGGGTTGTTTTAAATTTTGGGCCAAAATTATTTAATTGTTTTTTAAACTGTTTTTTAAAATTTTATATGCTTTATATGTTTTATCTTGGCTGTACACTGCCCTGAGTCCCGCAGGAGAAGGGCTGTATAGAAATAAAATAAAATAAATAAATAAATAAACTTTGGGGCCAGCTAGAGGTGGTATTTGCCGGTTCTCCAAACTATTCAAAATTTCCGCTACCGGTTCTCCAGAACCTGTCAGAACCTGCTGGATTTCACCCCTGGACTAAAACATATGAAGAACGGTTGCAGGAACTGGGTATGACTAGTCTAGAGAAGAGAAGGACTAGGGGTGACATGATAGCAGTATTCCAATATTTGAGGGGCTGCCACAAAGAAGAGGGAGGGCCAACATTTTCCAAAGCACCAGAGGGCAGGACAAGAAACAATGGATGGAAACTAATCCAGGAGAGAAGCAACCTGGAATTAAGGAGAAACTTCATAACAGGGAGGACAATTAACTAGTGGAACTGCTTGCCTTCAGAAGTTGTGGTTGCTCCATCACTGGAGGTTTTTAAGAAAAGACTGGACAGCCACTTGCCTGAAATGGTTTAGGGTCTCTTGAGGAGAGGGTTGGACTAGAAGACCTCCAAGATCCCTTCCAGCTCTATTCTGATTGATTATAATTATGTTGTTCTGAGTAACACTACAAGTTGACACGTCTGACTAGTGCTTGACCTCAAACTTTTAGTACTATGGCAGGGGTGGGCAAATGTGGCCCTTTTACAACCTGTGGACTTCAACTCCCAGAATTCCTGAGACAGCCAAGGAATTCTGGGAGTTGAAGTCCACATGTTGTAAAAGGGCCACATTTGCCCTCCCCTGTACTATGGGGATGGGCAGTGTCTGTGTGGTGTCTGTGTAGGAAAGAAACATGAGCAGAAAGAGACATTTTAAGTATCTTTTGAGACCTGCTGGTCTCCCTGTTCATAATTATCTTGAGTGCAAAATTCATTAAGGAAAAACCCGAGTTTATTCTATCCTGATAGAGAACAGCATATTGCTTCCTTTTCTCATAACATTTTAAAGAATAGAAACTGGGCAACTCTGAGCTCTACAGTGGTGGCCAAAATTGTGGAAACCTTTTGGGAAAAGTGTATTTTCTAAAACTAGCTAATAACCCTACTTTTTATTTTTTGGAGTAATACCCTAAAATTATATATCAATGGAAAGATAATTGAACCAAGAATGTAATGCAATAACTTTTATGAAGGATTTGCTCTTAGAATAGCAGTTACAGTATGAAGAAGAAAAGTGAAACATGTAGAAAAAAACGAGATATACAAAAATAATCACCACGTCAGTTAATACTTAGTTGAGTAACCTTTAGCATGAATGACGGCCTTACAACGTCTTCCCATGGAGTGAACCAAGTCTTTGAGTTCTGTAGCTGTTCTAATGTGAAACCAAGATTAAATGATTGCTTCTATTAACTGAGTTTTATTGCTAGGTCGCTTCTGACTAACAAGTTTCTTTAGTCGGCTCCATAGATTTTCAATTGGGTTAAGGTCTGGGCTATTCCCAGGCCATTCCAGCAGTGGAATAGGATTATCTTGAAACTCCCCCCCAAAAAAGTGGTATTGTTAGCCATCAGACCTCAAAAATACACTTTTCCCAAAAGGTTTCCACAATTTTGGCCACTAGTATAGTTCTGCCTTAAGCATGAAAGCCAGCTCAGTAACTTTAGTGTAGTTAAAAGAGGAGGAAGGGATATTAGGTATCTTTGCCACCTTGAGTTATTTGCATGTAGTCCTTGACCTATAGCTATTCATTTAGCAGTCATTTGAAGTTACAATGACACTGAGAAAAGTGACTTACAACTAGTCCTTGCACTTATAACTGTTGTAGCGTCTCCAGGGTCGGCAAAATTCAGACACTTAGCAACTGGTATGTAATTGTGACGTTTGCAGCATTCTGGGGTCAACCTTCTTAGCTGGCTTTCAACAAAGCGAAGTCAATGGAGGAAGCTGGATTCACTCAATGGCTGTATGAGTCACTCAAGAAGTGCAGTGATTTGAGTAACAGGTGTGGCTCTAAAGTCATAAAATTGGGTGCAACTGATTTAACATTGCTTAACAATGGAAATTCTGACCCCCAATTGTGGTCATAGGTTAAGGACTATCTTTATGAAAAGAATAATAAAGGCAGGATAATTAATTAATTAATTAGCAATACCGATAACGCTTAGTCTTATATATTACTCCATAGTACTTACAGCACTCTTTCAGTGGTTTACAGAGTCAGTATATTGCCCCCAAGAATATGGGTCCTCATTTTACCGACCTTAGAAGGATGGAAGGCCGAGTCAACCTTGAGCCTGTCAGGGTTGAACTCTTGGCAGTGGGCAAAGTTAGCCTGCAATACTGCATTCTAACCACTGTGCCACCATGGCAATAGAATATGGAGTGGAGTGGAGTGGAGTGGAGTGGAGTGGAGTGGAGTGGAGTGGAATGGAATGGAATGGAATGGAATAGAATAGAATAGAATAGAATAGAATAGAATAGAATAGAATAGAATAGAATAGAATAGAATAGAATAGAAAGCACTTAGACTTATATACCATTTCACAGTGCTTTACAGCCCTCTCTAAGTAGTTTACAAAGTCAGCATATTTGCCCCCAACAATCTGGCTCCTCCTTTTACCAACCTCAGAAGGATGGAAGGCTGAGTCAACCTTGAGCCAGTCAGGATCGAACAGCTGGCAGCTGGCAGAATTAGCATGCAATACTGCATTCTAACCACTGTACAGGAAGGAAGGAAGGAAGGAATAGCAATAGCACTTAGACTTATATACCGCTTCATAGTGCTTTACAGCCCTGTCTAAGCGGTTTACAGTGTCAGCCTATTGCCCCCAACAATCTGGGTGCCCATTTTACTCACCTCAGAAGGAGGGAAGGCCGAGTCAACCTTGAGCCTGGTAAGAATCGAACTGCCAAACTGCTGGCAGCCGGTGGTCAGCAGAAGTAGCCTGCAGTACTGCACTCTAACCCCTGCGCCACCGCGGCTCATTGCATGCCTTCCCTCCCCCGCACCCTCAACCTACCAGGGTGGAACATCTTACATGGAAATAGATGAAGACTTCTTTTCAGAGCCATTGCGGACAAAAAGGTTTGAGGAGTTTGAAGCACAATTTGGGATGACGTAGGATGATTAAAGCTAAGTGAGCTGGGTACACTTTTGGAAAAGAGATGGAATTTTAACGGAGGACTGAAATGGAGCCTTTATTGAAGAGAAGCCCAGTGTGCTTTTAAAATGTTCCTAAGTGCATTCTTGTTTGCAAATAAAAGCAAGATTTTAAAAACCAGAGTCCAAGGTGAAGCAGTCGAGAAAGACTCTCGTATGTTTTATATAGTCATATCACTAAATTTCGCGGTGTTTTATCAGGGTTTTTCGTTTTGCAAATCCAATAATGTGCCTTTATTTCCATACTTAGGCTCATCCAACACTTGGTTAAAACAAAAACCTTGTAATCGACTGGTGTGAAGCTTTAATGGGATCATTTTGTTTGAAGGTACTTTGATTGAATACCTTCAGTGCAGATTCTAAAAGCAATAGCAAAAGCACTTAGACTTGTATACCGCTTCACAGTGCTTTACAGCCCTCTCTAAGTGGTTTACAATAGGTCAGCCTATTGCCCCCAACAATCTGTGTCCTCATTTTATCGACACTGGAAGGATGGAAGGCTGAGTCAACATGGAATGGAATGGAAGAGAGGGGAGGAGAGGAGAGGAGAGGATTGGCCAAGTATGATTAGACACACAAGGAATGGAAGGGAAGGGAAGGGAGGGGAGGGGAGAGGGGAGGGGAGGGGAGGAGAGGAGAGGAGAGGAGAGGAGAGGAGAGGAGAGGAGAGGAGAGGAGAGGAGAGGAGAGGAGAGGAGAGGAGAGGAGAGGATTGGCCAAGTATGATTAGACACACAAGGAATGGAAGGGAAGGGAAGGGAAGGGAAGGGGAGGGGAGAGGAGAGGAGAAGGGAGAGGAGAGGAGAGGAGAGGGGAGGATTGGCCAAGTATGATTAGACACACAAGGAATGGAAGGGAAGGGAAGGGAGGGGAGGGGAGAGGGGAGGGGAGGAGAGGAGAGGAGAGGATTGGCCAAGTATGATTAGACACACAAGGAATGGAAGGGAAGGGAAGGGAAGGGGAGGGGAGGGGAGGGGAGAGGAGAGGAGAGGAGGGGAGAGGAGAGGTATAATCATAAAGTACCAATAGGAAAAGGTAGTAGAAAAGATGAGAAGGATAATAGTAATACAGACATACTACATGGGTAAATATCCTTAGACATAACAGAATGCTGTGGGAAATAGGTCTTTAGCAGAGTGATGGCATAAGGGGAAAAAACTGTCCTCGTGTTTAGATGTTTTGGCATACAATGCCCTATAGCGCCATCCTGAGGGGAGGAGTTGAAACCCGGGATGTGAGGATTCTTCCAGAGATTGTTTTACTATAAAATAGGGGTCTCCAAACACGGCAACTTTAAGACATCTGGACTTCAACTTCCAGAATTCCTCAGCCAGCCAGAGTTGCCAAGTTTAGTAAACCCTGCTACAAAATATTCCCAAAGTTGAGTCAACCTTGAGCCGCTCAGGATTGAACTCCTGGAGTAAGCAGTATGTTAGCCTGTTACTTTTACATAAAATAGTCATGCTTCTATCCCACACTTTCGGTGGTCTTGGGAACAAGCCACTCATTATGATACTGCTAGGTAAGACCGAATATCACCTCCAACCAGTGGTGGGTTGCCCCAGGTTCGAACCGGTTCACAAGAACAGGTAGTAAAACTGGCAGGAGGCCCCGCCCACTGCCCTGGATGTCATCATTGGTGATCTGCGCATGTGCAATCCCGTTGCGAACCGGTAGTAAAGATAAGTAGAACCCACCCCTGCCTCCAACACTTTGCTTTGAACCCTCAGTTGGAGTTAGGGTTTAAAGCACTGAGAAGACAGCATCTATTTTCCATAGATTTACGGGAGGAGGTGACCCTTTGGGATCTCTATGCAGCAAAACGTCATTTTAATGTATGCCGATTAGTGTACATTCAAAGTGTCAAATTAGGTTATTCTAAGGTGCTCCTCAATTTACAACCACAGTTGAGCCCAAAATTTCTGTGGCGAAGGGAGACATTTGTTGAGTGAGTTTTGCTCCATTTTACGACCTTTCCTGCCACAGTTGTTAGTTGAATCCCTGCGGTTGATAAGTTAGTAACACGGTTGTTAAGTGAATCTGGTTTCCCCATTGACTTTGCTTGTCCAAAGGTTGCAAAAGGGGATCACATGACCTCGGGACACAGCAACGGTCATAAGTATGAACCAGTTGCCTAGCCTCTGAATTTTGATCATATGATCGTGGGGCTGCTACACAGGTCGTAAGTGTGAAAAATGGTCATAGGTCACTTTTTTCAGTTTTGTTGTTTACTTTGAAAGGTCACTAAATGAGGTGTTATAAATTGAAGATTACCTGTACTTTATATAATAATCCCACTCCTCCACTAATGTTCACCTTGTCTGTCAACCCTGAAGCTGGCCTGACTGGAGCCATTTTGACCGCTTCGGTGTTGCCACACTGGGGGTGAGGGTCAGGGAGGGGGGATTTGTGACAGAGGGGATTTTGTAGCCAAAACAAAATACTTTCTCTTAGGAACCAAGGACATTCTCACACCTGGTCGGAGGAAGGCAGAGTGATGTTGCCCGCTGTGTCAGACTGTAGAGTGATTGGACCATGTGACTGATTGTTTTGGGAAAGTAGAAAATATTTTGCTTTTAATTAGGTGAAAACCATGAGCATTTTCAGAGTCGGTTTTCACCAGATATGTGTTCTGTCCTAGGCTTCCCCAAGCAGCACGAACCCGAGTCCTCGTCCCGATAAACCCCTTTTATTTAATTTACAGTGATTTCCTCTCCAGCAAAGTCTTTCCTCTCCCACAGTCCTTCAAGATAGTTCACAATTACCGACTTTGATCAGGCTTGGAGAGTGGCCAGGCCGATATCTTTCAGACGCCCGTCGTACTTGGCAAGAATGCAGGAATGAACTAATTGTCTCCTGCAAACTCCACTCCCCTTTCGCTCCTCTTTTATTTCTTCTGGGAGGGGCCATCCATCGTCCACCTGTGGCCTTACTCCCAAGTTGACCCTTGTTCCTTAGCTGTTCCTTTCATCTGGCAACTCTGCGTATGTGCACACTGGGAACAGGCCCCAGTTGTTCTTCGGCCCCACTGATGCCTGACTCTGAAGGCAGCTGATAACTGTCAGATGGCCCTTGCCCCCTCTCTGCCTCCGACGCAGAGCCCTCATCAGAACCTTCCCCATGCTCCAGGACTGGCCCAATTTCCTCCCCAACCTTTTCACTGTCTGAATTTGCTGCCAGTTCTGCTGGCCACTGGCGGGCCACAACAATATGTGCCAATATGATAAATCCAATAAAAGTATTCTTTGAGGAATTTAATTGCCTCGGAGTCTTGCTTTCCATGGATTATTACTTGGAACCCTGTCAATGTCCGTCATCATCACCCTCTTTGGTGGAAATGCTTTCCTGCCCGCAACAGGCCTATTCAACTTGGATGCATAGTAACATTATATGTCCATGGAGGTTCTTTGTCCAAGTGATCTCCTTCCTCGGTTCACCCGTTCGTTGGTATGCCTAAGATTGGCTGCATAATGCTGAAAAAATAGACACAGCTCCTAAAAGGTTCTAAGGAATTAAAAATTCTAGCTACTTAACATTTGTTATCAAATCAATCAGTCCTGAAGGAAATCAACCCTGAGTGTTCTTTAGAAGGACAGATCCTGAAGCTGAAGCTCAGATACTTTGGCCACCAGATGAGAAGAAAGGACTCACTGGAGAAGACCTCAATGTTGGGAAAGATGGAAGGCAGAAGGAGAAGGGAATGGCAGAGGATGAGATGGTTAGATAGTGTCATCAACACCATGACCGTGAATTTGGGCAAACTCCAGGACACAGTGGAGGACAGGAGGATCTGGTGTGCTATGGTCCATCGGGTCACGAAGAGTTGGAGAATTTGGGCAAACTCCAGGACACAGTGGAGGACAGGAGGATCTGGTGTGCTATGGTCCATCGGGTCACGAAGAGTTGGAGAATTTGGGCAAACTCCAGGACACAGTGGAGGACAGGAGGATCTGGTGTGCTATGGTCCATCGGGTCACGAAGAGTCGGACTTGACATGTTAACTAAACAACAAAAATCATGAATTCCATTTAAACTTGGATGCATAGTAACATCCTATGTCTATGGAGGTTCTCAGTCATCCAGGTCATAGTTTCCCAAAGGTGCTTTTTCAAGAGGCAACTGGACTTCGTTCGTCTTTGAAGACATTTTCCTTCTCTTCCAAGAAGCTTCTTCAGCTCTCTTCAAAGAAACTTCTTCAAAGAAAAACCAAAAAGTCCAGTTGCCTCTTGAAAAAGCATCCTTTGGGAGTAACCTCATATATTTTGGGATCTTCATTTATAAAAAAAGAGATGTAGCCCCTTTTCCTATGTTGTCTGAATGTATATAGTTCACAAAGAAATAATTCAGTTAGTGGTGTGATTGGCAAGAAATATAACAATTACAGTTAGTGATGGATGCTCACCAAAATAATATAATTTTGGTGCTTCCCTTTGTTTCTTTTTTGCTTTTTTCTCGTTTTCTTCTTTCCTAAGCAATCCTGTTTTTTTAAAAAAATAAATAAATAAAATTCTAGCTGGTTTGATTGAAATGTTCACAGAATGCTGGAACAAGAAATGCATCTGGTTGTTTGTTTGCTGGTTTGTAAGTCTTAAAAAAAAGGGTTAGTAATTTGGAGAAAACACAACTGTTTTCCAAACTACAATACAGCAATAAGAAGACATATGGATCTGAAATGTAACTATCTTGAATGCTGTTACTTCTGATAACCTCTCTTATAACCTTTTATTGTCTAGGCCACTTTTTTAAAAAGGAAATAAATACATTTTTTTCTTCTTTTTCTTCTCTTTCCTCTCTCCTTGCAGGAGTCTGAAAAAAAGGGCTTAATAGAAAGAATTCACATGGTCCAAGACATTGTTATAACAGTCCAAACACTTCTGGAGGAAATAGCATCTTTTGCAGAAAGGATAAAAAAGTAAGTTTTGTTCCCATGCTCTGAAAAACCTCTGAACACCATGGCTGGAAACAATTGAAAAAAAGAAAAGCTTTTAACTGGAAATTTCTAAAAGCCAATGCAGAATGGAATAAAGGTTGTTTCCTTCACCTGAATGTCAACTCAGTGGTGATAATCTATCATTATAGAATTCTTCTTTCTGAATTTCTTACACATTTAATTATGACTGGAAATTTATGGAGAACCAGAAACCGGGAATTCTAGTTCCATGTTAAGTATGGAGCCAGCTTGATATCCTTGGGCCAGTCATTTTCTCCCAGTCATAGGAAGGAAGGAAGGAAGGAAGGAGGGAGGGAGGGAGGGAAGGAAGGAAGGAAGGAAGGAAGGAAGGAAGGAAGGAAGGAAGGGAAGGGAAGGGAAGGGAAGGAAAGGAAAGGAAAGGAAAGGAAAGGAAAGGAAAGGGAAGGGAAGGGAAGGGAAGGGAAGGGAAGGAAAGGAGGGAGGAAGGAAGGAAGGAAGGAAGGGAAGGGAAGGGAAGGGAAGGGAAGGAAAGGAAAGGAAAGGAAAGGAAAGGAGGGAGGAAGGAAGGAAGGAAGGAAGGAAATCTATGGGAATTCTGAACTCTGCATTAAAAATCCAAGATTTATACAAGTTAATTTCTCTTCATCGAACAAAAAGTCATGTTTCTCCATGTGTCAAATGGAACAATGCTGATCTTTTCAGAGCAAGGTTGCCACATCACACATGCTTAACCTGTACAATTCATTCCTACAATTTAATTTTAATGGCTTTAGGAGATGATTTCAAAACAATCTGGATCAACAGAGACATTAGATCTTCTGCTGGGTTGGAGATTCTAGTTCTCATTTGTCCAAATGATCTCCTTTCTCAGTTCACCCCTTTATCGGTGTGCCTAAGATTTCTTGGCTGTATGGTGCTGAAAAAATAGACACAACTTCTAAAAGCTTCTAAGGAATTAAAAATTCCAGCCACTTATCATTTGTAATCAAATCAGTCAGTCCTAAAGGAAATCAACTGTGAGTGCTTTTTAGAAGGACAGATCCTGAAGCTGAAGTTCAGATACTTCGGCCACCTAATGAGAAGAGAGGACTCATTGGAAAAGACCTCAATGTTGGGAAAGATGGAAGGGCAGAAGAAGAAGGGGACAGCAGAGGATGAGATGGTTAGATAATGTCATCAACACAATGAACATGAATTTGGGCAAACTGCAGGACACAGTGGAGGACAGGAGGACCTGGTGTGCTATGGCCCATGGGGTCACGAAGAGTCGGTCATGACTTAACAACTGAACAACAAAAATCATGAATTCCATTTAAACTTCTCTTCTTTGCCACCAAATTTGTTTTTAATTGATGGTAGTTATATCCCACTTTTTACATCGATCACCAAGCAGTTTGGTATTCCTACATTGGACAGGTCTACCCTTGCTACAAGGGACATGGTGGCTCATTGGCTAAGATGCTGAGCTTGTCGATCGAAAGGTCGGTAGTTCAGTGGTTCGAATCCTTAGTGCTGCATAACGGGGTGAGCTCCTGTTACTTGTCCCGACTTCTGCCAAACTAGCAGTTCGAAAGCATGTAAAAAATGCAAGTAGAAAAAATAGGGACCATCTTTGGTGGGAAGGTAACAGCGTTCTGTGTGCCTTTGGCTTTTAGTCATGCTGGCGACATAACCACGGAGACGTCTTTGTACAGCGCTGACTCTTCGGCTTTGAAACGGAGATGAGCACTGCCCCCTAAAGTCGGGAATGACTAGCACATATGTGCGAGGGGAACCTTTACTTTTACCTTTACCTTTGCTTAGTTTCATCTAAAAATTTTAGGCTCTTTTCTGGGGCCACAGCCAGTGGAGAATAGACCCCACCAAACAAAGAGGACAGAGGTTTTCTGGCATAACTGTGTGACCCTGTTTTCTTCTCCCTCTTCCAAACCCTCCCATGGAGCTCACAAATGGAGCCTTGTCCACAGTTCCCCTCTTTCAAAGTGCAACCGCGTGGGGGTCTAAAAATACTAGAAACCCACATGTTGTGATTGTGCCACATCTGTCCCAGCTGGCCGGGAAGACGTAAGAATGGCTTTTAGAGTCTGAACGGAGCACTGTTCTACGTGCAGCTGGATGGCAATGGGATTGTGAACGTTGGGTGACTTCCTTCTGGCATTCAGCTCTCCGACAATGATCCCTTAAGATCCCAGCGGGACATGAATATAGTTGCCCTGCCTAATCGCTCAAGAATCCCAATTGTGTCTCAATTGTAATGTTGTACTGTGGACGAAGAAGGAGGAGGGGAAGTCCGCTGGAGTAGTTTGAACAAGTGTCACAATGGTTTACACAAGCATTTCCATCGGCATAACCCTTGGTATCAAAGAACCTTTTTAATAGCTTGCTTCTATCGGATTCCGGGGATTTAAAAATACATTTCATATATTAATTGGCCTGAGTTCACCCTCACTCTAATTTAAATGGGAAGGTCTCCGTTGAAGCTGAGAGATGCATTATTTCCTCTAGTCATTAAATTTAAAAAAAAACCAAGAACAACCCACATCAATTAAGAGAAAGCATTGTTCGTGATCCAACAGAGTTATTTCTTAGTGTCTTGTAAAAGGGCAGAAAGATGGAGCTGACCTACTTTTGATCAAGAGCCATGGGGTGTCTGCTTGACCCCTCTGAAGACTGAGGTTCAGAATTCACACAGCCACTCTGGGGAGCAAAGCATTTCATAATATGTAGAGATGGGTGAAGAACTGGAAGCAGAGATACTCAACTCTTTGACCATGTGTTTGACTTGATATGAATCAAACACATGGTCAAAGCAGAAGTGATATGATCTCTTTTGATCTCATTTGCATCCTTTAAATATGAAGATAGTTGGAAGCTAGGTTTCCATGGATTTCCACTAGGTTTTTTTTTTTTTTCTATTTAAAAAGGCTGACCTTGGAGGGGAAGAAAATAAAGCCTTCTATCTCCCTCGTGCCCGGTTAACCATCAAAATCGCTCTACATGGAAGCCAAGTGAGAAGACTTCTCACTGTTGGGCAAGAAGCATGATGGTTTCGTTGGACCCTCAATGACCTGCGACAATGTCTATGAAGATTCTCAATCATCCAGGTCATGGTTGTCCCAAAGGTGCTTTTCCAAAAGACAACTGGATTTTCCTTGGGTTTTTTTTCCCCCTTGAAAACGTTTCGCTTCTCATCCAACAAGCTTCTTTAGTTCAGTAGCAAAAAGTAATCCACAAAGCAAGAGTTAGCCAAGGTCCAATCCAAATATGCACAAGCCAGATTTCAGGTAACGCGATGTGACTCTCAGGTTTTTAACTTTGACCGTCACAAAGCCACCACACCCACGTTTATTCCTTGTGGGATGTGGCTCAGTGACTCAGCTCAATCTCTGGCTCTTCCACGCCTCTTTCGTTGCTGCGCACGCTTCTCCCTCCGATGCTGCCTGGGATCAAACCAGGATTCATCATCCTCGCTCCCTATCTGTTGTTGTTCTGATATGCTTTCCTACTGGCATATCCCAGGCTGTTCCTCTTGGCCTTCGGATGGAACCTGAGGCATTGCCAGAGAGGAGGGTCCTGGAGAGGGAGGCCTTATCAGTTCCTCCCCATCACCTTCTGAGTCCTCTTCCTCTGTTAGGACAGGCTCGGGAGTCGGGGTCACAACAGCGTGCATTTCAAATACTTGAAAGCACTAACGATTTCTCTGGTATTTTTTTTCCAGGTTGGTTACAGTAGATCCTTTCCTCTCTGCCCTGGCATGCTTAGTGTAGATTTCAAACCTGAACTGTATTTATTAGGGATGATATCAGAAAAAAAATGATAAGAAAAATATGTATTGAATATTACATATTACACATGTCTTAACAGCAGCGAGGATGATCTTTGCACAATAGCGGAAAAATAAAGACACATCACAAGACAGAAAGATCATTAAGATAGTTTGATAGTGCAGAAATGGGTAGACTTACATTGAAAATCAAACCAAAAGAAGACACAGAATGTTCTCAAACAAATAATTGGAAATTATTTTACCAATGGTTGGAAAAAAAAGGGTAGAGAGTAAGAATAGAATCTATATTGTTAAGCAATTTAAAATAGAATGGAATGGAATGGAATGGAATGGAATAGAATAATGGAATGAAGAATAGAATATAGAATAGAATAGAATAGAATAGAATAGAATAGAATAGAATAGAATAGAATAGAACAGAGAATGGGGAAGGGTAGAATAGAGTAGAGTAGAGTAGAGTAGAGGAGAGGAGAGTAGAAGAGAAGAGAAGAGAAGAGAAGAGAAGAGAAGAGAAGAGAAGAGAAGAGAATAATGGAAAAGAAAAGAATAGAATAGAATAGAATAGGACAGGACAGGACAGGACAGGACAGGACATAGGGAAGGGAAGGATAGAGAAGAGAAGAGAAGAGAAGAGAAGAGAAGAGAAGAGAAGAGAAGAGAAGAGAAGAGAAGAGAAGAGAAGAGAAGAGAAGAGAATTCTTTATTGGCCAAGTGTGATTGGACACACAAGGAATTTGTCTTATACCCAGTGTTTATTAAGCACTAAAAATGTAATAAATAGAAAATTATTTTAAAATGTATTTTTCCATGTTGGTTACAGTACATTCAACTGGACTGTTCCTTTCCTCTCTGCTCTGGCTTGCTTGGTGCTCACAATAGCGATGATTGTGCTGTATTACATACCGTTACGGTACATCGTTTTAATATGGGGTAAGTCTATTCCTTGTGCCATTTCCTTCGACCGATTCTACTGTATGCATTTCTATAACAGTCTGGAGACATACCAATAGTCCTTGACTTACAGTAGTGGCCAAAATTGTGGAAACCTTTTGGGAAAAGTGTATTTTTGAGGTTTGATGGCTAATAACACCACTTTTTGGGGGAAGTTTCAAGATACTCCTATTCCACTGCTGGAATGGCCTGGGAATAGCCCAGACCTTAACCCAATTGAAAATCTATGGAGCCGACTAAAGAAACTTGTTAGTCAGAAGCGACCCAGCAATAAAACCCAGTTAATAGAAGCAAACCTTCAATCTTGGTTTCACATTAGAATAGCTGCAGAACTCAAAGACTTGGTTCCTCCCCAGCCTCCTCACTGTCTGACTCTGCTGCCAGCTCTGCAGGCTGCCGGCAGACCACAAGTGATAGGCTGGCTGAGTGTGTAGGTTTTCCTGACTCTTGAATTACTTTTGAGAAAGGATCCAGCTACTCTCAAGAAAGAGGCATCCGATGAATCATCTCCTCTTCCCAAGTATAAAATGCAGAAGTCTTAAGAGGGACATTTCATAGGAGATAGATAGATAGATAGATGACAGACAGACAGATAGATAGATAGATAGATAGATAGATAGATAGATAGATAGATGACAGATAGATAGATAGATGATAGATAGATAGATGATAGACGATAGATAGATAGATAGATGATAGATAGATGATAGATGATAGATGATAGATAGATAGATAGATGATAGATAGATAGATAGATAGATAGATAGGTAGATAGATAGATGATAGATAGATAGATAGATAGATAGATAGATAGATAGATAGATAGATAGATACAGTAGTCTTAAGAGGGACACTTTCGTAGGAGGTACATCTTCAGAGTCGCCAGATCTTGTTCGGACAGATTCTCAGGCCCGTCAGAAATGTGCTAGCCATCCTGGCGGTGGCATCTCTCACTTCCCTTGCCCCTTTTTTGTGCGAACAATGGGATTTTTCATTCCTGAGGCGAACGGCTGGCTGACTTTTGTAATAAACCTCCCACTGGTTTCTTCAAGGGAAGAAATGTTTGTGCACGATTCCACGTGAGAGCGACATGTGTCTGGCTTCTCTGTGTTTTCACACTCATTCTTCCCCTTTGTAAAACTTGTTCAGCCACCCGCCCACCTTCCTGTCTGAGCATGTCAGGCAGCTCCATGCTGTGGAGTGTGTGTGTGTGTGTGTGTGTGTGTGTGTGTGTGTGTGTGTGTGTTTTCCTGCTCCCCTTCCCTGCCCAGCTTTTTTTAAAAAACCCTTTTCCCTTCTGTCTTTTCCAGGCATACATAAATTTACCAAGAAGCTAAGGAATCCTTATGCCATTGACAATAATGAGTTGCTGGATTTCCTCTCCAGGGTCCCATCTGATGTTCAGAGGGTAAGTATGGGGATGGGGTCTCCAGCAGAGAGAAGTGGAACTGAGGCCAAAGAGCAGCAGGTGTGATGCTGGGGTGCCGTTTTTGGCTAGCAGTGCACAAGCATCGGGACGGGATCATTAACCAGGAGGGGGTGAGAAGAGCAAGGGCAGGCACAGGAACCCAAAAAAAAGGCCACCTGAATCTCGAAACAAGGGTTCTCTTTTTTTTCAAAAGCCCAGGGGTGGGGGTGGGGGTATGGAAAAAGGCTGGCCCGGATTTGTATTTTTACGAGAACTTATAGGAATTTAGCCCCCCCCCCCTTTTTTTAAAAAAAAATAAGCGAAGCACAATAACTCTTTTAAAAAAATGGTGGGTAAAGTAACCTTGAGAAAATTTGCCCAATTTTACATTCCAGCAAAGATTGTTCTGAGTTTAATATGATTCCTTCTGCGTCAGTCAGTTAGCATCTATTAGGGGTTATGGAGAGAGGGAAGAGAGAGAGAGAGAGAGAAAGGGAGGGAGGGCAAGAGAAAGGGAGAGGAAGGGCGAGAGAAAGAAAGGGAGGGAAAGGAAAGGAGAGAGAGAAAGGGAGGGAGTAAGGGAGAGAGAAAGGGAGGGAGTAAGGGAGAGAGAAAGAAAGGGAGGGAGGGAAAGAGAGGAAGGGGGAGAGGGAGAGAGAGAAAGGGAAGGAGAGGAAAAGAGAGAGAGTAGGAGATGGAGATGGAGAGGGATAGGGAGAGAGAGAGAGAGAGAGAGTTTTTTAAAATGATAATTAACAAAATGGGAACTGGATGGCCTCTAAGAATTTCTATGTATTTCGGGTTTGCATGGCTTCTTCTATGCGTCATTTGTATCTTTTCTTTTTAAATTTCATGCTGCTTCTTCAATCAATCACTCTTGACCAGAAATGTCCAATTCCCAGACTGCAAAATCATGAAACTTAAATGAATGGTCACTTAAAAAAAAAAAAGAATTAAAAAAATATATCTTGCATTGGATCATCTCTTTAATTATTGTATCCCGTGCTGTGATCTTTTGATCGGAGTGAAGGTGTTTGATAAAGACTTGGGATTTAGAGTTACATCTAGAACAAGTTCCCTTTCCTCTGAAATACAGGGAGGTGGAAGAAGGGAAATGGGTGAAAAATAGCCAGGGAAGTAAAAAGGCATTTGAAAATGAGTGCTAGCAGCTCAAGTCATTAGTAGGTTTCACAGAAGGACTCAGCAAGACACACTGCATTCTATGAATGTTGTTTATGCTTAATAATCCTATTGCAAATGGAATAAAATAAAATAGACGAGCTTTGCTTGGCACTGTTGGTTTTGAAAGCAATGGGGTCACAGAGGGCAAAATTGATTTTCAGTTTGAATAAATTCGAACTGTCCAAGTATGCCTGTCAAAGAAGTAGCAGTGTCTAGTGACTCTTTAAAGGTGAAAGATTTTGTGGTGGCATGCATATACCAGAAACTACTTCATCAGATACGTAAAGATGAACGTATTAGTTTGGGTCAAATAGATTTAAACTGTCATGGAACATATAACAGAACATGATTGATTCCGACTCTAAGTCAGTTGATTGAAGGGAAAAAAGAGTTTAAATCACAGGGTTTTTTCCTTTGGATGCCTAGTGTCTGATTTACAAACCTAGGCATCTTGACATCTTCCCAAACTTCAAGAAACAGTGTCTAGCAAGATGTCTATGGAAATTCTGAGTCACCCAGGCCATAGTTGTTTCAGAGGCACCTTTTTCTTCAAAAGGCAAATGGACTGTTTTTTCCTTGAGGAGGAAAAAGAAGTTTCACTTCTCATCCAAGAAGCTTCATAAGTTCTGATAAGCTTCACTTCTCTTCCCTCCACCACCAGAAGCTTCTTGGGTGAGAAATGAAACTACTACTACTACTACTTCTTCTTCTTCTTCTTCTTCTTCTTCTTCTTCTTCTTCTTCTTCTTCTTCCTCTTCCTCTTCCTCTTCCTCTTCCTCTTCCTCCTCCTCTTCCTCCTCCTCTTCCTCGTCTTCTTCTTCCTCCTCCTCCTCTTCTTCTTCTTCCTCCTCCTCCTCCTCCTCTTTTTCTTTTTCTTCTTCCTCTTCCTCCTCCTCCTTCTTCCTCCTCCCTCCTCCTCCTCCCTCCTCTTCCTCTTCTTCTCCCTCTCCTTCCTCCTCCTCTTCTTCTCCCTCTCCCTCTCCCCCCTCCTCTTTTTCTTTTTCTTCTTCCTCTTCCTCCTCCTCCTCCTTCTCTTCTTCTTCTTCTCCCTCTTCCTCCTCCTTCTCCTCCTCCTCTTCCTCCTCCTCCTCCTTCCTCTCCCTCTCCCTCCTCCTTGAAAAATCAGTCCAGTTGCCTTTTAAAGAAAAAAGAACCTTTGAGTGTCTAGCAGGGAAATCTTGTTCCTTTAAATCCAACCTTCAGAAAGAGAACTCCAACAAGAAGAAAGAAAAGATGTTTTCTGCAAAATGCCCCAATCAAGTGAAAAGCTTTTTTTTTTAATTCTCCACCCCAAATTCAGACGCATTTCATTAGGACCAGAGGAGGAGGAGAAAAAAAATCTGTTTTTAATATTTTGGTGTTCTAGAAATGATCCGTGACTCTTCCAATCCTTCCTGCAATTAATCCCCCATGTTCCTGTGTTTAGAAAATGATTCACGGCGATTGAAGCTTCCTTAGTTTTTCTTTCATTCCTCTCTGGGGAGCCATTAACGCACGGAGGAGCGAGTTGGGCTTACCTTTCTCCAATGTGGCGTCTGTTTGTTTTTACAGGTGCAACAGGCTGAATTGAAACCATACAGCAGTTCCAGTCCCATTAGGAAGAAAAGGAGCGCCTAGTAGGATACGATCCTTGGAATGCAAGGTGCCCCTTCCGGGAACGCTGCATACATGGGCTGCCTCTCCGTGCACTGCCCCCCACCACCTCTCCCCCTCCGCCTTGCAGATCCGATCAGTGCTGCCTTCGTTCCATCCAGGCTTGTCTGGAAGTCATATTTGGACTTCAAAAAGTCCATATTTGGACACAAAAAGCAATCAAAGTCATTTGTAGGAAGCTTGACCTGCCTGGTTTGTCCCTGGAAGACCAAGGGGAAAAAAAGGACTGTTCATATCCAGCATGGCGTTTGAGCGGAGATTGGAGAACCAAAGCCAGATGACATCTTTCTTTCTTTCTTTCTTTCTTTCTTTCTTTCTTTCTTTCTTTCTTTCTTTCTTTCTTTCTTTCTTTCTTCCTTCCTTCCTTCCTTCCTTCCTTCCTTCCTTCCTTCCTTCCTTCCTTCCTTCCTTTCTTTCCCCTACGATGGAAAAGCTGTTTTTAACTCCCCATTTTTTTTACCTGCCGGTTTGTCCCTGACATAAACCGTTAAAAAAAAACTACGAAACCCAGATGGACGCTCATCCATGGGTTGCAGAGTCAAAACCCAGGTTGACTTTGTCTTGTTTTGTAAAATAGAAAAGTGCCTCTTTTTTTAAAACAAACAAACAAACAAACGAAACGAAACTGTTTTTGTTTTGCGTACCAGTTGAACGCTGGAAGAAGAAAAAGAACTCAAACTTTTCATAGCTTGACTGGAATTTCTTAGCGTGGAACCTGGAGTCAAAAATCATATGGAAGACTTTATTATTATTTTTTCTATCATGGGAAGGACTTCTTTCCCTCCACCATTCTTAAGAGCAATGCCAATTTGCTCTTAAAAAGTGGGAAATGCTTTGAAGGTGAGAAGTGATATATATATTTGGCATTCTGGGCTTTTTTCCACAGAAGAGAAACACATCAAGATATAAATGGTTTAATTGCTTGGACAATGACTGTACATAGATGATTCTGAACTGCAGATTAATAGATCTTTGAAACCCGTTTTCTGTTTTAAAGCACTGCTCAGTTTAAAAATTCTCAGAACTGCAGAGGAATGATCAACATCTCTTTCCCCCTTCCCCTTCCTTCCTTCCTTCCTTCCTTCCTTCCTTCCTTCCTTCTTTCCTTCTTTCCTTCTTTCCTCCCTCCCTCCCTCCCTTCTCTCCCTCCCTTCTCCCTTTCTTTCCTCTCTTCTTCCATCCCTCCTTCCTTCCACCCTTCTCTCCTCCCTCCCTCCCTTCTCTCCTTCCTTCCTTCCCTCCCTCCCTCCCTCCCTCCCTCCTTCCTTATTTCCTCCCTCCCTCCCTCCCTTCCCTTCCTCCATTCTCTCCTTCCTTCCTTCCCTCCCTCCCTCCTTCCCTCCCTCCCTCCTTCCTTATTTCCTCCCTCCCTCCCTTCCCTTCCTCCATTCTCTCCTTCCTTCCTTCCCTCCCTCCTTCCTTCCTTCCCTCCCTCCCTCCCTCCTTCCTTCCCTCCCTCCCTCCTTCCTTATTTCCTCCCTCCCTCCCTTCCCTTCCTCCATTCTCTCCTTCTTTCCTTCCTTCCTTCCTTCCTTCCCTCCCTCCCTCCATTCTCTCCTTCCTCCCTTCCTTCCCTCCCTCCGTCCCCCACAGTTTTGGCCAGAGTGATTGTATTTAGAAGGAGACTATTGCTGGCAATAGACTTCCTTCAAGCCATCATTTAACTATATTGGTGTCATTGGAATCTCCCACATATCTCTGCTGTTGCTCAGTTTTGATTTCCTTTTAGAGCTCCATCTTTTTGGAATCTTTGTCTTCTCATCCTCAATGCAGGTCATAATCCAATAATACATTGATCATGCATATATAAAATATTTTTATAACTATATAGACAGGTGAAAAGCACACGGCAAAAAATGGAATGGCTTTGTCTTTATGTATTTTTTTTAAAAGAAGCTGTTGTATTTAAATTGTGCAATACAAGTTGAGTTTGCTGTATTGTTTACATGGATTTAGAGCAAGCACAGTGTTTTTTAAGATCTAGTCTGCCTTGTGCCATTTAAGGCAAATGTCTAAAAAGCTAGCATATTCAGAAGGGACAAAGATACTGGTTGTTGAATCCACTCCTTTCAATCTCAGGCCCTTCTAACTAATGTTTAGGTATTATTACTATAAATGATGTTAGAGAACATTCTTGAAATGTTGGAGAAGACACTTGAGAGTCCGTTTGACTGCAAGAAGACCAAATACTTTGGCCACCAAATGAACTCCTTGGAGAAGACCCTGATGTTGGGAAAGATGGAAGGCAAAAGGAGAAGGGGACTGCAGAGGAGGAGATGGTTAGATGGTGTCATTGATGCAGTGGCAATGAATTTAAGTAGACTCAGGGAGTCAGTGGAGGACAAGAGGACCTGGTGTGCTATGGTCCAGGGGGTCACCAAGAATTGGACATGACTTTAACAACTGAACAACAAAAATCATGAATTCCATTTAAACTTGGATTCATAGTAACACCATATGTCTGTGGAGGTTCTCAGTCATCCAGATCATGGTTCTTCCAAAGGTGTTTTTTTCAAGAGGTAACTGGACTTCCTTTGTTTTTCTTTGAAGATGTTTCTTCTGGGGTCATGAAGAGTTGGACACAACTTAGCGACTGAACAACAACAACATTATAAATGAGTGTTGAGTAGTGATTCCCAACCATATTGTTGACTGACAACTGCCATTATTTCAAGCCTTTGGTCAGGCAGAGTTGTTTATGGCATTAATAAAACAGTTAAAATATTTTTTTTAAAAAAAATCTAGAGGTCCAAAGTTGTTGAGCCTTGGATTATGCTGAACCCGGAGTCTTCAGAAGGCTACTGGTATTTTACGCTTGCCTTGTAGAAGAAGGAAAACATTATTAAATGCATTGCTGGAGAAGACTACATTTACTTATTGTTAATTTTACCTAACTCTGAAGATAAATGATATGAGGTCAATCATAATTTTGTCCAGATACCTTCTCTCTGTTTAGGATTTAGTCATTGCATGCCTCTCAAATGTCATCTACAGCCTGTAGACCATAAAGAAATTGCATCCTGGTCTAAGGCTCCATTTCCAGATAAACTTCACCTCCAAGGGGATCATCATATTTTTTAAAAAAAGTAGCACCAAAGACAGGAAGGCAGGAAAGGAAGTCATTTTGATGTGAGCTTCTAAAGGGCCCTTGGCTGATGAAGTAGAAATCTTTCTTTGAAAGTCTCTGTTGGGAATCAGTGGGTTCCATATCTATCCCATCATTCCTGATATTGAATCAGATGGATACTATGCTACAAATGGGAATAGAGAAATAGCTATCCTTAGTGAGATTCTTGGGAAAGATTTAGAAGCCAGTTGCTTTCTCATTCTTCTCAGTGCCCCTATTCAGGACTACCGGTTTCTTTTGGGGAAAAGTGCCATGTGGTAGCCCTTGGCTCAGCACAGAAAGTGTCCTTTAGCAAAAGTGTGGAACAGTTGAAGGACCTCAACCCATTAAAAGTAATCTGAAGATCATTTAGGTGATTTGGAGTGAGATAACGCAGAGTGACTTTTTCTTTTTCCTGATCTGGTAAGTGCAGATTGTTAGACTTCAGCTCACAGATTCTGCAGTCAACATCTCTTACTATTGTCCACGTTGGCCAAGTTGCTGGAGGTCCACATATCATACAATCTCTGCTTTGAGATATTACCTTTATAGCTGAAATGATGAAGGTCCATGACTGTGAAGGCAATAAATCTGAAACACATTACTGGGAATAGATCCACTGGCACGAAACAGTATTCTGAAAGAAGGTACAACACGGATCTTACTAGGTGAGATCATTTTCAAAATGAAGACCATGAAAACAGAACTGAGAAAAATCCATTTACCTTTAGGTCAACTGGTGCTTTATCAGATGCCTGTTGACCTTCAAGCAAATTTTTGGATTGACAGGTTGAGGGAGATTTTAATTTTATCAAAACATATTAAATGTTTTGATATGCAATAAAGATCAGATTGGAGTAGATGATATTTGAAGGCCTGTATAACTTATGTAAATACATATTTAGAGGATGTAGTGATAGATAGATAGATAGATAGATAGATAGATAGATAGATAGATAGATAGGTGGGTGGGTAGGTATAGGATAGATAGGTAGGTAGGTAGATAAGATGGGTGGCTGAGTGGGTAGGTATAGATTAGACAGACAGATTGATAGATGATAGATAGATGATATAGATGATAGATGAGATAGATAGATGATAGATAGATAGATAGATAGATAGATAGATAGATAGATAGAACTGACAACTAAACAAACACAACTAAAGATAGAACCAGATAAACAATTGACCTTACCACCCACAAATTTAACACAATAATAGCAAAATATCTCTATGCTGATAATTATAAACACTTGTCAAATCATCTACTCCTACACAGGAAGAATCTCTCTCATTTCAGTTCGTTTCTTCCTCCAAGGCTGGTTGATATGACTAGATTCTGATTGCTTTCCTCAATCTTGATTATGGTGTAAATCAAATCAGCAGGGGGATGTTTTTGCAGAGAAGGAAGTGGGCAGCAAGAAGGCCCACCTCCCACCCCGCCATCTAATGATTAGCAAATATATAAATAATGACAGCTGAAGTGCTAATTTGTCTAAATGGCAGCAAAGTTTAACTCGAAAGTCCTCTGGAAGAGTCCCACTTTAGACATCTCCCAGGGATGTCATGGGAGATGCCATCTGAACCACTAGGAGGAGATTCACTTGATATTGCCCGTGTCCCCGATTTTCTCCATGGAAATGTTGAGCCATTCCTCCTTAATATTCTCCACTAAGAAATGTTCTGTATTTACTACGACCTTCTCCAAATAAGAAAGGAAAGTGTTGGGCAAATCAACTTATCCAGGAAGTGTGTATTGTGATACCTTTTGGGGAAATATGGTGGGCAAAACCTGGATTTTGCTCATACCTTGGTCTTCTCCAGGGACGTGGTGGCTCAATGGCTAAGCTTGTCGATCAAAAGGTCAGCAGTTTAGCGGTTTGAATCCCTAGTGCGCTCCCGTGACTTGTCCCAGCTTTCGAACCTAGCAGTTCGAAAGCATGTAAAAAATGCAAGTAGAAAAATAGGGACTACCTTTGGTGGGAAGGTAACAGCGTTCCGTGTGTCTTTGGCGTTGAGTCATGCCGGCCACATGACCATGGAGATGTCTTTGGACAGCGCTGGCTCTTCGGCTTTGAAATGGAGATGAGCACCGCCCCCTAGAGTTGGGAACGACTAGCACATATGTGCGAAGGGAACCTTTACCTTTACCTGGTCTTCTCCAATGAATGGACCCAGTCCTAGTGAGAGAAACAGTGTTTATGGGGAAACCCCTTGCTCAACTTCGGTCTTACAAGAAAGAAGGGAGAAAGCACTTACAACTGGTTGCAAATATGTACAATAAGCCAATGGAAGAATTAAGTATTATCTGATGAGTTTTTTTTTTTTTTAGTAAGTCACATTAGGGGTACCTTTCATTCTTGATATACCATTATATTCCAGAAGAATAAGAATAAGAAACTTAATCTTTGGAAGAAGTACTTATGAATTGTAGTTTCTGAAGGCAACCTTTTCAAAGATGTGACAAGATTTCCAAATGTTGCTGTTTTATCTGTTCTGTTGACACATCTGGACATCAATGTGCACTCAAGGGGTGCTTAGATTTTTGCTCCCTTTGTTTTATCATGGCTGGTAATTACAGAGATTGCAGCCCAAGAAATTAGAAGGTACCAGTGAAAACCAACTGGCTTGAAACTCAACATTAAGAAAACTAAGATCATGGCATTCAGCCCTCTCAATTCCTGGCAAATAGATGGGAAAGAAATGGAGGTAGTGACAGATTTTATTTTCCTGGGCTCAAAAATCACCTCACATGGGGAGTGCAGATAAGAAATTAAAAGACACTTGCTCCTGGGGAGTAAAGCTATTGCAAATCTAGACAGCATTCTAAAAAGTAGAGACATCACCCTGCCAACAAAAGTGTGTATAGTCAGGGCTATGGTTTTCCCAGTTGCAATGTATGCCTGCGAAAGTTGGACCATAAGGAAGGCTGAACATCAAAGAATTGAGGCCTTTGAACTCTGGTGCTGGAGACGACTCCTGTGAATCCCTTGGACTGCAAAGCGATCCAATCGGTTAGTCCTAGAGGAGATCAACCCTGGCTGCTCTTTAGAAGGCCAGATCCTGAAGAGGAAACTCAAATACTTTGGTCACCTAATGAGAAGGAAGGACTCCTTGGAGAAGAGCCGAATGCTGAGAACGATGGAAGGCAAAACAAGAAGGAGACAGCAGAGAACGAGGTTGCTGGACGGAGTCACTGAAGCAGTCAATGTGAGCTTCAATGGACTCCGGGGGATGGTAGAGGACAGGAAGGCCTGGAGGAACGTGGTTCATGGGTTGGAGATGACTTCACAACAAACAACGACAAATGATGAAAAAAAAAATATAAGGTTCCAAATGGTGGAAACCTCCATTTGAACATTAGCTATTAGGCAGATAGTTCCTGTCATACATTACAGGTAGTCCTCAACTTACAACCATTTGTTTAGTCACCTCTCGAAGTTAGAACAGCACTGAAAAAAATGACTTATGACCATTTTTCACACAACCGTTGCAGCATTTCTGGTCATGTAACCCACTTCGGAGGCTTGGCAACTGGCATGTTGCCATTGTGATGATTGCGTGCCCCGGAGTGATGTGATCACTTTTTGTGACCTTCTGATTAGCAAAGTCAATGGGAAGTCAATTTCGCTTAACAGTCATGTTAGTCACTGATCAATTGCAGTGATTCGCTTAACAAGCGTGTCAAGAAAGGTCGCAAAATAGGGCAAAACTCACTTAAACAACTCTCTTCCTTAGCAATGGAAATATTGGCCTCAATTGTGATTGTAAGTTGATGACATACATATACACACATACATATTGTACATAGTCCAACTTTGCAATAGGGAAAAGGTTAGCAATTCACACAGTTCTGTGAGATGATCTTTATACGTATGTAGCCCAGTTTACAGCCCCTTAATTTTGAATAAGGACAGAATGATTAGGTCATGCATCTATTAGGAGCATGCATCTATCTGGTGCTTTAAAGGTGAATTTAGAGGAGCAATGTTCTTGTGTGAACAGGAAGGCATTTGTTTTAAAAGTGGAGTTTTGTGCGTGGTGCCTTGAAAATCAATTTAAAGCTGTATCAGTAGTGACAAGCAGGCAAAGAATCACCGGTGTGCAATCATGAAAGAATTTGTTTTCGGGAAAGAAGAGACTCCTTTTCAGTGTTCAAAAGTGGGAAGTGGTAGAAGGTGAGGTTGGGCAAAACCTCTTGTCAGGGCTCCAAGTTAACATCCCCAACGAAAGAAAACTCCGAGACTTGGATTTCCTCAAAGCTATTATTTTATTAGAGATGTCATATTGGCGCATCTGGGAAAACCCGAATCTGAGTTTTCCCCACCCAAATGAAAGTTCAAGCCCCTGCCCAACACCCACAAATCCATCACATGGTCCAATCAAAACACCGTCCCCAACTGGAGATGCCTCCCAGTTCCAGCCTCCCAGGTGTAGGGAAAGATGTCCTTGAACCTCTGTGAAAGGAATGTTATTATGATTACATATCCCCCATGCTCTACACAATCCCGCCTCCCAATTTCCCACAGTAGTAAATGTGGCAGGTCTGAAGGCCCAATACAAAAGATGGCTTCCAGGCCTAATACCTCTCTCCTGAATCTTCACCAGTGCTCATCCTGGGAAGATGGAAAAGCCAGATCTTTTCCGGCTGAACTAAGAAATTTTGACTTGGAGCTCATTCTTTCGCTGTAGTCTTCTCTTCGCCTTGGATCCGTTTTTCATATTAGACTTTCCTTTCCTCGCCTTTCTGGTCATTCTTTCCCTCTTAGCCACATCTCTTCTCTTTCTGATTTGTTTTACTTTCAGGTTAATAATAACTTTGTGGACAGGACAGGCAACAGCTGCAACAAGCTGTTTTGGTTTGCTCACATGATACTACCCACCCACTCACCCAGGGCAGCCTCAATCTTCCTGGAAAGCACTACCTTTATTGCTCCCCCCCTTTCAAAGGATTCAATTCATTTTCCTGTGTGGTTGAGTTGTGTCATTTTAAACACCCATAGATCCATTTAAATGAAGCTTCCTTTGACCCTTTGGTAATCTTTAGGAGGGGGTAGACAGATCCGCTGTTTTGTGCACATGTCAGACCTGGAAGCCATCTTTCTACGAAACTTTGTGTCTTCAGGTTTCAGGCCTGCCAAAAATTCTACTGCGGGAAATTGGGAGGGGGGATTGTATAGAGGGAAGAAGATATGTAGTCAAAATAAAATTCTTTATAGAAAGTCAAGGCCATTGTGCCCTGCAGCTGTGTTGAGAAGAATGAGGAGGTATCTTCTGTTCCGGACGGTACCTGATTGGATGTGTGATGGACATGTGGGTGCTTGGCACGGACTTGAACTTTTCTTTGGGTGTGGAAAACCAGGAAGCTCTCAGATTCGGGTTTTCCCACATGTGCCAATATGACATCGCTAATAAAAGTTAGCTTTGAGGAACTTCAAGCCTCGGAGTTTGATTTTGTTAGGGATGTTACCTGGAACTGTGACAGCACAGAGTTTTGAAATTTTGAAACATTCTCTTACATTCATGAGCACGGGTAAAGAGAAAATTAAATCTTGGGCAAACATTTTGCATCTCATCCAAGAAGCTTCTTCAGTTCTTCAGAAGTATTGAAGAAGCTTCTTGGATGAGAAGCAAAACATTTTCAAGGAAAAAAAAAACCCCAAGAAAATCCAGTTGCCTTTTAAAAAAGCATCTTTGGGACAACCATGACCTGGATGATGATGGAGAATCTCCCTAGACAAGCAGCTCTTTTTTGCTCTCCTACCCAAACTCCCGGGACGTGGTGGCTCAGTGGCTAAAACGCTGAGCTTCTCGATCGAAAGGTTGGCAGTTCAGCGGTTCGAATCCCTAGTGTCACATAACGGGGAGAGCTCCTGTGACTTGTCCCAGCTTCCGCCAACCTAGCAGTTCGAAGGCACGTAAAAAATGCAAGTAGAAAAATAGGGACCACCTTTGGTGGGAAGGTAACAGCGTTCCGTGCGTCTTTGGCGTTTAGTCATGCTGGCCACATGACCACTGAGACGTCTTCGGACAGTGCTGGCTCTTTGGCTTTGAAACGGAGATGAGCACCGCCCCCTAGAGTCGGGAACAACTAGCACATATGTGCGAGGGAAACCTTTACCTTACCCAAGCCCACAATCTATCAACCCATCCATTCCTCCTGTTCTATGACCAAAAGCTGATCCTAAGGAAAGCAAAGCCTGCACACAGCAAAAGAAGGCCAAAGAAAGGTAGAATTTCAGCCTTCTCCCATTCCTGGCAATGGATGACTTTACTGAAAGTCAACACTACCGTCTCGCATTTATCATTGCCAGTCTTACTCTGCATATGTTTGGGTATTCGCCATGCATTGTTAACAGTGATTGTCATGTAATTAAATCACTGCTCATCATGAGTGCCTATTTTTATGCTGAGATAAGCAGCAAGAATCCACAGCACTGTCCCCCAGATCAATAAAGATGTTCCCTGTAGGATTACAAATAGACTGAGGTTGAGCAGGGCACCAGAATTAATTAGGAATTATTTCTCTGTCTCTCTCTCTGTGTCTCTGTCTCTGTCTCTCTCTCTCTCCTCCTCCTCGTTCCATTTCCAATACATTTTTAATTGTTTATCTATTTTCAAAAAAAAAGCACCTCTCTTTAATTGTCGGTGGCTATTTTCTTTTTCTTTTTTGCCAATGAAATCCTGGATAATGGGCATTTTCTTGCAGGGCGTAATGGTGATGAGGAAAGGCAGGGATCAAATGACATGCGAGAATAGTGAGCACTTGTTTTGGTCTCTTGAAAGTGACAATGTTAGAAATTCGGGTTCCCCAAGCTAATCTTCACACATCCCTCTTTCTATTCCATTTCCTCTGTTCGCTGGCGTTAATCCTGATCACAAGTGGGTTTTGCTCTACTCAACCATTGGAGCTAAATAGGATCTGTGGGTGAAGCAGAAACATCGTCCTGTAGGTTTCCCCCTTTTGTTTCCTCTTCCATTTCGTTCAAGAGAAAGGGAGCGTTTCAGTACAAAGGGCTCTGTTCCAGTGGAGAAATCCATTTTTTTTTTTACTGCCAGTTCTGTGGGTGTGGTTTGGTGCACGTGGCAGGGGAACGATACTGCAAAATCCCCAGTCCCTCTCCACTCCAGGGGAAGGATATTGCAAAAATCTCCATTCCCACCTCATTCTGGGGCCAGCCAGAGGTGGTATTTGCCAGTTCTCTGAACTCAAAATTTGCACTACCGATTCTTCAGAACCTGCTGGATTTCAGCCCTGCTCTGTTCCCAGGAGTGGGCTTCAAAAATTTTAGCAAGAGGTTCTCTGCCTGGTTGCTGAGTGCGCATGGCCATGGTGGGTGTGGCCTAGTCAGCCTCCTGCACCATGGTGAGGGGGGGCGTTTTTGCCCTCCCTGGGCTCCAGAGGCTTTCCTCGAACTTCCGGGAAGGTGAAAATGGCCTCCCCAGGCTCCGGAGGCCCTCTGGAGACTGGAAACGAGCCTGTTTCCAGCCTACTTCCAGTAGGCCCTTTTTTTTTTGCCCTCCCCAAGCCTCCATCTGCGCCCTGCACTTACCTGCATCCAAAATCGGCGGAACTCCTGGGAGGGGTGGGGCAGGGTAAGTGGGGTGGGGTGGGGCCAGCCAGGAGTGGGATTTGGGGGTTCTCCAAATTGCAGAGAATCTTAGCTAGAGGTTGTCCCGAACCCTTGCAAATCCCCAGCAGCCCACTCCAGCTCTGTTCCGGTCATGTATTGAATTTCGATTGTAGGGTTAGTTTGCCCATAGGAACCCCCTAGCCTTTGATACATCTTTGGAATGGCTTGCCTCCAGAAGTTGTGGGTGCTCCATCACTAGAGATTTTAAAGAAGACAGTCCCACATGGTATAGAGCTGTGAAGGCGAGCCTATGGCACGCGTGCCACAGGTGGCACACGGAGCCATATCTTTGGGCACCCAAGCGTTACCCTCGCAAAGCTCCAGTATGCATGCTCGCACTGGCCAGCTGCTTTTCGGGCCCACTGGAAGTTGGGAAATGGGTTGTTTCTGCCTCCAGGGGTCCTCCGGAGGGTGGGTGTGGAAGGCTGTTTTTGCCTTCCCCAGGCTCCTAGAAAGCCTCTGGAGCCTGGGGAGAGCAAAAAATGGGCCCACTGTGCCATCACGTGCCAAAAGCGGGAGAAGTGCGGGGGTTGTGCGCACATGCACGGGGGGGAGGGCTCATTGGATTATGGGTGTGGGCACGCACATGTGTGTGAACCCCCCCCGCACTCGCCATGTTTTTGGCACGCGACGGCAAAAAGGTTAGCCATCACTGGTATAGGGTCTCCAGCTTGAGCAGGGGGTTGGACTAGAAGACCTCCAAGGTCCCTTCCAACTCTATTATTGTTAGAAATTCTGTTTAAATATAGCATGTGAAAATCTTTTCTCCTGCAGTCTGAAATACTGTATACAGTTCTGACCACCATCATTTTCTTCTCTATCCCTGATAAGCTACACTCCATAGGTCTGAACCTCATTCTACATCTTCAAAAAGGCAGGATAAAAATCAATAGCTTCTCTCATTTCATTGCAATGTTTCTCAACCCTGAGAGCTTGAAGATATGTGGACTTCGGCTCCCAGAATTCCCTAGCCAGCATTCTGGGAGTTAAAGTCCACACATGTTGAGATCAGGGGTGAGTTCTACTTACCTTTACTATGGGTTTGCAATGGGGCCGTGCCAGCATGCTCTTCTGCGCAATCGCAGAAGCTTCCTGATGACATCAGGGTCGGTGGGCGGAGCCTCCCGCCGGTTTTACTACCGGTTCTTGTAAACCGGTCTGTACCGGGGCAACCCACCACTGGTTGAGACTCTAGAAAGAGTGCAGAGAAGAGCAACAAAGATGATTAGGAGACTGAAGGCTAAAGCATATGAAGAACAGTTGCAGGAATTGGGTATGTCTAGTTTAATGAAAAGGAAGAATGGTAGCAGTGTTGAAATATTTAAGAGGTTGCCACAAAGAAGAGGGGAGTCAACCTATTCTCCAAAGCACCCGAAGGCAGAAGAAGCAGCAATGGATGGAAACTAATCAAGGAGAGAAGCAACCTGGAATTAAGGAGAAATTGCATGACAATGAGAACAATTAACCAGTGGAACAGAAGTTGCCTCCAGAAGTTGTGAATGCTCCAACACTGGAAGTTTTAAAGAAGAGATTGGACAACCATTTGTCTGAAATGGGATAGGGTCTCCTGCTTGAACAGGTGGTTGGACTAGAACAAGGGTGTTAAACTCTGGCCCGTGGGGCTGTCCTGGAAAATGTAAGGGGCCGGCCCACATCACTTCAGCCTGGTCTACCCAATGCAAAGAGGAAACATTGGGTCAGCATGACTTTGGTCCTGTGTACCCAGTGTGAAGAGGAAACATGCCAGCAGTTTGGGGAAGGGCATCAATCTGGCCACGCCCACCCAGTTGGCCACACCCACCCACCCACCCACTCCAAGTTCAACCACACACAGATCTCAATGAAATTGAGTTTGACAACTCTGGGCTAGAAGACCTCAAAGGTCCTTCCCAAATCTGTTATTCTACATCTTCAAGTTGACATGTTGAGAAACACCACTGCTAGGTTATTCATACATACAATACACTAAGACCTTACCCTAAATTAAAATTTACTATTCTCCAGCCGTGTTTGGATCACTGTTCCTTTAATTCCTAGTCACTATGTCCACATTCTGGGAATTATAGTTCCACATTCTGGATGGTTTTGACTTCAGTCATAAAACTGGACACAACTAGCTTAGATCCCATTGATTCAGGAGTGAAATCCAGCAGGTTCTGACAGGTTTTGGAGAACTGGTGGCGGAAATTTTGAGTAGTTCGGAGAACCGGTAAATACCACCTCTGGCTGGCCCCAGAGTGGGGAGGGAATGGGGATTTTGCAGTATCCTTCCCCTGGAGTGGGATGGGAATGGGGATTTTGCAATATCCTTCCCCCAGGAGTGGGGAGGGAATGGAGATTTGCAATATCCTTCCCCCAGGAGTGGGGGGGGGAATGAGGATTTTGCAGTATCCTTCCACTGGAGTGGGGTGGGAATGGAGATTTTGCAGTATCATTCCCCTGCCACGCCCTGCCACGCCCTGCCACGCCCACCAAGCCACACCAGGCCCACCAAGCCACGGCCACAGAACCAGCAGTAAAAAAAAATGGATTTCACCACTGCACTGATTTGAACGGGAAATCAATTGAATTGGAAAGTCAATTGAACTCTGGATTTGTTCTTACCTTGGTTTAGCTGGAATAGGTGTAGGAAAGTCATCGCGAGGCCAAATGTTTGCTTTGTAAGGAATGAAGCAAAGAGAGTGGAAATGTCTGCATGTTTGGCCCTCCATCAATTCCATCTCAGCCATCCGTTTGCTCTGGACAAGGATGATCACCAGCGGTTTCAGTTTTCCCACTGGAAGGGAGAAGACGCACAAACGCAGGTGATCGCTCTTGTTTCTTCGTCTTTCTGCTCCCCGCCCCTCCCTGTTTCTGGCTTTAGCTGTCAGGATCTTTTAGAACCGACATACTCCTCTGAGGAAGTCAGAACAGCAATGGGAAAATGAGTAAAACCCCTATTGTAAAACAGTTGTCCAAGAAGTTAGGCACTGCACAGGGTAGAGATCAATAGGCTGTGAAGGTTAAATCTATTTTCACACTATGTTCCATTTCACAGTCTAATGGTGTTTTAATGTGTCTGTCACCAATTCTCCCCTTCAAGTTACCCAGGTAGGGCCTTTACAAAAGAAGAGTTGTATTTCTCCCGAGTTTCACACCGTAACATTTATTTGCTAGCCAAGTTCTGACACCTTTTCTTTCCTCTGTGGAGATCTGCTAGACACCGGTTATTTCCACATTCAAAAGGCAGAACACCGGGACGGCTTTTACAGGAATTTTAAATTATCTTTGACAAAGGCCTCTGGGGCTGTAGAGACTGAAAACCAATGAGGTTTTAGAGATTGAGGGGAATAAAAATCTAATGGGTTTTTAGTGAAGCTGTATACACGGAGGCAAACCGGAAATCAAAGTTTTCCCCTTAGTCAGCTCAGAAAGATCTGTCTGGTTGGTGGTTGGATTCCCATCATATCTGATGATGAATGAAGAACTAAAATCACCTTATACTTTTTTTTTTAAAAAAAAGTTTTTTATTTTTTAGACAAACAAACATTTAATACATCAGTTATCTCTTCCCTGCGACATTTTGGTGTTATCTTCCAAAGTTCTTTCTTCTTTTTATTTCTTCTATCTTGATCCTTATCCAAACCATTATATCAGTTCATCCTTAACATAATATTCTACTCATCACATATTTATACATACCTATATAATTAATCATTTATATCTCTTCTCCAGCCAATAATAAAAATAATTCCATATTTTAAAATATTCTGAATCTTCTCTATCCTTAATCATCAGGGTTAATCTATTCATTTTTGCACAATCTAATTTTTTTTTTATTACCTCTTCTTCCAGAGGTACTTTCTCTGCTTTCCAATTTTGTGCATAAACAATCCTTGCAGCTGTTATTACATGTATTATCAAATAAACATTTTCCTTACTAGTTTTTTTCAGGTAGGATACCCAATAGGAACAGCTCTGGTTTAAATTCGATACGTTTCTGTATTATTTCCACCTTATACTTGAGCTTTCAATTTTTTTCTCAGCCAATGGATCGTGGATCAAAGGTTACAGATGTATATGGCTTCCATGGATAAGAGCTACATCTAGTGTTGGTGCCAAGTCAAAATAGAGAACATTGCCAAGATAAATACTAGAACAGACTGCATTGTCATGCAAATGTAATGGGCATCAAATATAATAAAGAACATTGTTTTCCATTTAGGGGTTTACTAATTTTACCTTCCTATCCCATTAACTATTATGACCTGGAGCAAGTCTCAAAGTTTGCAAACATAGGGTTTTAATTCTCTGTTGTCTACTACATTCTTTATCTCTTTGAGAAAAATCTATGGAGATTCTCAATCATCCAGGTCATAGTTGTCCCAAAGGTGCTTTTTCCAAAAAGGCAACTTGACTTTCTTGGGGTTTTTTTTTCCTTTGAAAACTTCATCCAAGAAGTTTCTTCATTTTTTAAAAAATAAAGTCCAGTTGCCTTTTGGAAAAAGCATTTGGGAGAAAAACATTTTAAAACTCTTTCCACCCTTAAAAGGAATTTGATGGAATAGATGGAACAAGGTAGAGCAAGCATTTTAGGAAGGCTGGGTGAAAGCTACAGAATGGGGCAACGATTTGGTGAAATTAGAATAGAATAGAATAACAGAGTTGGAAGACCTTGGAGGTCTTCTAGTCCAACCCTCAGCTTAGGCAGGAAACCCTACACCACTTCAGACAAATGGTTATCCAACATCTTCTTAAAAACTACCAGTGTTGGAGCATTCACAACTTCTGGAGGAAAGTGGTTCCACTGATTAATAGTTCTAAGTCATCAGAGAGTCAAGCTGGATGTTTGGTTCACATTTAAAGGCTGCTACCTTTGGTTGGAGGGGACGCAGTGGCTTAATGGCTAAGATGTTGAGCTTGTCGATCAAAAGGTCGGCAGTTCAGCGGTTCGAATCCCTAGTGCCGCGTAACGGGGTGAGCTCCTGTTACTTGTCCCAGCTTCTGCCAACCTAGCAGTTCGAAAGCACATAAAAAATGCAAGTAGAAAAATAGGGACCACCTTTGGTGGGAAGGTAACAGCATTCCGTGCGTCTTTGGTGTTGAGTCATGCCAGCCACATGACCACGGAGACGTCTTCAGACAGCGCTGGCTCTTCGGCTTTGAAATGGAGATGAGCACTGCCCCCTAGAGTCGGGAATGACTAGCACATATGTGCAAGGGGAACCTTTACCTTTACCTTTAATGCTATAGTAGCAGAAGAAAAGATTGCAGGCTGAGAAACACAAATGAAAAGATAAAGTGGAGTTTACTCTTCCATTTATAACGACTAGCACATATGTGCGAGGGGAACCTTTACTATTGGTTGGAAAAAAATTAAAATAAGTGGATTAAGGTTTAAAACATTTGTTTTCCATCTCTCTTCTCTTTCAAACTAGACTTCCCCATTCACTGATTGTGTTGCCTGTCTGAGAATGAGACTGTAAATCAAGGGTTAGCCGGAGCAATGTGGGAGAATATTGTCTGTGACAAGGCTGTGATGTTTCCGCTTACACTTCACTTTCCCTACAAGGAAAGAAACATACTAACTAAAAATAAAGTCTAGAGATTTACTTGGTGTAATTGCATGGTGATAGATAAAACTATATCCATTGTGGAACTCTCAGAAGGAAAAAAAACAAATAATGCCATTCCAATGAAAGAACATTTCAGAATCCTAGCAGTATGAAAAACAAAAGCAAGAAACAAAAGCAAGCAAACAGCTGGCAGATGTGTCCAGTGAAACCCGCAAACCCACATGTGAAAGAACAGTAGAACAATAATTGTGCATTTCCTTTCCATTTGAAATTTGGGACTCCATTGTGGCCGTAAGTCAAGAACCACCTATGTATTTAAGTGATTATCCACTAGGACTCCAAGATCCCTCTCACATTGCATGAAGTACGATGGATTATACTTCCATCAATATTGCATGATTTACAAAAGAACAAGGATTTGATCACAATTCACCCTCTTGTACACCCCTTGCAGATACCCCTGGATGCAAGCTGGTTCTGCAGAAAAGTTGGAGAAAGGAATGCACTGTATGCCACCTTAAACTCCTAGAGCAGCCTAGTGATGGCTAACGTTTTTTCCCTCGGGTGCCAAAAACACGTGCATATGTGCTATCGGGTGCGTGTGCGTGCCCACACCCATAATGCAATGCCTCCCGCATGCCCTACCCCCTGCACATGTGCGCGCAACCCCCCATGCTGCCCTGCCCCCCTGTGCAGGTGTGTGCGACCCCCATGTGCTCCTCCACCCCACACAGGCACATGTGAACCCCTGTGCCCCGTTTTGGGCCTAGCAGGCCTCCCTGAAGCCTCCGGAGGCCAGAAATGTCCCATTTCCGGACTTCCAGTAGGCCTGTTTTTTTGCCCTCCCCAGGCTCCGGAGGCTTTCCTGGAGCCTCCAAGAGAGCAAAAGCGGCTTCCCCCAGCCTCCAGAGGCCGGAAACGGCCCATTTACGGACTTCCGGTAGGCCCATTTTTCGCCCTCCCAGAGCCTCCGCATGAGCCCTGTACTTACCTGGCATCCAAAATGGGCTGTATGGAAATTCTTGGGAGAGGCAGGGCAGCATGTGCATTTCCCACATGCGCGGCAGAGACCTGAAGATCAGCTGGCCGGTGGGAGGCATGTGCGCATGCGCGGCGGAACTGACCTAGGGTGATGGCTCGCGTGCCTGCAGAAATGGCTCCACGTGCCACCTGTGGCACATGTGCCATAGGTTCCCCATCATGGTCCTAGAGGATAGGTGATAGATATTAAATGAATGAATAAATTAATACAGGCCTACAGAGTGCCTACATGAAAATTAACTTTAGAGGTTTGCGCTGCTTATTTGTTTTGCTCTTTTCCCAGACTTCACCGTAACACACACACCCCTTGTATTTTTTGCTTGAATACTAATTTTAGAAAACGAAGCACAACAGGAAATTTAATATTTCCTGCCCTCCTGCGTATCAAAGCACTCGAATCAAGAGTTTGCACCCACTTCTATACATGCTCGCGTGTTTCACATATGTGCATCTGCTAGCATTTAGCAGTGAACAATAATGCTGTTTGTAGTATGTTTTTTTTTTCTTTCTTTCCAGATAGTTGCTTGGATTCTCAAATGTTGTTACAGCTGTCCTGAAATCCTGACAAGGGTGGAGGGATTTATTCCTGGCCTTCTCTCCTACATCCCCTCAAAACCGATGCTTGAATCCTTTCTGAACTGTCACCATAGCAACCTGAGCTGGTTCATAAGGGATCTCCCTTGTTTCCTTGGGGTCAACAATGAAAGAGGGGGGGCTGCGTAGCTAAGGAGAAAGAGAGCAACTATTAGAACTTTCCAGAAGTCATTTCATCCCCCCAAGAGGCCCAAAGAAGCAGTTCGGCCTTTATTATTGTCAAAGAGACGGAAAAAAGCTGCCTTTTTATTTCTATCGGCTCTTCTATAAGATACGGACGGATGGGTGAATAGACAGACAGACAAGATAATAAATTCAATGAACCTTGGCAGATCGCAAGAATTAAATGAGCATCGTCCTTCAATCATGAAAAATCTCATTCTCTGAAAGAGAGCGATGCAACTGTCCAGATGCCAAAAAGGCAATAGGTCCCTTGGGGGCTCTCAAGTGGGACAATTTGGCCAAAGAAGTGACTTCTTTTTCCTTGTCTTGCATTGACCCATGGAAGGAAAAGACACTTTCCATTTTCCAGGTGTTATGTGCATGCCCGTACACGCTCTCCACCTTTTCACAATCTGAATTGTTGCACACAATCCTAGAAAGCAAATGCTCTTTTATCAAAAGGAGTGAGAACCAGTGGTGAAATCCGATTTCTTTTACTACCAGTTCTGTTGGCATGGCTTGGTGGGCATGGTGTGGCTTGGCGGGCGTGGCAGGGAAAGGATATTGCAAATCTCCATTCCCACCCCATTCTGGGGCCAGCCAGAGGTGGTATTTCCCAGTTCTCTGAACTACTTAAAATTTCCGCTACTGGTTCTCCGAACTGCTCAAAATTATGCTACCAGTTCTCCAGAACCTGTCAGAACCTGTTGGATTTCACCCCTGGTGAAAACCAATAGAATAACCTCAACAGGTCATTTTACCCAGGGGTGGCTTCAAAAATTTTAGCAAGGGGTTCTCTGCCCAGTTGCTGGGTGGGTGTGGCCATGGTGGGTGTGGCCTAGCCAGCCTCCTGCACCATGGCACGGGGAGGCATTTTTGCCCTCCCCGGGCTCCAGAGGCTTTCTTTGAGCCTCCGGGAGGGCGAAAACAACCTTTCCAGGCTCCGGAGGCCCTCTGGAGGTAGGATAGGAATCATTGCAGGATGCAAACTATTCGTAGAGCTGCCTTTTGCAATTGACTGATGGTGAATTTGTCAATGCCAATCGTGTTCAAGGGATGCACTACCCTGTTTCCCCCAAAATAAGACATCCCCCGATAATAAGCCCAATAGGGCTTTTGAGCGCATGGCAATAAGGCCAAGCGCTTATTTCAGGCTTCAAAAAAGTATAAGACAGGGTCTTATTTTCGGGGAAACACGGTAGTTGTTTTTGGATTGCACCCAAGGCGCCTATGACTATTGGTACTACCTTTGATTTCTTTTGCCACAGTCATTCTATTTCTAGTTGCAGGTCTTTGCATTGAGTTATCTTCTCCAGTTCTTCTTCTTCTTATTGGAACAAAAACTTCAGATCCAGAAGGGATGGCATTTGATCATGTCCAAACTTGGAAAAAAAACTTGAAATGGGACAGGACTTTGTGCCTTAGAACTGGGTTGATTTCATGCCTTTGGATTCTAATTTCATTGAGCAGCGTTAGTATTTACCCGAGTGGCCGCCGCATGTTGTTTCTCATGTTTTCGTCATGCAGCACTTGCAAAGCACATGCGCTGGGAAAGAGACCGTTATGTTGTCAGGTATGTAGCGATACGCCCGGCTGAAAATTAATTTTTTGTAATTAAACTCCGCATCTGTGAGCTTTTGTGCTGGAAGCCCCTGCTCTGCTGATAAATGACATTAACGCCACAGGGCCGTGCGTACTAGCAAATTTAAAACCACTTTACTTCCCGGGTATGCCACTTAGCACAGCTGGGAGAATGGGCTGTTTAAAATTTAAAGGGCTGCTGAATCCTTGCAGAAAATGGTTAGGAAACGTCATGCCAACTGTCTCGAAAAGAGCGACGGCCCTCGTTAGCAAGCAAAGACCGAGGTGGCTTGTTTCGCCTGGCACGCGTTCTCGAAAAGCTGCCTGTGACAAAAAAGACAAAAAAAAAAAAAAAAAACACACACAAAAACCCAGACATATTGCTTATGAAGTTGGGGTGGGGGAAGGAATCCTCAGACACCCCAATTCTTATCCTAGAGGGATTTGCTAAAGGATTATTTTTTTGGCCAAGGATTTTTTTTTATTTTAATCTCCAGTAGTATAGGAAATACCAAAGCCTAACAGCTTCCTTCTCTCCACCAGTTTAAAAATCCTCATTGTGATATTTAAATCATAATTAAAACATGATTTTCAATTTTTCAAAAGATTTTTTTTGAAATGTGAAAGATATCTCCTTCTCCTCCTTCTTCTCCAAGTCTTTCCCATCATCCTTCTTCTTCTTGCCACCTTCATTTCCCCCTTCCTCTTTTTCTTTTTCTCCTTTCTCCCTATTGCCTCTTCCCTGTCAACTTCTCTTTCTCCTCCTTCTCCATTCCCCTTCTCCTTCCCCCTTGGTCTTTACCCTTCCTCTTTCCCTTCCTCCTTCTTCCTTCTCTCCTCTCCTCTCCTCTCTTCTCCTCTCCTCTCCTCTCCTCTCCTCTCCTCTCCTCTCCTCTCCTCTCCCCTTCCCTTCCCTTCCCTCCCCTCCCCTCCCCTCCCCTCCTCTCCTCTCCTCTCCTCTCCTCTCCTCTCCTCTCCTCTCCTCTTCTTTCTCCCCCCCTCCCCTAAGAATGCTGGAACATTTGTTTTAATTTTCTCTTGAAAGTGTCCTATTCTCTGTGGCTCTGGATTGCCACAAGGGGGAAAAGTACACTCTACCCAATTAATGGCATCATGTTGGGCAGCACTATATCCCTAATTCTTTCCTTGCCTTTTGGCAAATAACAGCTTCCTGGATCCTTATGGACTAGCAGACTGACTGTGCATATCTTTGATGGTTTAATGAACTCACAAATCTAAACCGAGCAGGAATTAAGTAGCATTTGGGCAGGAGACATCAGGGCAGTAGATTAATAGATAATCCCAGAAAAAAAATACGGAAACAACATTTCCATATTATTGCCCAGAGAACTAGATGGGAATGTCCATGAAGTCATGGGGAGTTTGGCTGGAGTTGCAGGAGATGTTTATTGGCTTACTAGGGATGGCAAGAAATTTTAGAATGTAAGTTCCAGGCACATAGTACAAAAATATATATTGTAGAATATATTGGCAAAGCGGTAGCTTTAAGGGAGGAACAAAAAGAACAACTCTTATAATTTGCCATGAAAAGTGTTTTCAAAGTAATTAAGAAGCAAGGTAAAAAAATATACTTTGTTTGCATCTCTGTACTTTTTTAAAAAAAGAAAAGCAAAATATAGATAGAATCTTTGCTGAAAGAACAATGTTGAACCATGGTAGGCAGCAAACAGCGTTATTAGGGAGAGAAAAAATACTCTCTTTATCATTATTGTTATTTCCTCTTCTTCTATTTGGGCAGCCTTTGGCAAGTATTATTTGATGATGTTAACAGTATTGTCGCGGGATGTAAGCTTTTCCAAGCAATGTTGCCTTTTGCAATTGACTGAAGATCATATTGTCAATGACGATGGTGCTCAGTTGGTGCTCCAGATGTTTTGGGATTGCACCCAAGGAGCAGTAATGGGTTGCAACCGGTTTATCCTGGCAAACCGGTAGCAGTGGTGGTGGGAGGCTCCACCCACCTGCCTGGACATCATCAAATATGATCTGTGCATGTGCAGAAGCTTCTGTTCAGGCACACGCGTGAACAAGCAAACCGGTAACAAAGGTAAGTGAAACCCATCCTTGCCAAGGAGCCTATCACTATTAATACTATCACATTATTATTATATCCCACCCTTATTCTCTCCAACTCAAAATACCAGAATGAATGGCCCAAAATCACCCAGAGCTTTCATACCTAAGGGACAACTAGAACTCAGTCTCTCATTTCTAGTCTAGCACCTTAACTACTACACTAAATTGGCTCTATAGCATGTCAAAGCTCTCCACATACCAATGCCAAGTGAGGTACTAATACCACTCTATAAAGCCTTAGTAAGACCACACCTAGAATCCTGCATCCAGTTTTGGTCACCACACTATAAAAAAAGATGTTGAGACTCTAGAAAGAGTGCAGAGAAGAGCAACCAGGATGATTAGGGGACTGGAGACTAAAACATATGTAGAACTGTTCTGGGAACTGGGCATGGTTAGTCTAATGAAGAGAAGGAAACATGATAGCAGTCTTTCAATACTTGAGGGGCTGTTACAGAGAGGACAGGGACAACCTGTTTTCCAAAGCACCTGAAGGCCAGACAAGCAATAATGGATGGAAACTGATCAAGGAAAGATTCAACCTAGAAATAAGGAGAAATTTTCTGACAGTGAGAACCATCAATCAATGGAACAGAAGTTGCCTTCAGAAGTTGTGGGAGCTTCATCACTGGAAGCTTTGAAGAAGAGATTGGACTGCCATTTGTCAGGAATGGTGTAGGGTCTCCTGGTTGGGACAGGTGGACTAGATGACCTACAAGATCCTTTCCAACTCTGTTATTCTATATGTGACTAAGACTGGACCTGCCTCATCTGCTTCTGCAGTAAGTGAGCTGCGAAAGGTGAGACAATAAAACCTTGGGCAGAGTCTGTGCTTGCAGACAATATTATCAAACCTTGACATGTATAGCTTGTTGTTGTGATGAAGAAAGACGCATAGGCAGGAAGAAGGTTAATGGGAAGGCACCCAGAACAGCTTCTGGGAGATCTCTTTTATTGTTCTCTATAGTCTTCGCGGCAGAAGCTGATTCATTGATCAAAATTCACTTTGTAGTTGATTGGCTAAACAAAGCTCATGGTATGGCTATGCTATCTATGTAGACAGCTCATGGACAGTTCATGTTTTCCTGTTGCAAACAATGTGATCTGCTTACGTGACAAACCTCATGTCCTGAGGAAGGGTCTTTAAGGATCATTGTGCTTACGTTTGCATTCCTCAGCGTGTTTTTTTTTTCTTAATTTGATTTATATGCTGCCCTTTTCCGGAGACTCAGGGCGGCTTACAATGCGTTAAGCAATAGCCTTCATCCTTTTGTATATTTATACAAAGTCAGCTTATTGCCCCCACAAACTGGGTCCTCAATTTACCTACCTTAGAAAGGATGGAAGGCTGAGTCAACCTTGAGCCTGGCGGGATTCGATCTTACTTTAATTGCAGACAGCTGGTGTTAAATTACAGTGCTTCTGTCTGTTGAGCTAAACCAGGCTCCTTTGCCAACTACTGAGAAAGCAATCATCCCCACAATAGCTGGATATGGAAGCTAGCTTAATCTCTAGTGAGGAGCTAGCTGGATATTACCATCAAGCAGGTCCCCTATATGTTGGTCGTGTCCAGAAGGTGGAACCCTCCACCACCTGAGATTGAGCTGGCTTCCATATTCAGCTCTACATGACAAGTTTTGATAATGTTGTCTGCAAGCACAGACTCTGCCCGAGGCTTAGTCAATAAAATCCTTCTTTTCAAAATCTGTTTTGTGAGTTTCTGTTTGCCAGATCCAAACAAAATCGGCTATGTAGGCCAGAATCCCCAATTTCAAAGCTTTTAGGAAATTAGTCAAGATAGAAATTGGGCAACAGGACTCTGGAGCTGGAAAAGAAACAAAACAATCAGAAGCAGATGTTCTACATATGTTTCAGAGGTGGCATTTGGCAGGTTCTGACCTGCCAAATTTTGAGTAGTTTTGGAAATTTTGAGTAGTTCGGAGAACCGGTAGTAAAAAATTCTGACTGGCCCCGCCCCCATCTATTCTCTGCCTCCCGATTCTCATCTGATCGGGAGGAAATGGGGATTTTGCAGTATCCTTCCCCTGGAGTAGGGAGGGAATGGAGATTTTACAGTATCCTTCCCCTGCCACGCCCACCAAGCCACGCCCACAGAACCGGTAGTAAAAATTTTTGAATCCAACCACTGATATGATTTACCTCAGTTTACCTCAGCCTTATCTAGACAATATCAAGACCCAATAGATTTGGATGATTCGGGTAAGAGGGAACCACTATATGTGAAGAGTTGAGACCCTTCTGAAATTTTGCTAGATTAAATTCTGCCTTAGTAAAAATAACCGGTTCTGGATCTTTACCTACCCAATATCCTTGGGTTTTGCAAAACCTGACAGATTTGGGAAAGAACACAATGGTGTGGGGTTTTTTTTGCAAAGCATGAGGTGGAATTAAAAAAAAAAACGTAGAGTAGGAGAAAGGGATAAAATACTGGGAATAAAAGTTAATTAAAAAATAAAAATCAAGAGAAATGTGTCTCGGAGGCCACGTCTTGCTTAGTCACCACCTGTCAAGAATTTTGCTGCCGTCTAAAACCAAAGTGGTAGCAGCCAAACTGTAGCTCAGGTCTTTAATTTTTAATCTCCCCTCTCTTTTTGCTGGTCTCCAAGGCAGACGGAAGCTGTCATTAGGGTAGAGCAGATGCAGGCAGTGGAGCCAGCCACATCGACTCTGGCTTTGAGGAGGGAAGAAGCAATGGAGACGCGTTTGGTACGGAACGGATCTCAGGATGGTTTTGGAGAAGAGCAGGAGACATTGCCAAACAAAGACAAAGAGTCCTTTCTCAAGTTGCAAATGTGGGAGCTTTGGAATTAGCAAGGCAGGTTCGGGACGATGTGCAAATGCTTAGGAAGTGGGACTATGCAGCAATGTGGGACTCAAAATGCTAAAAAGAGCACTTCAATGCAGGGATGCTATTCAGCAGGTTCTGACAGGTTCTGGAGAACCGGTAGCGGAAATTTTGAGTAGTTCGGAGAACTGGCAAATACCACCTCTGGTTGGCCCCAGAGTGGGGTGGGAATGGGGATTTTGCAGTATTCTTCCCCCAGGAGTGAGGAGGGAATGGGGATTTTGCAGTATCCTTCCCCTAGGAGTGGGGTGGGAATGGAGATTTTGCAATATTCTTCCCCCAGGAGTAGGGTGGGAATGGGGATTTTGTAGTATCCTTCCCCCAGGAGTGGGGTGGGAATGGAGATTTTGCAATATCCTTCCCCAGGAGTGGGGAGGGAATGGAAATTTTGCAGTATCCTTCCCCTGCCACGCCCACCAAGCCACACCCACAGAACCGGTGGTAAAAAAATTTGAATTCCACCACTGCTTCAGGGACACAAGGATAGACATATAGAACAGTGGTGAGTTGCCCCCGGTTCAGACTGGTTCTATAGAACTGGTAGTAAAACTGCCGGGAGGCTCCATCCACCGACCCCGACGACATCAGGAAGCTTCTGCGCATGTGCAGAAGTACACGAGCGAGTGAAGCAAGCACACACGCGTGGCCCCGTTGCGAACCAGTAGTAAAGGTAAGTAGAAACCACCCCTGATATAGAACTTATTTGCACAGCTTACGAAGCAAGGAGAACAGGCTGCTACGGAGGTGATTAGCTGTGTGGAAAAAAGACGCGGCTGTTTTAAGAAGCTGTGGACAGGTCCTGTGCCTCTAAAACATGTTTCCCTTTTAAATCCAGGGTGCTATGGAGCCCTTCTGAAGCTGTTTTGCTGTTGTCAACCCTTTAGGATAAGCAAAGTGGAGAAACAGGAGTGGTAGGGGTTTCAGGAATGCTTCTGATTGATCTAAGGTATAATGAAAAAAAGCCTGTCACTCTAACTTCGTCTAATACCAAAGAAAATTAAGGCAGGGTCGTTTTTGAGCTGCTTTCCAACAATTCCTTCTTTCCCAGAACTGAACAATCTTTTCTGAAACTACTCCTTCTTTCCGTCCTTCCTTCCCCATTCCTAAAATTATTCTCTTCTCTTCTCTTCTCTTCTCTTCTCTTCTCTTCTCTTCTCTTCTCTTCTCTTCTCTTCTCTTCTCTTCTCTTCTCTTCTCTTCTCTTTCTCTTCTCTTCTCCTCTCCTCTCCTCTCCTCTCCTCTCCTCTCCTCTCCTCTCCTCTTTTCCCTTCC